>JBBMOC010000011.1:922784-1228522 GCA_037975185.1 Centropyge bicolor | reverse complement strand
CTGCGAAGCAATTTGGCTCTAACTCAGCGTGACAACACTTGAGGCTGCTGCATTGGGCTGGAATCACTTTCCAAAAGGCACCTCGAGTCCTCCGGCTGCTGCTGCAATGGGATGGACTCTATTTGTTTTCCCTCCACATGCTGCTGGATTTAGGGGAGAAGAGGGGCAGAGGTGGAGGGGGGTGGGGGGAGGCTTCCCCGTCTCACAGTATTTTCAGTCTCTGGCTCTTCTTCTCTGTCTCTGTCACATTATGTGGATTTGGCCTCAGAAAAGTTGCCATGAGGCTTGTTATTTTTTTGTTTGCCTATTTTCTCATTTTCTTTTGAATCACCTCATTCCAAACCAGTCACCTTTTTTTTTTTTTTTAGTTTTAGGAGGATGTTGGCGGTCAACATATCCACAGTACAAAGGAGGGCTAGTGTGTGCATCCCTTATTCTCAGCAGCACTTCTACCTGCAAAGGAGATTCCAATGTGCTCGATCTATCTGCTCTCAGCTCATTTTCACATTTAGGACTCACAGTGGTTTTGTCTCAGCTTAGTGTTGTTTGTTGATGTGTGAAATGCATTTAATGTGGGGATTTTTTTTTTTTTAATAACTCTGTATGTGTATGTAGCTGTATGTGGGCATGTTCCAGTCTGGTTTGACCAAAAGCGATATCTACAGTATTTACTTCATCATATATTCCTGCCTTGTGTGTGTTTGGGATTTTCCATGCAGACAGTTTTGTTTTGATTTGTCCAGGTGTTGAATTGTCTGTCCTGACATTTCTACCTCCTTCCCCTGTATGATGGTGAGAATGACATTTCAGATTGTGGCTCTTCCAGAAAAGAGAAAATGTGTCTTTTCAGAGACACATTTCTGTCCCTGTTATTCTGAATAATCCTCACTGTGAATAGCTTTTCTAGCAGAACTATTCTATTCTATGTTAAAAAAAAAAAAAGAAAATATTAATAATAAATAATGCAAATTTAAAAAAAAAACAAGCAGCACTAAAATGAGTGTGAGCAACTGTGTACTTCTGTGCTCTGTCAATAACACTGTATTTGCACTTGAATAATGTGTGTTTGCCTTTGAGTTTGTCTTGCCAGAGCAGAGACTTTCTAAAAACTGGGTCACCTGAGAGGGATTTGAGAAAGCGGAGCTGCGAACGAAGCTCTGAATGATTGGACATGTAAATGAAAGTGCACATCACGGTACAGTGTCGCCGGCAGTGACAACCTCAACGGCACCAGTGGCTTGGTGCTGCGCGTTCGCAGCAGCTCCGTGCTCGCTTTGGATGGCAGCACAATGAGGATCCCCAGGATGGAGGAGAATAAAGTTTGACAGGCCGGTGGATCAGGAGGGTCAGCTCCTCTCTCCAGCTGATAATGGAAAGCAGAGATTATGATAATGAGACAGACGCCTAGAGCCGATAGAGGGGCTAAACCTGGACTTCATCTTTGTCTCCACCAGATCCCTCAATTGGCATGCTATGTCTTATCAGGAAAATGGGAGCACGGTGCAGCTCCCCACACACAAACACACACACAAACACACACACACACTCACAGGGCTTGCAAATGTGCTGCAGCATAAATAACAAACTGTTCACTTCAGTTTCACACGACGGCCTTGTTCTGTTACAGAGTGAATACGATTAGTATATAAACACGTCTGTGCTTTTCTTTTTTATCATATCACTGTGCGGCAACGTCTCACACACACACACACACAGTCTTCCTCTAAAAAAACAAATCTAATTAAACAATTATGTTCCAATTCCATCCAAAGCCACTTATTCATTGTTGCATTGTTGCAGTAAAATGGGACGTTCTGATTACTTAATAATGATCTCTGTAATTCCACTGCACTGTTCTAGGGAGACTGATTTATCAGCAAATTAATACCCAATTATGTTTTACTGACTGTTCAATAAGCCCAGACTGTGTGCTGTGTCCCTCTGAGCCTTATTTCACTTTTCCTCTTCCCAAGAATCAGATTTTGAATCAACTTGAACAAAGTGTCCTTGTTTGATTGAATCCATGTGTTCGGACTGAACGACTCCCAGTGGAGATGCAAATGGAAGTGCAAATCCAAGAAACTGGTTCATTTTAAATCAATAACGCAGAAACCTGGGTGAAGTTTGTATTATGAAATATTGAGGTATAAAACATTTTGTTCATTTTTTAATATTTGATTTCTTCAGTTAAATATCAGTTTGCTGTATATGTTTTCTGTATATTTAATTTTTCATCACAAAGGTCTAAACACTGTTCCAAAGCCATCTCCACACATCTTGTAGTTCAGTTCTGGTGGGGAAACTTTTTTAAGAGTGTAAAATTAAATATCTAAAACACAGGAAGCTGCACAAAAAATATTAATAATTAGGCTATTCTGTGTTTACTGTTTTTTTCTATAGTTTCTATCAGATGTGTAAAGTTGAACATAAGCTTGTTTGGTGATAACATTAATACACCAAGGTTCCCTGGACTCATTAAACTGACTGAGGTGTTGAGTGTGTGCTCAGGATCATGTATGTTTAAATGGTATTATCTCAGAGTGAACAGGACGCACGTCAAACTGCTCAATAAGACGATGACACTGTTCGGACTGTTCTGTGTGTAAACTGTGGGTTCTGCTGGAGAACTCTGCCAACACTGTTCCCCACTTTGACCAAGACATCGGAACAAAGACTGACAGAGCTCTGGAGAGCTGCATGAAACTAATTATGGGTCATTTTCAAAATCACGTTAGTTCCAGTATAATTACACCCAGGATCTGCTTTCAGTTTCGCTCCACAGGCTCTGACCAGTCGAAAGAGACCACGTTGGCTCAACAATTGATGAATTTATTAGTGCAAAACTGAGCCTTTCCAACAAAATGGCCTGTTGATGCGTCAGTTTTGTCCACAGCTGTTGTGTTTGTGTGCGTGAGAGATGAAAGACGGAGAAAGTCTTTTCTCGTGTGCTGTCTCCGATAAGGATCTCTTTCTCTATTATCTGCTCAGCCTCGGGGCAGGATTTAACCCACCTGCCAGCTCTCTGTCGACACTCGACTTTTTCACACCGTGACAGTGACGGCACACCTCCCTTCACTCACCTCCACCGTTCAGTGAAGGCAGTTTTATTTACACTGCTCAGAAACTCAACAGCATGAGACACCAGATGTAAGAAAAAGACATAAAACCATTTGACTTTGCAGATATGTTCATTACAAATTTCTCCCCAGTATGTCAATAAAAACATTTGTGCAATTTCAAATAAGTAGCTCAGATCATTTTAAGCAGATGGGTTGTAAGCTCAGGAAAACTGATCTCCAGTCAGTTCCTCTGTACTGTGGCATATTTCTAACTGTCAAATTACTTCCATTGTGTTGTGGTTAAAACAGAAATCTCAGAGACAGAGATCTCAGAACCCTAATAATTAAAACAAAAAACAACCTGATTGGACAGAAACCACCAGAGGAAGTTTTTTTTACAATTTGAGTGAATGGACACTTTAATCAACAGTTAATTCCCTGCAGCACATCAACTGTTCATCCAAAGATCACATCTAACAGAGCAAATAAGCAGAGAGCGGACAACAATCTCAACGTCCACTTCTTGCCTGTCTTCAGAGCTGAAGAGCTTTGGCTGGAGGCGTGTGAATAGATGGGGACAGAGCGAAGCCGAGAGGTGCTGCCTGTGGCTCTTTGAGCCGTCTTGTCTCGGCTCTGAAGGCTCTTTGGACGCCTCTTTCTGCTCAGCTGCCTCAATGACAAAGTGGGCTCACCTTAAACAACGGAGGCCCGGGAGCCTCCCGGGGCCTTTCAGGACCTATAGAGGCTGTACCTCAGGGGGCCGGTGGCCATGAAAGACCACGAGCAACCCCGTCGCACTCTGCAGGACTTCAGTAAACACTTCCAGACTGAGTCACTTAAGCTGAGCAGCCGAGCAAAGTACCGCCTGCATATTTAAGAATTAAAGAGGTCAAACGGTGCCGAGGCATGACATGAAACAGATAGATGGGGGAGGTTATTAGAACATGAAGCAGAATGGTTTTTTTTATTTCACTGCATTTGAACTTATTAATTTTCAAATTTCTGAATGATATATTTCTACAAACCTACATGTGATCATTAGTATAAATGCACCTGTCTGCTAGTGCAAGTCACCCATTTACATTTGAAACTAATACCAACTCTACAGAAAGCCTCCAAAAGCTCTCAGTTAATAAAATTTGTAACACAGCTTACTGTAATATCAGCGAGAGGTTCATTAAATTTTTGCTGCAGTGGCACATCATTTGACTTGCAGATTTCTATGTAGCAACAATACAGGGCCTTGAATTGAAGGTCTGAACACTCGACTAATTGAGACCAAAGCCAAAGTTTTGAAAAATTATTCAAAGAGCACAAAAGAAAGTGAAATAAAATCTGCCAGTTGGCACCAGGAGCTGCTCCGTCAACAAAGGCCTCAAATTCAAGCCCAAGTGGGCAAAACTGAGCTAAAGCCGAGACTAGCGCCGCCGCTGCCTCTGCACACGCTCCCATTCACGGCCCGGCATTGTTCCTGCCTTTGTTCCAACACAGCTCCGACACAATGGCATTTAGCGGCAACAAACGCAGCAAAAGTGTAGCGCAAGCAGCAGAAGTGGAGCGTGTGCAACGTAGGCACTTTTACAATGATGAGTAACATATTTGCCAAAAGATTTAGGAATTCACTCTCGGTGCTGCAGAAAAAAGTAATTGAAAAATCCCAACTTTTGTTGTTTCACTATGAGAAAATACTTGACTGCAGCCACAACATACAGCCTGGCTGAAAGCTATAGGAGCTTTTACAGGCGAGTTGTGCGCTCTCAGAAAACACTACATAAAACTGGCACTGAACTCAATCCAGCCCACACAAAGATGCCGGCTTTATCAGGGCATTATGTCTTAGCAAACTGCTATTAATGCAAAGTCTTTATCTTCTTTCCTCCCCAGGCAACCGGCACGCATGTGTCTTTATTTAGTAGATAAAAAATAGCCATAAACAAAAATTGCCGACTGTCAATATAAACACTGATAAAGATTAGAGCTGAGAGCAAATATAATAATAAGAGGCACTCTTAAGATATACTCGACACAGCAAAGCCCTCAGTGGACAGCCGCGGGCTTAGAGAAAGCAATTGCGGAAAAGTTTTAAAGAGCAATAGAATAATCTTATTTTGGAAGAAAGTAGATTAACAATCAGAGCAGCGCAAAGAAAATGAAGTGATTTGTGCTCGTGGACTCTCTGTACAGATGCTGGTTAAAAAGCTTTTTGAAGTGCGCTGATATGTTTGTAAGAGATGGAGGGATAGGTGAGCTTTTTATCCTCTGCTTGTCAGTCCAGAGGCAAGAAACTGTCCTTCAGATGCTTCAGCCCAGCCACGTGTCCTCTGATGGACGTGCATTATATGCTCATAAACCAGTCATCTGTGTAAAAACATAACTGTAAATTACTACTGTCATGTTAAATCCAAGTCAAAAAAATCAGTGTTTGACATTGCTCATCACTGCTATTTTTATCAAGCAAGAAGAAGTAATGGTGACAATTTTCAGCAACATTTGAGGTAAATGTAATGTTCATGAGTTTTTCAGACTGAATGGTGGATAGCCTGAAGCCAGCCTGTGCTTAAATCAGGATGCCGAGCACTCCCTCTCTGCCCTAAAATGGCTCCACTCCACATTGACCATTGCCCTCACAGTTTGAGGAGGGGGGAGCAAATTTCTGATTTGCAACACTCAGGGAACATATTTATTGCCTTTGTGTAAAAAAAAAAAACCACACAAATAAGGCAGTGAGATATATTCCAGGATGACAGGGTAGAGAACAGAAAATGGGGGATTTTTTGGCCTTAGTGGCACAAGCTGATGGTGGTTTGAACAACTGTCCTAACTAGGCCTGAAATGCAGGTGTCACCAAGTCATGTCCCGCCCACACCACAACATAGACTCTGCCCAAAAATGAAGGCAAAATATATTGAGACAAATATATTTAAAAATCTTTATTTTTATTTTTTATTTTTATCTTTATTTGTTTTGTGTGCCATCATTTCTGCAAAACCAAGAACATGGAGGAGATGACAAAATAAGCTTAGAATAACCTTCACAAGGCTCTAAGATCCAACCTGGAACCTTCATAGCACCAACAGTAATGGAGACTAATATGAAAACGGCTCCTAGTCCAGATCAGACTGATAGACCTTTTACTGCTGAAGAAACGTCAGTGGCTGCTGCTTTTGGTAATAAAAGAAATAAATGGGGTAACAGAGGGGAAAAAGTGGGATTAATGGGGAGAAACGAATATGAAGAATAAGAATATGAGGTTGCTGTATCCCCGAGGTCAACGACCACCAACACACTGAGACCTTGAACCTGTTGATCCAAGTGCAGAGGATTCACTGTCAGCCATTTAACCGTCGGCCGCTCACTTATCTCTGCCTAGACTTCACCAAGGGATTTAGAGCTCAGTCAGCTCTGTCCAACACTTCCTCAAAACGCCCTGATGACCTCCTGACCTTTATTGCATAATCAACAGAGCAACACGTCTAACTGTACAGAAGACATGTGTTGAGCATTCACGCTCCCAGGAGGAGGAAGCCTTCCCATTTTGAAAACTCCATTGGTCTATGTCTGACCAACCACTCAAAGTGATTTACAAAGCAAAGCCAGCATTTATCCATTCGCACACAAGACACATTCACACTGCTGGGGTTCATGTCGTCCAAGGATGTTTCAACATGTAGGCTGCAGGAGCCAGAGATCAAACCACCAAGCTTCTGATTCGTGAATGACCTGAGCCTGTCCTGTCGTCTTTTTTTAAATATACTCCTGTTGTTCGTCTTCAATCCCATCTCAACCTCAGCTTACTACAGACATTAGTAAATATCAAACCTGCCTTTATTTATAATTAAATGATATTAACACCAACTGAACATAACAAATTATTAAAAGTGAGTAAAAAGAGTTATTGTATTAGACATTGCATCTGTGTCTGTTCATAGTAGTGTTCAAGGTCTGCTGGTTGAAAGGATGTTGAGTTATTTAAACAGCTACATTTAGGCAAAAAGTGAACAAGCATATTTCCCAAAATATTTTTTTAAATTACATTTTTTTCTTTAGGTTTTTCTCAGTGTCTTTCTGTAAAAACACAAAGCACCACTGAAAAACATTTTTTTTGTGATGTTTCAACTGCAAATGAGCAACACGAACATTTAGCTTTTTCAAAAGTTTATCTCTTCTCTCATGACACAGTTTGTCTCTCCTTAACCTTGTTTTTCTCATCATTGAAGTGAAAGCATGTCTACATTAAACCTTACTTCACCTGTGCACAGTTCACACTGCAGAGACAATAGTATGAGGACTCCTGCTGCTCCGAGCTGCTGGAAGGTTTTTCCTTCCGCCCAAACACCAGTAAAAGCGCGTGGTGAGTGGACACCAGCGAACCCTCCCTCTGCATGTGCAGGCCTACGTTCATTCAAAGCCGCAGCATTAGAAATGCCGATCAGCTCAGCGGCACAGAGGAGAAGCTTTCCTTTCAGCATTTTGCTGTTGTCTAGCTCAATCGTGTCACTTTGAGGGAGTCTATTCAGAGGTATTCAGGCATCTGCCTTCAGGCCACAATGGCCGCCACTTTATAAACTGTCAGCCTCCTTGGCTCAAGCCTTTGGTTCATGTTTCCTTTTCTTTAATAAACTTGGAGGAGTTCATCAACTCGTTCAGTGGAAAACACAGCCACAGAATAGCAGACGGGCCTTTTAGATTTTTTTTTTCTCCTTTTTAGTAACTGTTTGTGTATCGGCCGTATCTGAAAGCATCCACATGCACAAAGTGAAAACTGATCAGCCATGCTGACTTTGAGGCCGGCGTCTGTGAACAGGATAAATTCTTCAAGCCAAGTCTTATTTTCACTTTTCAAACATCAACCTATCACATTGATCCACTGCCAAACTCACATCATCAGCCCTGAGGACAGCAGGGATCCAAGCAAAGCAGAACATTTCACTCACTGTCACCAAAAACATGGCAATTTGAATCTAATCACAGTTTAGAGAAAGTGAATGAATTTGAAGGTGTTGATCATTAAGAATTATCCATTATTTGTACACAAATTATCTGGTTTGGAAGCAATGCTAGTAAATGAAATGTATTGCATTGTAATATTCTAAACAGTTTTGTACATGATGTTCAAACCCTTTGTCACAGCTCCCTCCCACTGAGGAAACTCTGCTCTGAACCAAGGACCAATCTGTGTATCCAGATTTCTATCAGAAAGGCACAGGTGTGATCTGGACAGTGTGGTTCATTAAATCCAAAACACATTTAGACAAATATATTTGATGTGTTTAACTGCACTGGGATCATTATCATGTCATCACTGACATCCCAAGAAATTCACTCAACACTAATTGTATTTCTCAGTCACCATGGAGAGGACACCTGTGCTCAGTGAGCGGCTTGACGAGGAAGAAAAAAATATGGATCAGATGCTACTGCCTTCAGAGTCACCACGTCATACTGGGACTGTGAAGCAACATGTTGGATGACACTCTCGACCACCATCATCATCACAACAACACACCTGGAGAATGTATGATCTGGAGTCTCGTGGTGGAACAACTCTTCACTAACACTCTTCCCGTCACCAATTTGTATTGCTGTATTTGTGAATTGCTAAAGGTCTAATTATATGCATTTGTCTCTGAAAGAAGCTCCAAATTAACAATGTGATTTTTCATCACTTATGATGAGAGCAAAACGATCAGCTCACTAATCCCAGGTGGCTCCTGTACCGAGCGTGGCCCCTGATTTATTTCCATAAAGATGCAGTTTGAACAATGCTCCGTTCTCATCGCGGCCTGAGCGTCTTAAATATATGGCTCAAATTATTCTAATGCAGTGACGGAGAAATAGCCATTAATCCATTTTCACACCTTTCAGCAGCGTGAACGTTTCCTCTGCCCCCCCAAAACTGCCGGGCCTTTATGCCTCAATAATCTCTGTATATTTAAGGTCATTTTCGAGCCAATTACACTGGATGGTTGCATTTGGTGAATGTGATTTCCTCCACGGATTGATGGAGAAAACCATGAATAAGCCATCTAATACGTCCGAGCACACACAACCTCTGTATGGAAATTTTAAACGGGATTTTAGAGATGCATTTAGTCACTTGCTAAAATAATTCCTTCAGCCATTTTCCCCCAAACACAGGATTTTTCACATTCACTGCTAATATGAATAATCAGTTATACACACTTGAGGTTTATGTTCACACTGTCTTTATGGTCAGATTTGGCCTTTTTTTAATTAAGCAGAAAAAAATGCTAATAATAGGGTTTTTAAAAAATACAATATCCAGCTGCCTTTTTAAAACGAAAGTATTAGAATAATTTTCATTCACAGCTTGTAAGTAAACTATTCTTTTCATGCTTCAGGTTATCAGTTTTTTGTGTTTAGCTTTATTAATGTAGATTAAGCCTGACAACGCAGCTTCAGAGTCATGACCTCAGATTTTCTATAATTATAGCCAACGGCCCTGATATTTATTTACATTTTTGTTTGAATTTTTCTTTTGATTATGAAATTCATCTTCTCTAGTTTCCAAAATCATCAAAGTCTATATTGTGTTGTCCTATTGAAAAGCAAGTGATGTTAAGAATAAGCAGATGATCTCATACTGTATTTATTTTAACACTGATATTTTGGATTCTTGCATCAAAATAATAGCTAAAGACGTCGTCTTGCAAATTCATTTTGGACAGAATCTGTCTTTAAAGCCATGTTTGATCCTGCAGCAGCCGTGATGAAGAAGAAACCTCTGTGAACGGGTTCGAGCTCTCTGCGTGTGGTTTTTGCTGGACAGTCAAATGGATTAAAGTAGACAGCTAAGGGCAGGGTCCTGACACAAAACAAGCACAAGATAACAGGTTACACCCTTAGAGCCTTCACATTTTGCTTGCATTTTTAAAAATAAAAAATGTCACTGAGTGAATTGTTAAATTTTTTTAAAACTGACTGCTCCATTCCCTCAAATGGAAATATTCATATATATGTGTGGACATTTTGCTTGACCACTAAATGTGTGTGTTGTCTTTATATAAAATATCAGCTGCAGTCCATGAGCTCCCCAACTCTCCACGAGGAGCAGGGCTCAGTCACAGACCAACCAAAGTGTGGACGTTTCATTCATTTGTTGCAGCCATATTGTTTTGCTCCGTGTGTTGTGATTTATCTGTTTGCCTTTGTTGCTGTGTGTATCCTTTGCAAATGGCCTGTTAATGGGACGCCCAAGGCTTCTGACTGCCCTCAACCCCGTCTTGCCTGTTTCCTCTTTGTGCACCGCGCTCCTTTTGTTGGCTGATCAGCTTCCCATTGGGTCGCCAGACAAGATTCTTGGCATTTGTCGGCAAAATGAAAGGAGGATTAAGGGATGGCTAGTGAACACTCCACGGCAGAGAAGTGGGCAGCTATTCTCCAATTCAAAGCCCCCTCCCAGTTCAGCAGCTCCCCTTTATATATATTTGTTTTCCCAAAGACACCATTGAGGAGTCCGGAGTGCCACAAGACAGAAAGGAAAATCAACAAGTAGGTCAACCGCGACAAAAATGCTAATAGATGCTGAAAACGCAGACAATTAGCTGCATTCTCCGCTCGAATTACAACAATTAAGACTGTGGTGTTTTCATGCTTTAAAATAATTTGAAATAAATATTATAATAATGTCTCAATGTGATGTTGGTAAATGAAAGAGTTTGATGAGCAAGAGGAAAAGCAGCTAATAATGATGTTTTAAATTTATATTAAATGGTTGATCTTGAAAATTGGCCTGATCATTTTTTAATTATGTTTCAAAGAGCGTGTAGATGTTTATACTGGTGTTGGGTTGAGGTCCTCTAGATTTGAAATATTTTTCTTTGTCTTCTTATCATAATTATCAGCATTATTATTATTAGCAGTAGTTGTAGTACTTCACATATGAAATATGGATATGAAGGATATACATGTGTATAATTATCACATATATTTTACATGCAATGACCAGAATTGGGAAATGCATTTTCACATCATGTTATAAATTCACATGTAAAATTGTATGTTGTCTTAAATTTAATTTCACATGAATTATTTTAAAAACTACATCTTGGTTTTGCACATGTGCTTTTTTTTTTGATGATTTAATATATTGAAGAAGCAGAAATGAACTTTAACCTAAAACTTTACCCTCATTAATAGGTGGTATAATTAATTGTGCTATTATTTAATTAACTGCTGAAGCCATCCTGAAATAAATCACACATATTACAAAATAAAACATTCTGCTCCTCTGTGCTATTTTGTCTTCCTTCCTGTGTGTCTCTTATAACTTTGCTTCCTCCTGTTCCTTTGTGCTGCCACAGTGACCCACTTTCCCCACAGGGATCAGAGTGTGATCTTCTATCCCTGCCGGCCTCCGTGGCCTGATCCAGCCATCAACCTCTTCATTTATATAAGGAGAACAAGACCTAAACAATTTGGCCTGAAGCAGTGAAATATTTAAAACAAAACTCAAACTCATGTCTGGTGTTGACAACATGGATAAAACAACATCTTATTTATATTCATTTCAGGCCTGTGAGAGTTTGAACTCATTAGCTGTTAAAGTGTTTAACAAGAGAAGCTGTCCGTCAGAACAGAAACACAGTGACGGTGATGTGGAGGCACAGAGGCCCAGACACGTCCTGTCTCATGTGGCAAATGAGCTTTAATTAATAGAGCAGCGAGCCTGAAAGCAGCGCCTGGCACCAGCTAATGTGATGAACTCTGAGTGTGGCAGTGTCACCGCGAATGTTTCTGATAAGCAAAAGCAGCAGAGGATCAAAGCCTCTAAGCTGCTCACTTTGCTCCGGCAGCTTCCTCCTTTTCCTTCCTCACCTACTTTTTCCTCCTCTGCTCTGAAAGTGTGAGACATTGTGTGAATCCTGGGGTCAGCGCGTACAAAACACACTCAGGGCTCATCATCACTGTTTCCACGCTCCAACCACAACACAGGTCCATTAGGTGTGGATCACATGTCACATTGCTCCGCTTTAGTATTTACACACAGGGAGTTAAATGTCACAGCCATTCTGCAGAAGCCAGGTCTTCTTCACCAAACCTCTGAAACTACAGAGCTGATCTGATGACTAAATGACAAATGCTTAAATTAACCGGATATTGTGAATATTATTTTTATTATTTTGGGGATTTTATTTGATATGAATTATTAGTTGTAAGAACATGATCAATAGTAACTAGATTACTAGGCAAATTAATAACTATACGTGGCCAAACTTTCAGCTTGTGAACATTATATTATATTGTGGATATAGGTTTTGCATCTATGTGATCACTTGCCAGGTAATCAGTTTTCTGCTGAGTTAGGCCTTTTGTCATATAGGAAATTGACTCTTAAAACAATTTATCATGCCATGGCATTATAAATATGCGATTTTGTCTAAACAGTCCAGGTGTTTCTGTACTGATTCCATGGCATGACTGGCATCTAATGGTTATGGATAAGAGGCCATATATGTGTTGGTGTCTAAAGGTTTGGAATCACAGCCTTGGTTGTTTAGAGACCTTTACATTTAAATGACTTCCTGCTGTCTGAAGGTCTGCAGCTAAAAAATACAATAAATACATATTTATCATGTGTATTTTAAGGATTTGTTTAGTCATTATAGTTTCAAAGACAAACATCCATGTGCAGTTTTGACTGTTCAAGCTGCTCATATATTCTGACCCTCAGTCCAGAAACCTGAAGCAGAAGCTGAGAAAACTGGAGAAAAAGGAATGAGGAAATGTCTTTACTTGATAAATGAATTCAATTATCAATCGATCAGCATTGAAAATGATTTCAACACAATGATCATCACGATGATTCTCCTCCTGATTGTTCCTCTGTGTCGCACATTCTCGCCCTCTTGCTTTTTTTTTAACATATCCCTTAAAAATGTGAGTTTTCAGTGCGAGGCAGCAGGGGAGAAAAGGGGAGGTTAATCCCAGTTTAATACACTGAAGCGCAGCCCAGGACCGAGGCTGTGATGATTGTGTTATCTCCAGCCAACATTTGGGTCTCCCTCAATTTCAACCCGGCAAAATAGCTGCGAGTAAGTGCAGATGGAGCGGAGTGAGTGTGGATGCCTGGGGAAATAGTGTTATTAATAGCTGCAATAGAACTTCCCACAGCCTGAGCTCTGCATCTCCTCACTTCCACTGTCTGTGTTTGAAGTGCTCTCTCTCCATCCTCAATGTCGACCTTTTTTTACTTTCAACCAGGCTTATTCTGGACAACTGTTTTCCCATACAGCAGGTCATGCATATCTTTGGGAAACAGCATATTGAATAAACGCTACAGTCCATCAGAGGCTGTGTGGTTTGACCAGCAGCAGACAGAGGTCACCTGCCCTGTCAGTCACACCTGAGCCAATGAAATGTACTTTCCATGTGTGGAAGCCTCACAAACATTTTATAATAAAATGTGTCTTTACATTGCAGGAGCAGAACATGATGCTTATTTTGCAGCTTTTCATATCTATATTTTCCAAACCCTCCATTATAACCGCAGTCATATTCTGTTTCACCTTGTTGAAGATGATGATATATAGCTAATTATAAAGATTTATCTCTGAGAATAAAATTTCTTCTGTATTTTTTTATGTGTATCTCTAAAGCATTTTGTGAGTAACAGCTGTAGGGAACTACATTTAGCAGTATGTGTATATTGGTGCTGATGCATCATTTGAAAAACTGCAGCTTATCTGATGAATAAATGACAGTGAACAGAGCTCATGCTAGTGTTTGCACACACTCACACCTTCTCCATTCAGCCTCTGACTCTCTCTGATTCTGCCAACGTGCCACCAGAAAAAAAAACAATCCCATAAAAGCAAAAATGAAATGAATATTTAAAAAAAAATACAATCTAAACAACACGAGAGGAAACCTTCAAATCTCCTGAATTTTGCGCCGCGGGCTCCACGCTGAAAGATGAAAGTGAAAAGAAATAAAAGGCTCAATTTAATCTGCTTTAAAGCCCTTCAACAGAATGCATGTGCCTGGAACTGCGAGAGTGAGGGCTGATAGGGGATAAATATATTTCTTACCATGCCTTCCAGCTATTACACCCCTCTCCAACACAGACACCCATTCAACACACACCGGTTTCATTACCAGCTGTAATAGGCTAAGTCTTCAAATTATTAAACGGCAGGCCCGGATGACAGGGAGACACAGGCCGGGCTCATCTTTTGAAGAACATGAAAAGGAGGACGAGTTGATGGTGTTTGAAGAAAAAAAGTCAAACCAGTGGTCAGGAATCACTACAGGCCTCCAGGCTAATTAACAGCTGATTCCAACCAGACAAACAACTTATTCTCATTTCACTCACTGTGCAATATTTCATCTTTAATTCAACTGTCTATAGTGTTTATGTTATTCCCACATTTCTTATATTTCTCTGGTTAATGTGTTGACACTTTTTAGCCCTGTTTAATTTGTTAATACTTTTTATTTTTTCTAGTTAAATTGTGAATGCAATCTGTGCAATATAAAAAAAAGCTTTATTCACTATTTTAAAAAATATATATTGTCAATCAAAATATATTAAAAAACTGCTAAATGCTGGGCTAAATATAAGCCTGCATTTTATAATTGTAATATGAGAGAAATGTCCCTTAAATGTACTTTAACCCATAAGAACCCATGGGGAAAGGAAGGTCATGTGACTGTGATAGGAAGTGACTTACCCAAAATGGTGAAAGTGAAGGAATTAGCTTATTTCAGAAAGTTTGTTCTTTTATACAAAATATAATTTTAAATTTAACAGATCTAGTGCTTTAATAATGTGTCCTGTATCACATTGAACCTGTTCTGGACATATTTCTGCAACAAATACATATAAAATAACAAATGTAATTTTAAAAACATTATCTATAAATTATAATATGTTTCTAAAATATGTTCTCTGTGGTTTATCCCCCATAATTTTCCTTTAAGTAGTAATGACTCTGGCTTCTTATGGGTTAAATCTTGATTAATGCTTTTAATTTTATTTTTTAATTTATTTATAGAATGAACGAAAATCTTACTAAAGAGGGCTGTAAGATTTCAGATCATTAGTGTTTGACCTTTGTTCTTTAAATGCTATGAATTGGAAATATTTTAATAATATTCTAAAGGCCTCCGTCGACCGATCTGCTCAAGATCTCGCTGGCCCCTGAGTGTGAGCTGCTCCCTGTGAGGCCCCCTGTAATTGATCCTCACGTTCAATCTCTCAGTGTCGCTTTCAAGGGAGCGTTTCAGCGGCGCCGCCTCGCCCTGCCGCCCGACCGCCGCTCCGCCGCCCCGCTCTGCCGCTGCTCCGCCGCCCCGCTCTGCCGCCCCCCGTCATAAATAATTAAGCGCCCCCCGTGTGCGCTGAAGGAGGAGAAGCCGCGCGACAAAACGGCCAATTTAGGCCCAATTTGTAGACAACCAGCAGCCCCCCGCTGCCCCCCCGCCCCCCCCACACACACACACACACACACGCCCTGCCTACCTTTGTCGCCCAGGATGCCGTCGATGCTGTGTTTGGTTTTCTTCTCTCCATCTTCATCTTTTTTATCACACTCATCCTCATCGTCCTTCTTCCCAAACCGAGCCCGAAGAACACGACTGATGGAGCTCACTGCCGCCACAACAACAACACAGCTTCATCATCATAACATAGTATAACATTAATCCTAACAACAACAACAGCAGCAATAAAAAAATAACAATAACAATAATAATAATAATAATAATAATAATAATAATAACAATAATAAAATAATAATGTGTTAATTCTTTTGTTAATTAATTGTTTTTCCACTCAGAAGAAAGAGATGGTGAAGTAAACGTGTCTTACCAGAGGAGGCCTCACCTGAAGGGACCGTGCTTCTGTCGCACACCCCGTCCTTCAGCAGCTTGTCCCGGATCTCCCAGCTGAACATGCCCGGGTTCTCCCGCTTGTACTCCTCGATCCGCTTTTCCACGTCCGGCGTGGCCACCTGCTGCAGGTGGGACAGACAGAAGACTCACGTGTTATTCTCATTATGCCTGAGGACGATGATGGCGATGATGATGATCGTGATGAAGGTGCCTCCTCTCACCCTGGGCTTGCTGCCTCCGATGGCCCCGGGCCGGATGGAGCCGGTCTCCTGGTACCGACAGAGGATCTTGGACACGCAGCCGTGGGAGACTCGCAGCTGGCGGGAGATGACGCAGGGCCGGATCCCGTGGTGGGCCATCTCCACGATCTTGTGCCGGATGTGGTTGGGCAGCGGGCGGCCGTTGATGAAGACCCCGCCGAGCTGGTTGACCCGACCCTGGCCCAGGGGCGTGGACACTGTGGAGGACACGAGGTCCCACTCAGCAGGAGGCTTTTCAACTTAGCGGAGGCCTGAACATATCGATGCGGCCTGTTCGTTCACAGGTGAAACTGCGCTGAATTCGATCTGTTTTATTCGTTAACAGGCTGAAGGTAAAGACCGGGTCTGACCCTGAAGAGCAGCCTGCAGCCCGGATTCATTATTCACCATCACGGCTCCACATGTTCATCTCATCCTCTCATTGTCCTCTGGTTTACATTCACTTCAATTTCAGGACACTTGAGAAAATTCCTTTTTTTTCATTATAATCTGTGTTTTTTCTCCTTTATTTTAGACCTGTATTAGAAATATGTTTAATTCATTTTTTGATGATTAATAAATAAAGTACACGCACGAAAGAGCCTTTAAAAATGTGCCTATTAATCCAATATTATAAAATCTTTAAATAATAAATCTGCATCTAACAAAGGCTTTTTCTTAATATGTAAAAAGAAAAAAATTAATGCTTTTATTGCAAAAGAAAAAAATCAGTTTAAGTAGTCAAGGCCAAGGCTGTTTCTCAAGCTAAAGTATGTAGTGTTTATTAGCATATTTAGGCTATATTTTTATTTATTCCATAGACACCCCCCCCCCTCCCCTCCCCCCGCTGAGCCGAGCCTACCTTCCAGTGGGAAGCCGGTGCGGGGGTAGTTCTGTCCGGGAGCCGGGCGCATCATCCGCGGGACGGTTCCAGGCAGAGACGACATGGTAGCATCAAGAAGAAATGAGGGAAAGAAAAGGGGAAAAAAATCTCGGTGTCCAGGTCACGTGCAGACACAAGTGAAGGTGACAAATCCAGATCGTGGAGGAGAAGAAGGAGCTGGAACATTAAGCCCTGTTCACTGTGTCCCTGCTCCTGTCTCCTCTGTCCCCGGTGTGAGGGACCAGTTTGACGGGACAAGCGTGGACCAGGCGGGCTTCAGACTGGGGGGGGCGGGGGGGGGAGAGAGCACTGATAGGTTCTTGGGGGCTTTTCTCTTATTCGAGAGGGAAAAGCTCCAACAAGTTTCAGCAGCCAATGGGAGCGAAGGGAGACACACACACACACACACACACACACACACACACACACAATAATGCAATCCAGTGCAACGACTGTGCTGTGATACTGATCCTGATAACACAAAAATATCAATCACAATAATAAATATAAATTCAAACAGGAAAACACTTTTACTTTGGTTGCATTACTACATTGTCTACATCAGCTGCTAAAATACATATGAAAGAAGAGCGAAGAAAGAAGTCCTGACTGTGGTGCACAGCAATATTTACAGTTATTAGAGGAAAAATATATTGGGTGTTCATTCTTGTTTCATTTAATATTGAAAAATGACATTAAAACATGTTTTAAAGAGCAAATAAAAACAAAAAACTAACTGCTAAAAATGTAAATATTGATCATGGGATATAAAATGTGGAGTCATATGGGGGAAAAATGTGAATTGTAAAGAATTTTTAAAAATGTAGGCAAAGTGAAAATGTAAAACAGGTCAGGCATAAGCATAGTGTGGAGCAAGAGTAGCAGCTCAGTAATGAAGTCAGTGATGGACATTATTCAGGGAATGTGGCCCCGGGCTCCTCTTGTTAGGGCCACGTTCAGACCACAGATCTGCAGACTGCCACCACCTCTGCACCTTCTCAACACATACATCAGCTCCTCATTTTCACTCACTGAGATTCTCAAAAATTAAACATCCATCAAACAAAATAGGGCAAAATATTAGGAACATCTCACCTTAATAAAATCTAGCAAAATATGACTGTGGTTAAAACCATAGAAATGCACCATATTAAAATAAAACACCTAGAAATAATGTACAATAACAAAACACGCTGTTAACACCAAACAGTGATGCAACACAAAGGAATAGTAAAGATTTTCATTTGATTTCATTGTCATTTTGTTCACCAGTGAAAATATAAATGCTTTGTTACTATACTTTCTTTTGTTTTTATTCTATTATGTTTCTCAATGTGTTTCATAAAAACAAGTGTGAAAAAAATAGCAAAGTGTTCACTGAAAGCAAACCATCAAACAGACACATGTTACAACATGATGCAGGGCAATATTGTACACACACACCAACACACTTCCAACCTGTCCAACACACACACACACACAATTGATGACACTTTTCAGTTTCTTGGTACAACCTCATGTCACAGTCTGAAGTGTGAGGTCAACATCAGACACATGAAGAAGACCCATCAGAGGATTCACTGTTCATGTGACTGTGGAGGCGACGCTTTCACAGAGCCACTGTGGAGCCACTGTGGAGAGCATCTGTGGTCTCCTTAGTCATAGTGTGGTGTTGGGCACATGAGGAGGAATGAGTCCATACACTGCAGGGCTCATCGCTGTGAGTTTAAGAAGGGGACAGATGAAGGGTGAAAGCTGAGCCAGGTAGAGACCCTCCATGTAGAAGTGGCCATTTCCATTCGGTGATGCAGTTGGTAAGAACAGTCATGATGGAACTGGATGGAGGTGGATGATAAATGTAATTTCTGTCTTGTTTTTTCACTACACAGTTTTTAAATAACTAGATGATAAAAATCACAACTGTATCCCATTATTCATCATTTAAAATAAATATATATAGTAATCTTAATTAGGATACTAGCAAAATGTACTTGGCTGAAAAATCAACTTCTGAATCCTTACAAATGTTTTTTTGTACAACTGGACGCTGAACACATTTTTTTATGCGGTCAAAATATTACAGTTAACATTCATGAAGTGAAAACATGCTGTGAAAAGTGAAAAGATAGAAACATCCAAAAACAAGCTCACGGTTATTTAAATGTGCTCAAGGAAATCCATTGCTTCACCTCTGTCATACTTTATGGTCTATTTTACTGTAAAATAACAATTAACAAAATGAACATCATGTTGTTTTGGAGAAGACTTGAAACCAGTGATTGAGACCATGAACTAACTAGAAAAATGTTTACTGAGGTCACAAATGAGGTGATAAGGTGGGTTATTTTCTCATAAATTTCTATACAGTCACATTTCTTTCTGCAACCAGTGGAGTCACCCATCACCACAGCTTCAAACATTCCCATCAACAATGTGTTAATGTACCTTCATCCCTTGTGATTTAATCTGACAGGTGTACGTTTCCATTAACAATCTGTCTGCTACTGAAATGTGATATTATTATTTATAGACAGGAAAACACACACAGGGACGCAGAGACAGGAAGCCATCACTGGGGACAGAAAGCAGCGTTGATTTCCAGGATCCAGATAAGACAGGTCAGTAGAAACCAGGCAGAGTCAGCAACAGAGAAAAGAACACCATGAAGAACAGTCTGGCAACCGGAGAGTGAGGTGGTTTATATAGAGTCCTGACTGGTGACTGAAGACAGCTGGGAACACAGGTGAGGTGATGAGGTGGGAGAGGCTGCAGGTGAGCCAGAGGCAGGTCAGTGAGAAAGTACTGGGACATGAATGTAGAATTATAGCAGACAGAACTGAGACAGACAGAAATTAAAGCTGACAGAACTGTGACTGATCTGTGTTGATTCGAGTTCTTACGGCCTCTATAACCTTAACTGTTTCTCATATTTCTAAAATATGGCTCAAAGCTCATGTGGCCTTGTCACATGTCGCTTGAGTTGAGACATTTAAGAGAAATAAATCAGAAGACATTGGACATACAATGATAAGATCTCTCATGGAAATCATGATATTTGAATTTCTCTCACTCGCTCATGTTTTTCTTATTACAAAACCAAGAAATGAATGTAATCAGGGCTTTGAGATCTCCTCCCTTCATCCAGCTGTCTCAAACACTGCTTCAATTATGTCTCAATTCAACATCATTTGATTCAGAGAAATCTCCTAAGATCATCTACTTAGTGCCCTTTAAGGTCCCTTGGGAGCAATAATTGGTGTCTGATTCATTGCTCAGATAAATAACACAAGATTACAAAATGGGTCCATAATGAGAACAAGTAGTTTTTGTGTCAACTTTAACCACAAGCAGTAAGACAGAAATGGCCCATCTGCATCATATTTTGTTTTCCAGATTTAACAACTCTCTACACATGATCATATGAACTGTGCTCACTGCGAAAAGACAAAACAGGAGAGTCACATATTTGAGCTTCACATAAAAGAAAGCACTAGTTGTCATCCTCTTTTTGAGAAGAACATGAATCAGAACTACAATAAAGAAAGGAAAACTGTTTCCTTTTAATCTGTCCTCACACTGAAAATGATGGCGACTGACATTTGCAAGTTGAAAGGTAACCAACATGAAAGATCAAGGTTCAGCCTGAACTTTGACCCCAACAGTAAAACAGTGTAAAACCTGACCAGCTGCTGTGTCTTTACTCTCTCAGTCATCTGATTCGTCAAACTGCTGAAGCCTCATGTTAGGAAGCAATATTACCATAGTAATTACTTCATTAAGAAGAATTACTTTATTAATCCCTGAGGGGGGAAATTTAGCTTCAACTGAACTTTAGAATCCATGCTCACAAAGAAGACTGGATTTGTTTTCGGAGCCAAATGAGTGAATGACATGACAAGATAAAGGATATGAAAACATAGTTAGCTGTTAAAGCTTCATTCAGGCCACCTTCAGTCTACCAAGTTACTATCAATGCACATGTGTATTAATCACTACATCTGCAGCCAAAATACGAGACATAAAAACGAACCAAAAAATGAAACAAAAAACACTTTACAAAAGAGACTGAAATGGAACGAAAACTAAATGATTAAAAAAAAAAAAAAAAAACAGAACAATAACATCACCTCTTTATTTAATTATTTGCTAATTTTATCATTTAGATAATTACTTCCCCATTGACTTAGACATAATTTAATGGCAATGTGTTGGTTACAAGTGATAAAATCCCTTTTTCAGAAGGTACAATAAGATTGTTATGTGGAGTGGGTGAATGCAACAAACAAAAACAGATGCTTGGTAAGGCCTTTAATAAAGGCAAAAGAAATCTTAAACAAAAACTCAGAGAAGAGTTGTGTTTAGGATAGTCCAAAAATCCACAAGTATAAACATCAGACAAAGAGCAGATCCAAATGATTACAAGCTCACTGACAAGCATGAGGAGACATTGGAGAACAACCAATCCGTCCAAGGCAGAATCAAACATAGTGGCCTATATAGAGTCCTGATGGTGATTGGCTGCAGCTGGAAACACAGGTGACATGATGAGGAGTGGCTGGTAGGTGAGGTGAGGCGGAGGAGGGATGAGTAGAAAAGTAGAGAGACCTGAGCTGAGAAGCTATGGCAGGTGAACAGTGGCAGACTGACAGACAGACTATGACAAGACTACAGCAGGACAGGACTATGGCGAGACCGACAGGACTGAAAGAACTATGACACGAACAGGACCATAACTGATAGAACTAACAGAGACTGACACTGAGACAGAACTTAACTGAGACTAAGGCCGAACAGGAACTAAGACAGAACTAAGACACAGAACTAAGACAGAGCATGGCAGGACAAATAGAAGATATGAACAGGACACAGACATGGCAGGGAATGACCAGGGCTTGAACCAAAATGTGACAGGCAGAACGTGACAGAACAAAAACTAAGGCCTGGCTTGCAGAACTGTGACGATGATTTTGATAAAAGCCGTAGATGTTCACAGGTTACAAAGATACGTGCTAATAATATGTGACAGACTGTCAGCTGAGACGTCTGATAGGTTTGTGCTGAGAGTCGAGTCCTATCTGTCCAACATGTCCTCCGCTGACATGCACTGTCCTGCAGCCTCCCCGTCATGTGATGGGCTGGATGCTTGTTTGTGTATTAATCAGTTAGATCAGGCTCGCCCTCACAAATGCCAGAAAGAAAAGAGTCTGTGTGAGCTACATGAAAGTAGCAGCCCCAATTCACCATGCAGCACATCAATTGGTTTCACTTAATCGATGTTGGTGACCCAGCCATGAATGCCCCAGTTCAGCAAGTCCCAGGCCTGTCTGCTCCAAACAACATGACTTTCCTTCATCTGAAAACATTTCTAAGGAGTAATGACAAATACTCTTGAAGTAGTTTGATAAAATTTGTTTTATGATACAACTGTTTATAGCAACGTTTGAATCATTGGGCCTGTCGAGCAACAATATGAGCTGCTGGGACCTGTTCACCCTGCCATCCTCCTCTGTCTGTGCTGTGTGTGATACTGGCCTCAGATCTGCTGTGAGGCCGTTTCATTCATCAACACTGAAATAATGAAGATTTGATAAGATTTGATTGTGACACAGAGACCAAGGCATCATTTTGGAACAGTTTTCCGATCAAATGTATTTGTAGTTCAGAACCTTATGACCCACTCCTCTCTGTTCTGTGTCTGTTGGTTGCACTGTGTTGGACAGGATGCTCCACTCAGACAGACTCACGCAGCTAAATTGGCTGTAGTCTTTGTGCCTCTGTGTCAGGAAGCATGGAAGTCTCACTAAACAAGTGAAACACAAATGTTAGCTCATACACTAATCCAATTTCAGATGGAGGGAATCATTTCCATACAATTTCAACATCCATTTTTGAGCTGAGGGGGCCAATGAGTGTTTTGGCCACCATAGCCAAACCTCAGTAATCAAGATTATGAGTGGGCATTTGATACAGAGACATGGTGTATAAGCTGCTGCTTTGCAGAGGCTTTGGGTTTCAGTGTGCTGAACAAAGTGATGTGTGAGGATCAAACTTCAACTGATCGGGTACATTTGGAGTTTGCATGCGTGTCTGTGTGTGGTTCAGGAATCACTTCAGCCCTGCAGGAACAGCTCCCTGCACCTCGAAGGCCTCCAGCAACATGGACACAGACAAGACACAAGCAGATGGTTCGGCTGCAGAACACTGATGTTTAGATGAGGAATGAAGGAGACTGATGGTGAATCATAAATCTGGTCAGACTAAAATCAGCAGCTAAAGTGGATTCTCATTGTCCCTTTGTGAGCTAACTATAGTTAGCATTGAGCAGAGAAGATGTGAGCCCAGTGCAGAATACAAAATACAAAAAAAGTCCAAGTTTCCAAAAGTTAAAGGCGGCACTGGAAACATAGCTAATTTATTACGGTGGGGCATTTTTCAGTGTTTGCTGGCATATTATGACTCTGTCGAAAGCATCGCTAACTTGTTTTTTCACAGGCGATTACAGCAAGAACAAGCCGGGCTCACAGGCCGGCAGAGCATGGGACCTTCATGAGGCTGAGGGCCACCTCCGGGATCAATGTTGCCATTTTGTTGATCAAGCAACGCAGATCCACCATGCAAGATGCATTTCGTTTGCTGAACGGCCGTCTGAAGCGCCTATTCATCCAGCAATTTTTCACAGGAGTAAAAGTGGATGGCATGATGGTGATGATGCTGAGCAGTTAAATAACATCTGCAGTTTGCATGAGATCCATTTGGTACATTTGGCACAGTGTTTGTATTATATAAGCTAATGGCCTAACTTGGAGGTTTTCACTGTTTTTTACTGAGTTGAACTTGAGCTCGGCTTCTCGCACACTTAACTGCACAGTATATTACTAAACTAACTGGGTTAGAAAACCTCTGGAGCTCTGAGACCAAGAACCGTGAAGTCTGTTTCTGTGTGGCTCTTATTTTAGCAACATGATCTCATTCTTAGAGTTTTGAGTGGATTCATGCAGTTCACTGGTCTCCAGAGCCGACTTTTCAAACTACTGTACTGTCTCTCATACATGCCTCAGTTAATGAGAATATGTTTTGTCAGGACGATGTGGTGACAAGATTCATGGTGATGACTCACAGTTTAGTCTAAACAGCTCTCACAGTTTAGGTTCTTAAGTGGACACTTGTTGATATATCATAATATACTATAATATAATATAATATAGGGCTCAGTGGGTAGCAAAGTCGCCTCACAGCGAAAAGATCGCTGGTTCGCATCCCGGTCAGATGCTTGGCATCTTTCTGTGTGGAGTTTGCATGTTCTCCCTGTGCAGCGTGGGTACTCTGGCTTCCTCCCACATTCCAAAAAACATGTTGAGGTTAATTGACTACTCTAAATTGCCCATAGGTGTGAATGTGAGTGTGCGTGGTTGTTCGTCTATATGTGCCCTGCGACAGACTGGCGACCTGTTCAAGGTGTCCCCTGCCTTCGCCCAAAGTCGGCTGGGATAGGCTCCAGCCCCGCCGTGACCCTGCAAAGGTGTAAGCGGTAGATAATGGATGGACAATATAATATAACATAATATAATAAATTACATGCTTTGCCAGATTTCAAAACATCCTGTTTTGATCCAAGAGGAACAGATAAAAAAAGGCATTACTCTCTTGAGTTCTTTAAATTCTCATTTCTGTTCAATTACAATAGGAGCCAAGTTCATAGAGTGTGCTACATATTGATCCTGAGTTTACACAAAATACTTTGGTTTATGCTTGATCTTTAAGACTGTACCTATTTGAACTTGAAAATTATATACTGAACAAATGAATGTGAATGTACCAAATCTATGTGGCTTCCTGTCAGGAAAACGATGGTCAGGCTGCTGTTACAGTTTTTCTCAGTCACTTTGGTGCATTTCTCTGATCAGAATTAAAGTTCTCTTAACTGTTAGTTCAACCTCCACAACATTTAGTCATTTGTGCACATCATAGTGGCAGTTTCTCATTCTTTCCAACAAATTGCAAATCCTTTGGACATGCATCAATTGCTTTCATACGATTCTCTGCTGTTTTTTTTAACATTATCATTTGCTTATGTCATGTCAGTCAAAATTAACTATACTAATGAATGCTGAATAGTCATTCCCTATAAAACTAATAGTCCTCATTTCATTGCTTGAGTCATTACATACAAAAATATTGAACTAGTTGTCAAAATCTGTCAAGCAAATTTGATACATTTCTTTATCATTTTATTCCTGAGGCGGGTTTCAATCTGGCAAAAGGTAGACAGTGTGGAAGGGATTGAATTGGACAGAGAGCAACCACAGAGCAACGTCCCAGGCCAATGAGGAGGGAATGTTACACTGTGTGCAGCCATCTCAGAAAATGGCGTCCTCACTCATATCCCCGTCTTGGTCCATACAACACACAACATCTGCTGACTGTTTTAGACACTCTTTACAGGGACATAATCCCTGAGAATGACAGGGGTCTAACTGGAGACCATCTGAACAAGTATGTTGTTGTTTGGGGTAATGTGTGTTTTCACCACTCAGATCTGGTCAGACAGTGGTTTGAAGCATGTGCTTGAATGATTTGCAGTACTGTGTATGTTGTATGTTCAGTTCCAATATGTACTGCAGTATTGTTTACAGTTGTGCGCAGCTCTACCCAAAGACAGTTTCTCATGTTTGTTGTAAATACATGTGTATTTTTCTTTTGCACATTGCTGTGAACACATTAGAATTGCAAAGAGCATACACAGTAAAAATGTGAAACATATGTATTCAGTGTCTTGTTCTGAGTTACCTCACTAAATACAGTAATGTGTAACTTTACTGTATTTAGTGATGTCTTGAGCATTTTCAGGTAGTGTCACCAAGATCTGACTTTTTGCATTTGAAAACACTCCCGGAGCAAACTGTCATAATGAAAACATGACTAAGCCATTTGACTATCTTGTTCATAAACAATGGTGTCAGGACTTTTCATTTTGTTGACACTGACACATTCATTGACATGAATACTTGCTTTTGAGGAATGAACAATCCATTTTGAGCAAGTGAGGCACTTTTGCAGGTTATCTACTAGGTTTTGCAGTTTGTACTAATTGTTTTGAGAAATGCACTAACTGCTGTGCAAATGTTAATAGTGATGTGAGAAATACACCAAAGCGACTGAGAGAAACTGTTATACAATGATTGGATTTGATGAAAAATGCAATGTAAAATAACAAAAAAAGAAATGAGATACACATAGAGTCAATACAACCTACTGACAGTGTGCTGAGTCAGTCACTCTGACGTCCTTCACCAGTGCTGCTCCCTCTCCAGCTGAATAAAAACCACTGATTCTGCATTAACACATATTTTGTTCTGATGTTACTCAAAATGTCCACATATGGTTTTCATATGTTTTCACTCTTAAGCAGCTGGCCTGAAACAGCACATATAAAATATACAGTGTGGAGAATTTGCATAACTGTCTGTGATTTAGTTCTGATGTGTTGCACCTCCTTTATATAATATCAACACAAGCAATTCTCAGCACATTGTTATATATTGATCAACATTTAGCACCAGAATATTTTACAGCTGGAGAGCAACAGCAACCAAACTGGATCAAGCACCAACAAACAGCACTGAAGACTGGACTACTGAAGATTCTCAGCCACATACTGTCCATCAGGTATGCTGTACCTGGTTCAACTGTGCGACTTGGTTCACCATGTGCTGCTACTCTGAGTCTCCATCAGGACTGGAAGCTGTGGGCAGGTGCAGGTGGTTACTGGTGTCTCCACAGATTCAGGTCCTCTTCTTGTCAACAGTGTCCAGAGTTTTCCCCTTGACCATTTTCAAAGCAGAAGCCAAATGATGAAAAAGAAAACTTAAAAAACAACAGCCAACACAAACGAAACTGTCCACAGCCATAAAATCCACCTTGATGCTGGTCTTTATGGCTGCTGTACAGTGGATTTTACGGTGTTCAGAGTTTGTTGGTGTGCACTCTGAGATGTTTTAATTCAATGATATGTTAATTATTGAGCTCATAGCTGCTGTCGGAGTTGAACCTAGCCTGTATGATACTGAGACGTTTTTCTAATATGTTGCCTCCCTTCATGGTGTAATTTGAATTGACTGTTACAGAGCAGAGAATGTTAGACATAAGGCTAAAATTGAAGAACCAGGTGACCCATGGAGAGGTTTCTGAAGCACAGACGGTGCTGAGGAGCTGGTAGAGAGGAGTCCTCTTGTTCTGGGTCCACAAGCTCTGCAGGACTGTAGGTGCATCTGTGTCTTTGTCACCACATAAAACCTGATCTGAACACACCAACATTCCACCACATGAAAAGACATCACAGATACTGACTGTGCAAAGTGGCCAAGCTGTGTAACTCGACTACTGGACTGTCAACCGGATTGATGTCCACCTGGGGAATTTACATCTGTCATTATCACAGGGCTCTAAATCCAACCTCAGGCTGTCTAGTCTGATCTTGATCTGAACACACACACACACACACACACACACACACACACACACACACACACACACAGGAAATGGTCAGGCCAGGAAAGAGAGTCAGGAGGAGAGGCTCGGGGTGAAGGCTGTTCCACTACACAGCCCACCCCTGGCTCTTCTTATACAGCCAGGTCCAAAGGTCTGAGACCACATTGGAAATCCCTAATATTTTAACGACACTGAAGGATTCAAAAACATTTCAAAACAGTTGTGACATGTAATTAAAAAATAAATACTTTTGAATACTATTGTGGTGTTGAGCAGTTTGACTACTCTGTATACAAACCCTTCCAATAATCTATGCCTTCAGAAGACACTCGAAGGGATGTGATCTGTTCAGCCGAGGCTCGCTCAAGTAACTGATGAGTCATAGAAACTCCTGTGGGACTGCAGCCCGGCTTTTCCATCAGGGAGTTTCATTAAGGGTCTATGGTCTTAGACTAAGGTCACAGTACGAGCTGTCTACCTCAGATATAAGCGAGAGTAACACAAGTACAGTCTCATTGGTTCAGATGGTGTAACAAGACTGCATCAGTCATTGGGGAACCAGGACAAACTGATGGACTCTCACTAGTCATAGATGCAAGAAAAGCTCCCATCACAGATGTGACAGTCAGACTATACAGGTCACAGATAGAGTACTTCCACCAGGCCTGATCCTGCTCACTGGGGCTGTGTAGTTCAATTAGGAAAAACACGAGTTCACATGAACACAGGAGCTTTACCTGATGAAGACCCCAGCAGACCTACAGACAGGGCTTCAACCTCTGCACTGGTGGCTGTGGGGCGAAGCAGCACCTACTGCAGTGACAGTAGAGACAAAACAGGTGATTTGAATATTTTTCAGCTATGGTGCTTATTAGATCATTTTTAAGCCTGTGCACTGAAAGAAGTGAAATCTTTGGATGACAGCTGAGAGGTGGAGCTGAGGCTGACTGTTGTGGTCTGTTTGACCTTTCACTAAAAGCTTAATTAACCCATAAGAGCCCAGACCCATTTCAAAACTTTCTGGAAAATTATAAGGGATATACCACAGAGCAAGTGGAGCATATAGAACACATTTCTGATGTTTGTTTTTAAACATTTATAAATAAATCATAATCATAATTTATAATATTTCGTATATTTTAGATTTATATTCTATATGTTTTGTTTATTATATTTTTTGTTTTACAAATCGCATCGAACTGTTAAACGGGTTTTCAAATAACTTCAGGGTCAAAAAACAAACTTAATGAAATTAGCTATTTGCTTCACTTTTGCGACAGGCCACATCACCATTCTTGGGGACGGAGCAGGCTCTATTCAACATGTTAGTTCAGAGGGAGATGACCCTCATGGTCATAATTGTAAATGACCTCTCCTGTACTGCAAACATCAGGGTACACAACATATACACACAAGGCTGTGTTATAGTCTGACTGATCCTGGATCTGTGAGACCAACACTGATATTTGACAGCTTAAAATTCAATGATGTATTGACCATACACTGCAAAAAAACCAACTTGTATTTTTTGGTCTAAAACAGTCTTTTAAGTTAGTTAAACTTAGAAATATAAATTATTGACATTTGAGGCAATAGTATTAGTTAGCACAACAAAGCAAGCCAGTTGTGTACTCCAGAACAATTTGGTTTGTTGGTATTACTTATATCTTTAAGCTGGAGTTCAATACAAGGGACAATAGTTCTGCAAACTCTTAAGTCATTGTTGTGAAATGCGGGAAAGCCAACTTTCCCAGTTGGCACTCTTGAGGTCTCACTCTCATTGTGGCTGTGCTGCCTCAAGCTGGAGTCCACACAGGTAAGCAGCCTTTTATTAAATTAAGTTAAAATGATACGGGAATTTTATTCTGAGTTGTGTTGTGCCGTGTTGTACATTGTTTGACACATTTTCAGCATTTAAACAAACAGGTTTTCAGTTATTAGCAAAAGCTAACGTTAGCGGCTAACTGATGCTAGCGGCGCTGCATAATTATGCTATCGCCATAATTATGCTAGCGGCGCTGCATCAGTTAGCCTAACTTGTCTTGGCATATTCTGACTGGTTGGTGTTGTATCAATTCATGTTCGATAATACGTTACAGCCAGTAGCCATTAAAAAAAGTGTTTGGGTTACAGTCCCGCAGTGTGTGCGTGTGTGAAGTAGGCTACAGTTATTTTAGCGTGTCCTCCGTATTTTAACTGGTCGCTAACGGAGGTTTATTCATAAAAAAAAGTGGGTTACAGTCGTACAGTGCACCCCTTCATTTATATAAACCTCAACCGCAAGGCTCTCTGTCCTCAGACTGTCCCGACCTGTCCCTGAACATCACACAGAGACAACATGGAGCTGCTTGTGTGACTGATTATTGTTTACATCAGGCTGACTTCAACAAATCACTATCGTGTATGCTACTGTGATTTAGAATAATAAGATCATCATAATAGCGTAGTGGCAGGACAGACTGATTCACCTGTATGTATCAAATATTGTGGTGGTTATAATATACCAATATGTTACTGATTTATTTGACTGCCATGTTTTATACTGACAGCTGACTTTCTTAACCTAGACTGCAGGTGTTTGTTTGTTAAGTAGTGTCATTAATTAATATAACATTCAATTCAATTCATCTTACTGCAGTATAATGTATTAAAAGTTAAACATAGGACAGACCCCACAACCCTAGTCCAGTCTATTTACATTGTCATTCAATTGCTAAAATTTTAATTTTAATTTTTTAAATTGATGAAATGATGAAAATTGATAAAATGTTTTAAACTGTTAAAATGTTTAAAATTTCTACTGACTGCTTTACTAATACCCAGCTAATTGTTATCTTTGTTTTTCAGATTGAAATGAATGCAGTGCAAATTCTGCAAGTTCACCCAATTGAAACTGTGTCCCTTTCTAAAGACATTTATTTTCATGGGACCCGATATGTGGAGGGTATGATTCTTTCATCTGGACACTCCAGTGGACTGCCAGAATTCTATAAAATCGTGACCATAGTAGTTGAACCTGAAAAAGTAGCCTTTGTTGGCAAAAAGCTCACATCTTGGTACCTTGAACATTTTAGGTCTTTCGAGCTTGTGGAGAGCACCTATGCAGACATTGACATTTTTGATCCTCAGGCTCTCATTGACCATCATCCATTGGTTTCATACACAGTCGGAGGGAAGGTGCTGGTGCCTCCAAAAGTGTGCCTGCTCCATTGAAGTGACACAGAATGGTGAGTGAACTGTGATTACATGTTATAGACAAAACTATGTTGTTTTCACTCACATTTTCACCCGTTCCCTCATTTAAACGAGATGCTGTCAGTTTATCTGTCATTTTATTTTGAAAAAGTTTCTGTGTGTGTTCCTGTTAGTTTTACTTCCTGTGTTTTCCCTCCTGACTTGATTTCCTGATTTGTTTCACCTGTGTCCTATTTCACTCACCTGTGTCCTGTTTGCAGTCACCTTCTGTGTGTGTTTAGGTTTGGTTTTCAGTGCAGTCTTTGTTGGATCCTTTTGTAAGTTGTGTGTTTTTTGGCTACACTAGCTTGCTCTACCTAAGGAGACAGCTATTTTTTTGTCATTATCTGATTTGCTAGTTAGAAGCACATCTCATTTATTATAATGATGATTTGCAGGTAGAACAAAGTGCAAGACTTTGCTACATTGTTTATGAATTTAACTTTCAAGTAATTGTCTTGAAATCTCTGCAACCTGATCCCTCTGTATTTTGTCCTTGTTTCTTGTGACACAGGCTGGATTATTGCTGCTGGTGAAAGTCTCCCCAAGAATGTCCCGTAAAGTGGCACTTCCTGAAGTGCCTGAATCAGTTGAACAGTTGCAAAACATTCTTCAGGAAAATCTTCAACTTCAAGGCAGCTTCACACTGCAATATGAAGACCCAGAATTTAACAATGCTCTCTGTAATTTGATTGACATTCATGAGTTGCCACCTGAGCGTGCTATCTTGCACATTCTTTGGGATAAGCCTGCACTTGTTCAGCAAGAGTCAGACTCTCTTGATTCAGTGTCTTCCCTGGACACAGCCAGTTTATCCAGCAGAGAGTCAGTCCAGAGTCCCTCATCTTTTTTCAAGAACAATCTGCGAAGTGTCTCAGAGTGGCCTTCACCTTTTCCTATCCCATCCTTCTCCTACGATGTGGAGTTGAAGTTGCGCAAAGGCAATGAGGCATATGAACAGACCAAGAAAGGTATCAGCCTAACAAGAGACATGAAGATAGAGATTTTGGACAAGATTGCTCAGGCAGTTTTTGATGTGAAAGCATATCCTGATCAAGACCAGATTGAGTCAGTTGCTTCTGCTCTCATCAGTAGACACCCTTGCCTTCAGGAACCAGGCAGTGAAACGGGGTGTGATGGATGGAAAATGAGCATAAAATACAAGCTTGGCAATTACAGGTCCAAGCTGCGTCAGGCGGGCTGTATCGAGGTTAGCATTAACCAGAAAAAGAGGAGCCGTGAAGATGATGGTGCAAGTCCTTCTCTGAAGAGAGCAAAGCAAGGTGAGATAAACCATGTTCCTGACCATCCAGAAAACCACAATGATGACTCGCTGGAGGATGAAAGACTGGCTCTGGTTGAGGAGCTCAAGAAGAAGAAGAAGAACGATGCACTCATCAGACAAAAGATGGAGCTGACTTTCTCCTTGAGGCGCAAGGAGATCGTGGAGCTGCAGCCTATGGTGTCAGAGGTTCTGGACCGGTGGCCTGCTCTGTTTTGTGAGGCAGAGGTAAGCAGGTGAACCAAGAGTATATTATGTTGTGTTTACGATTTAGTCTTTTTTTAAAAGTGAGTAGAAGAGTTATGTGTGTTGATTACAATGCATATTTTAATATGAAGATGGTGTTGAAATTGTATTGAGGATTAAAATTTCCTTTTCAACAGATAATGGAAGAGTTTTATCGCATCACAAACAAGAACCTAATTGACAACTTCAGAGCAGCCCTTCATCAGCACACTTGGAAGCTCCTGAGACTCTATCGGGCGAGGAGGACAGCTTTTTCATCTGAGATGGATCAGATCCTTAACAGCCTGGATCAAGAGGTGAATTCTAGATGTAGTAATTTAATAGCTCTGAACATTATGGATATAAACAGAATTTTGCCTTCTCTATGAAGCTGCTGTAGTAATTTTGGTTGCAGTTGTTACAATGTTAAGTCATCCTTGTACTGAAAAACCCTCAAAATAAATGCATGGGTATCTAAGGGAATGACACAATAGCACAAACAAGCAAACCAATTCAGGGAGTGGTTGATCAAATACATAAAATTACTGAGATACAGTGTTTCTTGTTAAACAAAGGGTGTCTTAATCTTTAAAAAAAATATCTTGCTCAGTAGGGCTCCTTTTCATAATGTTGTCAGACACTGATGATATAAGCCTGTCAGTGACACAAAAAGCACTTACCCTTCAAAAGGAGTAAACCTTTGAGGTTTACTCTATATGTCAGTTACATCTTGTAATGTTTCATGCAACTCTTTTTCAGACATCTGACATCACTGCACATCGACAAACTGCAGCATTGAAGGGCCTTCCCTTGTATCTCCGTGACAGTCAGGAGAAGCTCTTCAGGAACTGTCTTGTGAGTGGTTATAAATATAAATTGTGATTATACTTCAACCATTACCTCTCTGTCCTCCCTGTTCCTTCATCTTTCCCAATGTCTAGGATGTCTTCAATAGTTGTACTGTCCTGCTTATGACTTGATGTAGAGTAATTGATGTCAGTTGATGTGTGTATGGGGGTAAAATTTTTAATTGTGGTGTATGGGATGGAAACAGTTAATGTCAAACCCATAATTAACTCTAAAAAATGTTATGTTATTCAATAATTTGGAATTATTTTAGCGTAATTATTGTGATTCACAGGATTTTAATGACAAATGTCTTGCACTTCATGTGTTGGTCTTTTCCTGTCTGTCAACATAAGGACACTGACCCAGAAGTGGAGCAGACGAAGGGCCTCATTGTCGGTATCCTTACTGTGTTGGAGGATGATGACAGCGCAGCTCCTCAAAATGTCGTGAGTGTTGCTGTTGTTGTGGAAGAAGAGATTGTCCTTCAAGATCTCCCTGACCTGCCAACTGCTTTTGCTTACCTCTTTGGACTGATCTATGCTTTAAACCTGAGGTATCCAAAAGATCTCAGGTACACATTTGAAACTGTTCAGAAGGTTTTCATGGAGCTTGGTACAGACCTCTCTCTAAGGGTCAGATCCCTCAAAAACAAACTCCTTCAGTGAATCCACAAGTTAACTGATGATGTCAGATCTGGTGAACACCATGTTAATTTACTGTTCCTATTCACCCTCAACTCTGATGTACCTCGAGCTTCCACTCGCTTACATTTGTTTTGCACTTTATTTAGTTTTCCTTAAACATATTACATGTTAAAATTCAGTATTTGTAAATTGTCACATATTTTTGAGCAGTGTTACAAAAAAGAATTTACTGATTATGTTGGGACCGGAAGTTCTAGTGTTCAGTAACCTTTAACAGATTTATGGTCTTATATACATGACTCATTTTTGATATTTTGAGACTGGAAGTTATGGCACTCAGTAACCGTGTTAACAAATTTAATAGTTTATACTGGTTCTGTATGGTCATGGATATGTGACGAATGTTTGATCTTTTATTCATACTGGTTCTGTATGGTCTTGGATATATGGATCTTGTTTGATCTTTTATATCTCAGAGTTTACAAGTATGCAATGCAGCACAAGTTGACTGCTAGGACTGGGACAGATTAGTCTCATTAGTTTGCATTTACTTGGAAGGGATTTGACGCTGTTACAGTTTAAATAAAACAAATGTTTTGAATGTACATGTTGCATCTGTATTTATATATTTGATTAGAAGTTATTTGTTCTAACTTAAGTTATAAAGATGAGTTGCATTATGAACTAGGCTAACTAAATGCAGTCTGCAATTTTAAATTCCTCTTAAATAATTCTGCTTTACTAACTTAACCAAATTTAAGTGGATTATGTGTAAGAGTTATTACAATATAAAATAAATTTGTACAACTTATGGGAGAGTTAGCAGAATTAAGGATTAAAAGTTAATACAATATAAATTTATAAGTTAGTACAATTTACAGGAGAGTTAGCAGAAGTAAGGATTAAAAGTTAATACAATATAAATTAATAAGTTATTACAACTTAGTACAAGTTAGCAGAAGTAAGGATTAAAAGTTATTACAATGTAAATTTATAAGTTGGTACAACTTAAGCTTGAGTTGACAAAAATCAGAATTCAGAGTTGAGAGAGTTTAAGCAAAACTTAAAATATTCAATTTAATTGCCAAACTTAAAATTTTATCGAAGTTTGTTGCCTTGAACTTTTGAGTTCACCCAACCTTTCTTTTTTTGCAGTGTACACATTGATAACTGAGCTTAATGTAGCAATCATGGTCGACAGCTCCAGAGAAAAACTACAGTCAATCTGCAGTTCTATGTTTGAGCATGCGTCAGTGTTGAAGACTGCAGCATCTAGTTGGAAGGACCAGCTGGATTCTGTGGCTTCATTGCACATGAGGTCTGCTCTTGAGTCAGAAACTATTCCACAACTGTTCAATATACTTTTTTGTATTTTTGCATTGTGTCACCTTTAATTTATTTATTTATTTATTTTTACACGCATATGTTTGAACATTTTACAGGACAACAAACTACAACAGCCACTGCATGCAGGTACTTTCACTTTCCTGAAGCCAAACACAAACTACTTTGTGGTTTACATTTTTGGGAAAAAAAAAAAAACACCCTTCAGAAAAAAATAAAAATAAAATGAAAAGGCAGCAAATTGATAAAGTGCATGTCTTCACTCTGAAGTAAGTCTTGTACGGCAGCCTTTGGCAAAACACAGTGGTATAGCTTCAATTTACAGCGTGACCCAATCAACCAATCCTTTTAACGGACAAATCGAGGCACATCCACTCTGATGTAGTTTAGCTTCTTTCATTATTTTCCCATTGATTCTGATTGAAAGGCAAAATTTTAAATTAAATTATTTACAGATATTTTGGAAACCAACAGTACAGCTGTTGCTGAATTTGTCCGCCCTTCATACCCCATCACATGAACTCCTAAGTCTCTTTCTGTTGAAGTCAAACCACACGTGCTATTGACAGAGGCAGAGAGAAGACAGCTCTGTAGAGACAGAGCCCACAGACGCTTTCAGTGCAAGACAAAAGATATCATGGACAAAGATACACAGGAAACTGAGGCAGCCAACAACAGTGCTAATGTCTCACATTATAAACACTGCTGTCGAAAATTTGATTTGGGGAGGGAGGGTTCATTAGATATGGGTGGAAGATGATAGGAAAGAATTTTTCATGTCTGACAGTTTGTGAATAGTGAGAAAAGTCTCTGTTTGATTAGAGAACACAGAAAATAAAGATGCTCGTCCCGATTTTGCTTTCGACATACAAACTTCCCTCTGAACTCCAGTCATCAAATTTAAGGTGTCAGAACACCAACAGCAGGTTTTATAGGCTCATTTTGGTAGTTGAGAATTTCATAAATCTGATAATGATCACTAAGGTCAGTTTATGTTTTACATAAACACAAAACATTAACATTTCTGATAAGAAATCCTTAAATTTGGTTTTAAAAAACAGAGCAAGATGTGCTGACCTGAGTGGGACATTTTATAGTGTACAGGACTTCAGCGCTCTCTGGTGGACAAACAATAGCATAAAGACACCGTTTCTGAAAGACCTCAAACATAGTTGTGGTATTTCTGAGCTGACATTTGTTACTTAACAGATGATATAAGCTGATACAAATATTTTTGTGAGAAGTTGTGTTGGCTGATTTATCACACAGGCCTACTCCCTAATACTTTGGTCTAGGTGGATGCTACAAACATCATTACAAAATTTCCAGGATGTCTGACGTCAGTATCAAATTTTGAGTTTCAATAAAATCAAATTCAGAGACTTAAGTCAGAATTTTCTCCTTAATTATATGAGAATTTGTAAATGCATATCAAGCAAATAAATAGAGTCATGTATAACAGGGTCCAGCTAAACAATCAGTCTGTTGATAATCTATATTTTTCTATTTGTCAAACATCTCTTGGTCAAAGCCAAACCAACACTGCTGTGTCTGCTGACAAGTATTTTGTGTATATCAAACCTAACAGGTCTTATTCCTCTATGTCACAGAGCTCAGTTCCCATCAAATGCTCTCTGTTTCTTCCTGTTTTTTATGTTTGATAAAAGCTACACTGAGCAGCTGTTTTAGGAAATGACTGAGCCTCCTTCTCCAGTTGGGACCAGTGGGTTTGGATTTGAACATTTCATCACTCTCTGAATAAAGTTATCATTTTTCAAATATTCTATAAGAACTAGAGGAATAAACAGTTTGAATTTCTTCAGTTCATTGCATTATCCTACTTACATAAGACACTCTCCGTCATTCCCTCATGTGGACTGCCGTTTACATCAGCATGGCACTTGTCCAGTGTTCAAAACGTATATACAAAATCAAATCTACACAAGTTCAAGGTGGCAGCGTTAACTGGAATCTAAATTAAAAGACAGTGTGATACAAGTCACTCGACAGTGCTAGTAAAGATGCAAGAAGAGCTCAGGCTTCTGTTCCGGAGTCAGATCTATGAGCCACCTGGAGATCTCAGGTTAACGCCAACTACACCTCATATCATCACAACTGAGCATGAATGTAAAAACAGATCAGTTGTGATGCTGTTAAACTTTTTTTTTTCATGTTGCGGCTTCTAATTAATAGCTGATCCTGTTTTCTACTTATATTTTATTGTGCTGAATCACCAGCTGACCACAGGACTCCCGTCATGAGCTCATGTTGACATATCCATATCCACCCAATGGCTTTTCCACAGACAATAAAACTCTCCCTTCTGCTGTTCCTCTTCTGCAGAGAACATTGTTGTTCCAAATGTTCCTCTGGTGTTTAGTCTCTCAGGTGGACGTTCTGACTGGATCACTTGCAGTGGTGAAGGTACTGCTGGGTGAACATATTGAGCTCACTGTCCAGCCAGCCTGCTTTGTTCCTAACAACAAAACACACAAACATTTTAGTAATATCCACAGTGACATAATAAGGTGCACATCAGAAAGGGTCCAAAACCGAGAGAGAACGTTTACTAATGGAGCCAGTTTAAGGTCCCCAAACACTGAGATTATGACCGTCCCAGATGAAAGTTGACAGTTGTGAGATAAGCATGGTGTGTGCTGTGACAAGCCAAGCAGAAGGTCTGAAGTCTGAAGCTAGACTTACAGCCCTGTGGTTGTATATCTCCACCAAACACTCATGATACAGTCTACATCCATGTCTGTCTAGATTCATAACATATATGGAGTAAAGGCTTTGATTTGATAAAATATCTTAAGTGTATTTTTGGCCAAATGGAAGTTATCACTATATTGACATTCATGTTATTCAGTGAATCATTTCTAGTGAGAATCATGCTGTCTTCACTTGGAGACTGCTTTCACACAGGTCTGATCACATGGTACAACAACAATGACCTGAAGATCAACATACTACAATGCTTCAAATATGAATGATGCTGCAAAGAAGCTACAATTTCAACAACGTCGATGCTTCCCACATGTCTTCATCCTGGCAGCACAGAAGATCTATAAAATGAGTACAGTTTCACGGTGGGCACCAAAGATTAGTGTGACCATTCAATATCCAGCTAAATGTGAATTACTGTCTCAATCGGCCCTTCTATTCCTGAGTTATGATGTTAAATAATGACCAGAAACGTGTTTTTGCAGAACTTTATGTCAGAGTGAAGTTGACCTTTGACCTTTTGTATGTCATCACTTTATCCAATTAGACATTGGACGCTGGTTGTGAGATTCTTACCGCAGCAGTTTGGCCTTGCTCTGCAGACCATCCAGGAGCTCGATCTTGCCGTTCATGTCAGAGATTTCATCCTCGAGGTTCTGACGGGTGACGTCTACCTGCTGGCAGAGCTGAGCAAACACGCTCGCCAACTCCCTGATGACCACACCGCAGGAGGGACACAGCAGGGTTAAAAACATGATATTAGGTTGGCAGTTTAGCTGTGTGTGTGTGTGTGTGTGTGTTGAGTTAACAAACTCACTGCTGGACTTGGTGGCTGCAGTTGGATCCAGTGTAGCTGACAATGAGCTGTAGCTTCTCGCTGGCATAATCCACAAATTGCCTCTTGAAGGCTCTCTCCTTGGCCTTGGTGGTCCACGTGAGCCGCTCATAGACGTAGAGGAGCCCGTACAACCCCACAGAGAGGGCAATGAGACGCCAACCCACAGCCTTCCAGATCTGCACACAGCAACAAAGGTTCAGGTCGGGCTGAAGCCTCCTCTCCATGATCTCTAAACACACTCCACAGCAACATTTGACTGCTCTGTTTTTGTTCTTCTCAACTGGGTGGTTTCTCAAATTATAAGAGCCAAGAATTTTGGTGTTTTTGGTGATCTTAACCTCTTTCTAGTCACACAAAATGATTTTTTTTTCTACATAGCTAAGGTCTTTCTTGACCATGGCTTTTGCTGAGCTTTTAACCACAATTCAGGCTTTTCTCCTCCATCCATCCCTTTTGACCAAAAGCCGTTCACACTGCATCCAAATCTGATCTAATGTGTGTGTGTGTGTGTGTGTTTTCTCACCACGCCGCCAACAACAAGGACGCCCATGGAAGTACGGGAGGTAAGGGAGGCAAGGCCGGTCACCATCGAGACCATCAGCTCTTCCTGCGTCATGGAGCTTTGTGGGAAAGGAGGCATGCTGGTGCTGACTGGAGTCAGGGCCATGGGCCGAGGGACCTGCAGGGAGAACAGCACAGAGCACAGAAATGACTGTCCTGAACAACTCAAACAGCCTCCAGAGTAAACAACAAGGCTGGTTTCCTCTGGATTTGACCTCAGACCGGAAACATGGCTGTTATCACCAGTGGCACACTGTTGTATAATATGTCATCAATGATAATTAGCAATAGCCATTTAGGGACACTGATTATTGAAACCATTAAACTTTATAAAGATGTAACTACTAATGAACAAGTGGCATTCAAATTAAAAAATTCAAGATTGACAACAGGTAAGAGTTAGCTGAATTTGACTTGGAACACGTACACAAGCAAAGTTCACAGAAAACTTTTATGTTTATATTCCTGAAGGTGTTACCTGGTCGTTATAGCCCATGAGGGCTCGCCGAGTGTTCTTGGGTCCCAGGAAGCGGTTGACCAGCATGGTCCAGCCCAGAGAGAAGTGGAAGCTGATGTCCTCCTGAAAGTCACTGCAGAGCTTGTCACAGGCCAGGTCATAACTGAGACTGAAGCACTGACGGGGAACCAGCTTGTCCACCTGCTCTCTGACCGGGCTGGGCAGCAAAGGCTTCAGGCCCTCTGCACACACACATGAACAGTAAATAGCTCAGTGTCTGTGTCAGGACCAACATATTCAGTAACACACAGTTTGCCGAAATCCAGCACAAGCATTCAAAAAATGTTTTCATTAAACATATTTCAAATGCAGCAACTCACAAGAAATTTACATTGGTATTAACTCAATACTACAGAAACACACAGATAAAGAAATCATAACCTTCCAAACCATAAAAACAATTATGTCCACTGAAGTAGAATGACCAGGACAAATAGTAATACACAGGAAGACAAAGCAAGATCAATCAAGATTGACCAGCGGGCCCCCTGGAATCTTCTGTGGGGACTGTGAGAGATTTGTTTCTTCATACAAGAAGCTTCTTGAAGCTGTCATAGCAACAAAGGCTCCTCCACCAAGTGTTAAATATATATTTGCTGTTACTGTGTTCAGCACTTTTTTTAGAGTCTTTCCCCTTTATTGCACATAACATTGTTATGGATTGGAATGTTACGATTTCTTGATCCGTGTAGTTTTAATGGGATTAAAGCTTAATAAAATAAAGTCAATTGGAGCCTGTGCAGTGATAACAGTAGACAGGTGGGTGTCTGTACACAGGTGTAAACAGGAGGAGTGTTACCAATCATGTCAGTCTGCGTGGCCTGCAGGGCGCCAGTGATGGAGGTGGAGCACCTCTCTGACATGTTCTTGCCCAGACCCTCCTCGATGTGCCGGTGGAGTTCCTAGAACAGAAGTAGAAAGAGTCACTGTTTCCTTCCCTGACATGCACAATGCTGGCTTGTCTTGTGAACTGCTCTGAGTGGTCAGTAAGACTAGAAAGGCTCGATATGAACACAGTCCATTTACCATTACCCAAACTTGACAGCCAGTCTCGTAGCATGGGGTCAAAAAGGTAACCAACATAAAACAGATTTCAACTACATCTGGTTAGAAACTGAATCTGACATTAGTGAGACAGACTGATGTATGTCCACTGGATACAACTACCATGGCTCTGTAACATTTCCTCCATGGTTCCAATGCCCACCTTAAGCATTTTACAAGTTTGAAATTTAATTGAAATTGTTCCGCTTCAGAGCAAATCTGTTGTACAACTGGTTCTTGCATGTGGCCAAAAGGCTCCAGATTAGTGACACCTCAGCATTGCCATTTCTATTAATAGCCTTACTAATAATACCTACTCCCTAATACTTTGGTCACCATGGACCCAAGTGCTTTGTATCTCAACTACTAAGCAAGTAGATTTGGTGCTTCAGTCAGTCAGGTTTACAGCTAATAGACTTTGGGAGAAATGTTTTCTGGCCCGTGCTTACCTTTGTTACAGAGGTTACTAGAAAGGCCCAGGCAGCAGCAGCATTTTCAGTCAAACAAATGAAATTGCAGAGTTGAAGGAGCAGATCATGACTCAGTCTGGACTGCTCTTACATACCACAGATTAGATGGGCTTTATACAGGTTCAGTGAGCCAACAGGAGCCCAGGGCTGACTTTTGTACTGTGCTGCATGTACAATAGATACCAGACTGACCGAGATGTAGGAGGGTGGAAAACATGACCCTATAATAATAACAGTCAATCTAGAGACTGTCGACAGCCACATGCACAGTGTGGAACAGAGCAGGTCTAAGAGGGCGAGAACAGAGAGAGGACCCTCTCGAACAGTGACAGATCTGTATGGGAAATATGTATGTATGTGCGTATGTATTCAGCAATCCACTTCACAGCACAGACTCCTCAGCTGTGATTGTAAATGAGCTAATGTGAGAGTGTTTATGCTGGAGTGTGTACTCAGGTAAACTGGCTATTGATACACAACACTCGGATCAGGTGCGCTTTTAGCTGGCATGTGTCCATAAACCAACTTTCCAAAAACGTACAGGACCCATCTGGATGTGCACCAAAAACAGCAGCAGGCACTTACAGACAGAAGCCCTGTGAAGCTCACATAATTCAATAAATATCTGCATTAAACTCACATTCTTGTAGACCTTGAGCACCACTGTTGAAGGGTGGAAGTCCATGTGGAAGTCATCCACCAGCACGTAGAGCTTCCTGATCTCCTCTGCCATGGCATTGGACACCTGGACAGGAGAAGAGACGAGGGTTGAAAACTACATCCCGTTGAAGAGCTCCTTCCAGCTTTCCCTCCAGGACAAGCAGCATATTCTAATACTTCTTTTGTGACACATGTTGAACTTGGAATTTAAGACTTGTTGACAGGACTAGTTATGACTTTAAATCCCAAGTCCATCAGGAAAGATTATAAAGCCCAGCTGTTCCACTACTGCTGCTGAGAATGTGGATATGTTATGGTATCGTTGGAGTTTACCTGTCTCTCCACTTCCTCAGTAATCTTCTTGATCTTAGCCTTACAGTCCATGGTCAACAGGTCCAACTGCTTGTCTATGAACTCCAATCGGTCCTGACGATCCTCTTTGGTATCGAGGCAGTAGACCCTACACACACACACAAACACAAACACACACACACACACACACACACACACAGACATTTTATGTTGCAGAATGAGGCTTTCATTTACATAGAGTCCGTGTCCATACACATGTCCAATCTTCTTCTAATACCCGACTCACCTCTGCTCTTGTGCAGCGATATGTACAGAATCCATAATGCGGCGCAGAGCTTCAGAGATCTGTTTGGCCCTCACTGTGTGCTGCTCAAACTTGGTCTTCACCGCTGACTGTGAGATACACTCCTACACACAACAGCCACGTCAGTAGACAGGCCAACAATCCAGACATCAACTCAGAGGATCCTTCACTACTCCAAGTGCAGCTCAAACTCACTTTGATATCCAGATTATTTACTTAATTCACACAATGAAAAACATCATACAAAAAGGTTAGCCAAGCAAAGTTGCGCCAACTATTTAATAGTTATTTTTTAAAGGTACATTAACTTTCAGGGAAATATGCTTGTTATTTCTGTGCATCCACTACAGAGAAAGGCCCAAAATGTGTTTAGCCTAGCTTAGCACAAATACTGGGAACCGGGGGAAACTACAAGTCTCCCTCCAACTATGCTTAAATGTCATTTCAGTCACAGTGATAAATAAAATGGACACCCAATATGACCATGGAGGTAAGCACAACTGAAAGATGACTAATCAGCCCAATCAAACTGTGTCTGATTATTTAAATCTGTGATCCATTAAAAACCTATTTCTAGCTGTTAGATATACTGTATATATGAGGATCTTACCTCAAATCGTCGCTCGAAGTTCTGGAATTCAAACATTCTGGCTTGAAAACCCTCTGCAAGAGCTCCACCTGAATCAGGACAACAAAATGTATCTACAACCAAGTCCATTTGCCTGAGATTCAACCTTTCTTGGAAGATAGAAATGATGTTTCTTAAAACAAGACAACATTTTACTGAGACCTGTTGCACCTGTGATCATCAATGACCTCAGCAATCATTTGTCACTGTGTGATTTGATAAACAGGTCATGTTTAAAACTGATATTTAAAAAAAGAAAAAATTGTTATCCATACCTGTTTCAGGCATTCCTTGAGCCTTCTGCACTCGTGCCTGGAGTACTTCCTTGGCAGAGACGAAGAAGATGCGGTCACCTGCCTGTGCCCGGTCCACCACACCCAGCTCGTCCACCAGGAAATTAGTGCATCGGTCCATATGTTGCCTGCGGACCTGACACAGCAATGACACACTTTATTGAACATGAATTGCAAGAAGTACAGCAGAAGGGGAAAACCCGCAGTCACACAGCTTGTTTAATGACAATGTTGTCAGCCCATATCTCTGGACAGTTGACATGAAGCAATGGCACAGTCTGGTTTAGTTCAGTAGTTCAGTTCTTATTCTGACCACCCTACAGTAGTAAGTAGAAACAAGGGGCTGTGTATGCCAACATTAGGCAAGAGGCAAGGTATACACCATGGACAGGTTGCCAGTTTGTCCCTGGGATGACACATCAAGGCAGACATACCTATCTTTAATTTAAAGTGTCCCATTGTCTATCCAGCAGGTCAACTCCACTGAAACTCTGTAACGCAACAATGGTAACCACTGAGCCACTAAGATGCTGAAATTTTTTTTTGTGGCAAAAATGTAGACAAAATGAAAAATGAGACAATCTGAGTGTTAACTGTTGTAGTTAATATAAGTATGTTTCTTTCAGCCTCTCCAATCAACAACCTGTGAATGAATAGTTATATTCAATTGAATACACTACAAAGTCAAAAAAAACACGCCACCATGTTTGTAATTTTCACATGTTTCAAGGGGTTAATGTTTTCAAAGTAACGCTGACTGACCTCCTCCATGTATTCAGGTTCCGAGGCTGAGGCGTCCCACCGGTTGTTAAGGATGAAAATGTTGGGACTCGAGAGCCGCTCGTTGACCTTGTGGAAAAAGGACTTTTCCTGTAGAGAGACATCATTAACAATAGTTTTAAAAGACAAGGCATCGGTGGAACATACATTTGAAACATTTGCGTTGCACTGACATTTACTACAACAGCCCTACGAATTATTCCACTTTATTCTCATCATACACTTCACCTTGTTCCGCAGCTGACTAACAGCTTCTGTTTCGATCTACACATTCTGCACAGACTATATGCTTTATCACATCTCACCGTCTGCATCAGTGTAGACTCAGAGTTGGCCACAAGAACAAACACATCAGCATCCAGGCAGAACTTGTCAATCCAGCTGTCCAGTTCAGTGGTAACATCAATCCCTGGGCTGGAGAGTGAAACAGGAAGAAGAATAGGATAACTGCAGTCCTTAGAAAAGGAAAATCATTTGTTGATTAAACAGTGTTGTGCCTGACCTGTCCACCAACACTAGATCATCCCTGAGCAGAGCACACTTGGCTTTAGGCCACATGACACAGACCAAACTGCCAGCATCCAGGTCTTCATCCTGGTGGAGAGCGTGGGCCAGCTGGTTTACTGTCTGTAAACAAACAACGTCAGCATCAGTCGGGTTCACACACAGCAAAGACCAACATTCCTCGTCACAGACTGGAGTTGTGGAGGTTGGAGAAAGACCAGAATCTGACCGGTATACCTGTGTGCATATACAGGCAGTCAGTGAGTTCTGCTGACCTTAATGTTCTTCCTCTCTTCAGAGCCTTCTGTGAGGAGGAAGGCCTCGTTGCCATCGGTGCCCTCCACCCTCAGAAAGCAGTTGGTGGTGTGTCCTATTCCAGATGGCAACACTTTGTCACACAACATGGCGTTGATCACTGAGCTCTTCCCATTACTTGTCCTACAGAACAGACAACATGTCAGCAGTGCCATTTTTGAATTATGTTTAATTCTCTAGTTTCAGGTAAAATTTAACATTGGTAGATTTTTTTACTGTGACACAGAATTTGATTCAACAAGTTGAATTAACAAAAAAAAAAAAAATAAACCAAGGTGGCCATTATATCATCAATGTAACTTTGTTCCAATATATTGGAAGTTTTACAACTAGAGAATGAGGATAAAAAACAGATGTACCTACCTCCCAAAGAAGACCACCTTCATATGCCGGCGGGCGAGCACTTCTCCGATCCCTGCCACCTTGGCAAGGTAACCCCTGACCTCCTGGACCTGCTCCTCTGTGGCGACCGGGTCCAGCTCATCATTTTTGTAAGTATCTAACATGTGGAGGTCATGAGAGAAACAATCTTTCCTGTCAACCATCATTTGCTTCCTCATAAAACATTCCCTGTGTTGATTTTTTAAACATTAATTTATTTTATTTCATTTAAAGCTGCATATTTTTGCATATTTGCTCAGTTGCCTTACTTCCTGCATTTGCTGGTTTACTGAGGTTTTTTGTGCATGTTACTTCCACCAACCATCAATCAGTGGATGTATGAAGTTACAGCCCTTTTTCTGAGCAGAAGTTGTGGTATGTGGTAGTTAAAGTCTATTGTGCACTTTAAAAGTAAATAAACAAAATGTGAATATTTCACTAAAAATATAATTAATCAAATTAATTTTGAATGCAACTATTAACATAAAATTTAAGCGAGACATTAACTTTAACTAAAAAAAAAGCCACAGAAATTATCAACTCTAATCCAGTCCATATAAAAGATGTCCAATAAAGCGTAATGACACAGGAAAACTGAACATGCTAAATGAAATGTATTCAACACTTGGGGGAGAAGCCTCTGCTTGCCACAACAGCTTCAAGATGTTTGCTGTACAAAGAAACTAATCTCTAACACTGTTCAGGTGGCATTTTAGTCCATTCTTCTTCATCTGTTGATTGACTGGGTCATTCCAAGACTTTACTGTCTTCCTCTGGGTCAAACTGACAGTCTCCTTTGCAGTATGTTTTTTAACATTGTACTGCTGAAAGATCCATCATCCCATCGTCACTGTCCTGGTGGATGGCCAAATACTCTTCTCAAGAATTTTCAAATATATGCCTTGATTCATTCACTAGTGAAAGTCACAAATTACCTTCTAATTGCATCAGACAGAGGACTTGTGTCTGTACGTTAGTGAGTGCTGCATTTACCACCAGTGACAATCACATCCTATTACAGAGACTGGAACATTTAATTGGCATTAAAGGAGCTGCACTAAGCTGGTTTAAGTCCTATTTAACACACCGATTACGTACATGTTAACAATGAATCCTCCATGCACGCCAGAATTCTATTCACCTTATATAATCTTCCTTTATTAACTTTCACTGTTATTCAGATGATAAACAATTATATTTGTCAATTGAGCCAATGACACCAACCAGTTAGCTAAACTTCGGACACCACTTAAGGACATAAAAACCTGGATGACTTGCAATTTTCTGCTGTTAAACTCTAAACTGACAAAACTTTAGTTATTCTACTTGACACTGAACACGGCCTTCGGCAACACTGGAAGAAGTCTCTGGAGCCATCTTTGATACTGATATGCCCTTTTACTCCAGCACATCTTGTTTCAAAATGACGCAGAAAAACTAGTCCATGCATTTGTTACTTGTAGGCAGGATTATTACACTTCCTCACAATAATGCTGCTCCTAAAGACTCTCCAGTTGATTCCAGGAACTAAGAAAGGAGATCATGATTCTCTCCTCCCTTGTGCAGGCATTTTTGCCTCCAGAGCTGTAGACTCTGCATCTGTCATTGCAAGCCACCCACTGTTACACTGTATGGGCTCTCTCGCTCTCTTTCTCTCCATAACACATCAATTCAGATGGACGCCCAATCCGAATCCAATTCTGTTCGAGGTTTCTGCCTGTCAACTGGTTCTAATAAGCACAGACAGGCGGAGAACTAATTAGTAGAATCACATAGTTTTTCCAAACTTTTTTTCCTGTGATAATCCACTTAAGGACACATAACTTTTTTAAGAACTAGAGTGTTACAATTTCTTCAACTGTGTGGTTTAATTGAGTAAATACCAATGTCTGGTCTCTTCGTGTGAATATACTGCACACATAGGTGCATTTTTGAGAGGGGATATAGAGCAAATGGCAGACGGTAGGGTACCTTCCAGAAAGGAAGTGCTCTCCTTGATGTAGGCCCCCAACTGTTCAAAGATCCCGTTGATCTTCTTCTTTGCTGTGACAAAATGCTTGAGCGGCGATGCATTCACTTCCGCCATCAGTCTCTTATCCTTCTTGCCGTGGACTGTGTTGGTGTTGGGTCGTGGGAAAACCAGAGACATGGCACTGGACAAAGGGTAAAACATCAAAAACACTTACTTACACACAAAGTGTCAATGAGAGAAAAACATTTACAGGATTAGTAAATGCAATATCTATTCTACCTGGGTGTTCATGTCAACAACAGACTGGACTGGACTCATGATACTGCTGCACTTTACAGGAAGGTCAGAGCAGACTCTATCTGCTCAGGAGACTGAGGTCTTTTGGAATGCAAGGGGTGCTCCCGAAGACGTTCTACGACTCTGTTGTGGCATTAGCCATTTTTATGGAGTAACTCGCTGGGGCAGCAGCATTTCAGCTGCAGAGAGAAAGAGACTGGACAAACTGATCAAGAAGGCCAGCTCTGCATTGGGTTGCCCCCTGGACAAAGTGGAGGTGGTGGGAGAGAGGAGAATGATGGCCAAGCTGTCATCCATGTTGGAGAACGACTCTCACCCCCTGCAGGACACTTAAGAGCACTGGAGAGCTCCTTCAGCGACAGACTGCTTCACCCAAACTGTGTGAAGGAGCAATTGTGAATTTCCCCACTGTGGGACAAATAAAGGCTTATCTTATCTTATCTTAATATCGTAGGTCTTTTCTTCCTGCAGCTGTTAGACTGTACAACCAGCACTGCTCCCAATAGACTACACATTATGTCTCTACATCTGTGAAATACTCATTTTAATGTCTGTATATTTTTTTCCAGATTCTATTCACAGTTCAGTATTTCATATTTAATTTGCTATGCAATGTTTTACTCACTGTGCAATATCTTACTTTATTTCTGTCTTAAGTCAATGTCCTGGCAATATTTTGATTGATTACTTACGTTATTCTAGACTTGTCTAGGTACGTCAAACTGTGTGCAAATAAAATACAGTGTGTGTAGCTTTATACTATTGTCATATTTCAGCTTGGTTCTAGAGATAACGGTAATGTAAATGTTGCCATATATGTTATTGGTTGAGCTGGAGTTAGTAAAATTTGACTGCCCGAAAAAGCTTTATTACTTTTATTCATATTATTGCTAAAACAGGCATTGTTAATTGATTACACTCTAGCCAATCGGCTGTCAGCTGCAATGTTGACATAACATTACTCCTTGTTTTATACAGTCTATGTCATTGCATTACAGGAAGAACTGTGCAGTAGCATAACAAAAGTTTGCCGGTCCCACAGTATTTGTCAGCTAGCAACGCAAAGTAGCACACAGCCGAGCTTGCTAGCCTTAGCTAGTTTGGTAGCTTTGAGCTAAGTGGGTGAGTTTCAGCAACCAGGTTCTGCCTTAGCTCCACCCACGCTCCACCTCTTTGCCCATTTTTGAGGTGAGAGTTAGGCGGAGTCAGGTACTGCCAAGATGGTGAAAGCCATTGCCACCCACAGCGGGCTTCACAATGGCTCTCTGTGTCAATAAGATAACGATTCACTACTGCCGAATCTCTCCTGGTAGAAGTTCAATCTGAGAGACTATTGTTATGTTACTCATTAACTCTGTTCCTCTTTCTCCTCTATTTCTCTCTCTCTCTGTGTCTCTTCTATATCTTTTATTGGTTTGCAATTTAAACATCAATTCTGTCCGTATTTTTATATGCACGATGTGACGATGATGATGTGATGTTCTTGCATGTTTTTCAGTCATTCGCGCATTGATACAGACACAGCAGGGACAGAATAACAGGAACACCTTGCAATATAGTTCAACGCACTGAACAGCAGAGCATACGACCTCAGGAGTGTTTACAGGGTCTAAACTACAGTGCCCTGAAAGTCTCAACAAAAACCGAACATTACAGGTGAATCTCCTGTAAAGCTGCATGAAGAATATCTGTAGTATTGGAGATGTGATGGTTAGTGAAATGTGAGTGTGAGGCCATTACTCAGCTGTGACCTTTCACACAGTTTGAAGGTAACATGGCAGATGCGACCTAAATATCATATCTTACTCTTTTAAAACCCGGGTCATTTACTACTTGTAAGACATAGTACACAGAAAAGTGACACAGACACACGCAGCTAAAATCTATTAAATTACACTAACATTAGTGCAAGCTTGTCTTTGTTAGGACACGTTATTAAATTGTCTAACGAGCTCCAGGTGGATAAAATCTCTTATATCAGTCAGTCAAATATCAGTCTCTGCACTTGTGTTAATTTGATTTAACGTCCTTGGTTCTGACTGGTATGACAGCGCGTTCACTGTGGGCAAATGCATGCTAAGCTAACTAGCCTTAGTGAACTTTGATTCGCGGCTATCGTTAGCTGCTACAGTAGCCGGTCGAGTAACAGACTGTTCCGGTTCCGTGACTTACCGTGGATGGGGGTCGTTCCTCACAAATAATCCGATTGCATCCTGGTCGCTCGATTTTTTTTGAAATCTCTACAAGATAACTAGCTGCTAACCTTATTACCCGACTAAATGTTAGCTATGTATGCTAGGTGAAGGGGGCGTCACTGTGTGTCAGGAGGAGCACAGTCTTGACAGCAAGCTGTTTGTTCCGGTTAATCTTCAACACTGGCAGTGATTCGGATGGATCCCAAAATCCCAACAGACGTTAAGAAGAGTCTTCCAAACTTTCAGCTCAACACCAGCTGCTTTTGTTTTTTCCCCCGAGTTGCTGCGCTTGAAACAGTCAACCAGACACAGTGTCGAGCTCCAGAACGAAAGTATCGCGATGTTTTGCTTGACTTCACTGTACAAAAAACTCACGTGACCATTCAAAACGTTACGTCACACTCGAATCGGACATAAATGAGTTTCCAAATTTTTAATCGGTCTACCTTAAAATATGCTGAAAAGGAGCTACTGTTGCATAGAGTCACAATTACATACAATTATGGATACGGGCCTGCTAATACGTCATAACACTGAACCTTGAACTTTGACCCTGTGGCTCAGACCTCCGTCGCGAAATTTTATGTATTAATTATACACACAAGTCGCAAAAATGTGTGTCATTAATAGAGCAGGTTTCGATTAAGTGTGACACATTTTAAGATACAGGCTTGTATTGTGACAAACTCTTTGATCGTGGTATCAGATTTAATCCTTTAATTTAATCATACAAATGTCATACGAAGGATCTGATCGGCAGATGTTGCATTCTGACAGTATCAAATCCTTTCAAACAGTAAACCATTCCAACACAAATGCTCAATAGTAATTCAGTGCTTTGGAATGCCTCCTTTCTCACATTACTAGCGTTGTTGTGTCTCTTCTCTTTGTTGCATCACTGCCGCCTACTGACGATGAGATGCCCTGCAAGCCTTCTCTGGATCCGTAACCTTCACTCAGTGCTTTAAACTCCATTCCTGCTGTGCCTCAGGTTTTACGCTGTCTTTATGTATCCCTCTCTGAATTATACCGACTACAGTGCATAGTAATGATAATGTGTTCGATATTTTATTTTACCACTGACACAGATTTGAAGGACTTTTCCCATTAAATATAGTGTTGACTTTTAACATATGAGCCCATTCCTCAGCTGTGGAAAGACGATCTCTTCTGAAGTCACATAATCTAGATCATGCCTGTTGATACAGTGGAAAGTTTTTAATAATGTCCACTGTATTACTCCAGTTCCCATGTTTGTCATTGTTAAATAACACCTTTAATATTTTTTTTTCTTCAGCTTTACTAAATGGACTTTCCATGATCATTCTTTTTTGATTGCATCATCTGCAGGTGAGTCCCCCATGTCATTTTCTTTACTTTATACTGTGAGATGAAAATTATTGCGTTTGTAAAGGCATTGATGCTGAACATTGATGTGTGTGTGTGTGTGTAGAATGAATAGACTGATTTCTTCATCACTTTTCACTGTTCTTATAGATTAGGGTCACCAAGGTTTAGTTAATTATAGACAGCCCTCCAACTTGTCAACTCCATCATAGTAAAAGACAGAAACACCGCGGAAATCTAAAGATTTATTTATTTTGTATTACTTTATACTCAGACAATCAGAAAATAACAACTCTTTTTCTTTTCACTGTCTTCTAATCTATTTAATGATAATACAAACACCTAATGTAAAACTTATCTAAGTTAAAGGTGGCAAAACCTGCATTGTAGTGGTTCTCAGAGCCAACCTAAATGCAGGCAACACGGCAGTACTAGCGATCTTTTAGGGAAATGAATCTTGGTGTCCTGTGTCTTCTGCTCTGCACCACTTCTCTACTGTCAGTCCGAAATGCTTTAACATATGTTTAGTGTTGTTGTACAGACACACTGTCCCATCTTCAAACATGTCATACACTACGCAGCAAGAGCAGACATGTCGCAGTCTAATAATGTAACATGTTAGTGACTCAAGTTGTGATGGAGGGTTTCTACCAGGGAAAAATGCTGCCCCCATTGAACCTCTGTTTGTAGCAATTTGGTCAAACACAAATTAAAACATTATTTGTGTTTTGACAACTATTACAAATGATCATTAGAAAAAATGATTCACATTACTGTTTTCTGATCCATCTTCTCTTAGTTTGTCTGAACTGAATTCTGGGAAGGACATCAGTAATAATGCAGGGCCCTGATATTTTGATTTAGTGGTGAATATTTCATACTTTTCAATTCATCAAATTGCAATGGCCCAATTGAAACACCACGAAAACAGGGGCTTCAGAGGGCCCAGAGTGTCTGGTGCCCCAGATGGATAATATAACCCCAATGTGGTGGTGGATAATTTTAAAGGTCAGAAAATAAAGACAAATGCCCATCATCATTTTCAGAGCCCACAGTGATGTGTTCAAATTGCTTATTTTGTCTGACACAGAAGTAACAAAAGGTATTCAATTTGCAATGATATAATAATAGCTCTGCATCACTCAATGCAGGAAGGTCAATTTGGAATAGTTATTGATGATGTTGCTTTCAGATGAGCATCCACAGTACCAAAGTGTCGTCTGTACATTTCAACATAAAACTATGGATTTTCTATAGAATGAGGCCCAGGTTCAAACACAGAGTAAACATTCCAGAGTAAGGGGGCAGAGACAGAATTATAAAAGACCAAATGCAGTGTGATCTGGTACTTGTACTAGACACCAATCTGCTGTGAGCTAATCTCAGTAAAAAACTATGGAGCTACAAAGTACATGTGCTTCTTCTGACAAAAATAAAACTCTACACAGACATTTTCTCTGAAGTTAAATGGACAGTCTCCTGTCTCTTCTGAGGTAGTAAATAAGTAGAAATATCAGTAAAGGCAAGTACAGAGAACAATGCTTGACCCTGGAATACACCACTAGGACTGGTGTGTACCTGGTCCTTCAAAGTTGAATTCTGAACACATCCCCATCTTCAACAGTGGTAAAAAAAAAAAAAAAAAAACCACAACAAAAAAAAAAACTGCTTAACTGTTACAGGTTAAAACTATGTCTAATGATTTTTGCAGAAAGATATATGACAAGGTAGAGGTAGAAAGTTTGACTGAATTATAATGTCAATGTCTGCCGCTAGATAAAGAGTTTAGATTCATAAAATCTACCTTTATAGTTTCAATCTAATGGCACAAGTAAGAGCCAAAATAACTAGAAGCAAATAAAAATAAAAACAGAAACCCACAGTTCTGTGTGCTTGAGGTACAGATCAAATTCATCCTTTTCTAGAAATGTCATAAGTGCTTAAACCCTGTCAAAGAGATTAGACACTCTTAGAGAGGCACAACAGTAGCATTTTAAGACATTGGTGCAACACTTGGAGGCAATGCTAGGAAGATAAGTCCTTCAACATAAAGTTCATGGAATTAAGGCAGGAGAGAGATCCCCATCAGACTCTCTCTTGCTCTCTAAATATCTTCCTTCCAATATCATGTCACTCATTTGCAACATTTAGCTGGAGGGCTCCTCCATCTCCACTACACTTGATAAATTTCTTGAGTGGAGCGTCCATTATTAGAAGGCTGCCGGTTCAGATCCATCATTCTTGTAATGCTGCAGTGTGACTCTGTTAAAGGAACCTTGAATCTCAACAGACCAAAAGCTCCTCAAACTGCTTCCCTTCTCTGGCTTTCCTCAGCCCCTGCAGCACAAGAGGCCAGGACGGAGCGGCCGTTTAGTCCATATTTCATCACAAACACTCTGGAGAACCGGCACCACAGCCGTGGAGGAATGGGTGTCAATACCAACAGTGGCATAGTAAAAAGAAGTAAATAGTTACAAGTGCTCTGGAAGGCCTTTGTAGAATTTATGCTGCATTCTATTTAGAGGTTCACAACAAGCAGGTCACAATTAGAACCTGCTCATATCCAGTGGTCCAGTTTGAAAAGAACAGAACAGGTCTGGCCTAAATTACAATGCTGCTCCGGGTCACATGATGTAGCTAGGGTTTCCACATTTCAACGTGTAAAATATCGAAATGGGGGAAAAGGGTTGGATGAATAGGATGATCAACAAGTGCTTTTATCCTCCTTATAATGACATGAGGTGTGGGCATACAGGTGAACTTGTGACAGATATTATGTTTTCTCTTTCCCACAGGTTGAAAAATGGTTTGCAGTGAGGTTCGCATCTTTGTCACAGTTCTGGATGGCCATCTCATACCATCAGGTGAGTTCATCATTTTCAGGTTATTCCCTTAAAATTTCTCAACACCGAGTGTGGGTTCTGCTGGATCAGGGCTAATTTCTACAATATTGAGGAAAATAATATGTGCTTTTATACATTTTAGGGGACAGGCAGCAAACCTGAGATCGGTGACCTGGTCAGCACAGAGTGTCAGAAACTGTACATGTCAGAGTCCTCTATTTGATGTTTTACCACAGCTGGTTAAAGAGATTTAAAGGTTAAACAACAAACAGCTGCTGCACTGCTCTCTGAGGCCCTGTTCAGACAGAGAGGTGCACTGAGGATGCTGGGAGCATCGCAGGAGGGGAACAAACAGATGAGTTGTGGCTGATTGCCTTTAAAAGTCAGCAGTGTCTCAAAAAACTGAACTATTTTAATATATATGGATTCATATATTGGAGTACATGGAGATCAAGAACAATTCTTCAAAGCAACACTTTGTCTGAACAGAACCTATTTTGTCAAATGTTCTGGCCCACAAGCTCAGAAAATGTTACGAACCGTTTTATGGACAGCAGTGGAGCAGCAGCGTTTCACCTGGGATTTGGCATGACCTGCCTGTTGAAAATTAAACTTAAGTGCATCTTAATTTGGTGATGCTACATAATACAGCAAAAAGTAGCATTAGAGTTTGTGTCACCATGTTGATCTCAAATAACTGTGTCCAAAAATCCTCCGGGCTTCTAATGTTGAAATCTATCTTAAAGAGCTGCTCTCTTACATTTTTTCCAATAAAAGCAACAGCAGAAATTCAGATTCTAGTGTTACTCAAATGCTTTTGCAGTTCAATCCCCGTAACTGTGTAAGTGAACTGATAATAGTTTACATGTATGGGTTTACATTATCCTTAAACTTTAGTATGCACAGCCTAGCTTACAGTAATTATTAACTGTAAATGTTATTGACTGCCCTTGCAGACAATTAAAATAGGCCACATTCTACCATGGCCTCATTCTGAAATTCCACAGAAAAGGATTAAATTTAAGCAATTTGAAATAAAGGTTGATCTGCAGATGCACTAAATTTAGACACATCTGTTGGCGTAATGTTGGATGGGAGCTGTTTACTGCATATTTTAACAGGTTAACCACCACATATCATATCCAGATAGTGCTGCTGAGTTTGCATTTTCAGTCTTTTTTTGTATATACTCACTCAAGTGTAACTGAGTGCATCTCACACTCTGTAAGGCTGTTAATGCTACAATATTCTAAAATCTCAGAGAAAATCTCAAGTCAGCTTCAGGAGGGGACATTTTCTTATACACAATACATTACTAAAAAAATATTCCCTAACACTATCGCATTTGCCATGATAAGCTAAAACTGGAGGACTCTCCACATTGTGCAGCACCTGTGACGAGTATTAAGTGCATCCACTGTTGGTAACAAGTCTGAAGAAAAGAAGAATTACTCTATTTTGGTTGTAGTGAGACATCTACATTTCCTCAAAAGTTCAAGCTTCCTTTTTAAATAATGAGGTAATACTGATGAGGTGATGTGTTGTGTTTAACAAAAAACAACTAAGATTAACATCATTAGCAGTGACAGGCTAAAGTTAAACATTTGTTTTACAATAAAGATGCTGTTTCATGTTTTACCCTTTTCATGAAAAATCCATGAGCTTGTGTGAAGGCAACGTTTGTGGGAACAGAACTGCTTACTGCTGAAAGGCCTGGTAGTAATGAGGTAGGGAGCTGGAAGTGCTCATAGCAGGACTGCTGTATGCTTGAGGTAGCTGGCTGTGGTTGTGGGCTCCGGGGCCCTGGGGTACATGAGCCTGGGGAGGCTGGAAGAAAGTGAAAGGCCCTGGTGTCTGGGTGGACAGCCCAGTAGAAGAGGATGAAGAGGAAGTGGTGGTGGTGGCAGCAGGTGGATAGCTCATTACTAACCCTCCCATCCCCATGTGAGGGTTGTAAGGTGGCAAGCTGAAAGGCAAGAAGCCCAGCAGAGGCCCCAGGTCCATGTTAGTGGTGCAGGGCAGCTCGGTTGAGGAGATAGCGGGGCTCCTGGACAGCAGGTGGGGGTCACTGCCAGCACCCACCCCTTCACCCAGCACCTCCCTTTGAGGGGAGGCTGAAGTAGAGGTAGAGGAGTTGGCCACACCCAGGTGAGGTGGGGGGGCACTCTGCAGGTCCAGCAGGAAACTGTCCACGTCAGCGCGAGGATATGAGGTAGATCCATGCTGGTACCTGGCCATGTTGCTGTAGGGCTGCTGCTGTGGAGCTGCCGGGGGCTGCAGGTGATGGTGGTGGGGGTGGGAGTGAGAAGGTTGGGGGGTCATGTGGCGACCCACGCCCATGCTTGAGGACAAGGATCCCTGCATGAGGCCATGAGGGTGGCTCAACCCAGGGACAGGATTGCCCATGGGGTAGGAGTTGTACATGTCCCTGGAGTAAGTCTCCATAGGCTCCTTGGAGACAGAGCCCATATCAGAGGGCACAGGGCTGGGCTCCTCCTTCACCGGACACTGGGGGGCGGGGGTGGGCGTAGCCACGGGAGTGCTGGGCGTACAGGGTGGCATCAACCCTGACTCCTGGGCATGACTCTTCTTCAAGTGGCGGGTTAGGTGGTCTCTGCGGCCAAAACGTTGGGCACAGCGGGGGCACAGGAAGTCACGGCGCCCAGTGTGCACCACAGCATGACGGCGTACGTCCTTACGGGTATAAAAACGGCGGTCGCATCTCTCACAGGAGTACTTCCTCTCTCTCACTGGCACAGCAGCGTTAGTGTTTCCCTCTGACGGTGGAGGCCTGTCAATATGGCTGCCCAGGTGCTCCAGCAGAGAAGGCGCCCCCTCTGGGCAGGGCAGGCCTGCTGTGGCACTGTGGGCTGCCACCAGATGGCGTCTATAACCCAACTGGGTGTTGTACTGTTTCCCACACTCCTGGCAGTGAAAGAGTTGCCTGCTGGCTGGGTGGCTCCCCTGCAGCTGGCTCTTTAGATGGTCCTGCTGGTGGAACATGGTCTAACAGAAGGAACAGTACTGGCACTGCTGCCACGCGAGGACTCTGGCCAAAAGCCTGAGCAGACACAGACAAGACTCATGAGGATTCTCCAGAGCTGACCATCAGCCTACAAGACCTTTGGTCGTTTTGTTAACTTAGAGTGCCAGAATTAATGCTAAGTGCTGTTTGTTGACTGTTTGATGGTCTCTTGCAGCAATGACTAGTGGTCTGTCCTGCCTTACTGAGGCAAGCCTGTGTCCAGCACTTTGTCTCTGTGACAGCAGCTGCCATAGCAACCCCAAAAGGGCTGCAGTGATGAGGAGCTTTGGAAGCTCTGACTGGGTCTGTGTGTTTCCTGAGAAGAGCTCTTGTGTTGGCCTGCAGTCTATTTTAGTATTCAGCAGCCCTGAACACCACCCGATGCAGCTGAATCACAGAGGCAGCTCAACATCTTCACAGACCTGCAAAACAGGAGGAAAAAATACTGTCACTTTATGAAAATGACACCTTGAGGGTGAAACGGTGTGGCGCAGTAGAATCATGCTGGATGAGCTCACTTTAAGTACGAATAACTACATATGAGCAAAAACATTATTCACATTTTTCTTAATTTTAACATTTTAAGTCTATGTAGTAAAGGCAATATTTATTTTCTGTTCTGTTTTTTCGTCTGTTCTTTTGTCAGTTTGCTCCTTATAAACTAACTTCAATGGATTTAAACAAAAAAAACCTCATGTTTTGAATTCTGATAATTTTTTAATTTGTACTGTTTTTTGTAGAACAGGTAACTTGTAACAGTCTTATTTGTATTCTTTGATATCACTACATCACCTAAACAGCATAACATTATCTGTTGTGTTAGGTCATCGCTTAATTTGCTGTAAACTGGAATAAACTGGATATATGATAACTAGAGATGAAGTACAAATGCTTCACAAGCAATATGACCCCAGTTGGCCTCATTATGGTGCTATAACTAACGGCCAAACATAAAAACTGGAAATACTGCATTTATATGCAACTCAACATGCTCTACAAAATAGCCTCATAGACCATTAAAATCCAACATAATGGATTTTGCCTAATTTGCATAATCTGAAAAACATAATTTCTGTTTTATCTAATTTTAGAGTGAGCAATAATTATTGATTTATTGAATTATTGGCGCTTGCTGGTTGCTTTTTTTGTTTTTGAAAGCCCAGAGAGGACAGGTTTTTTTCGGAGTCTCTACATTATTGAGTGTTATTAACAAAACCTAATACTCTTAGTTTTCCATTGAAGTTATAAAAACATATTTGCTACAATTTTTGGATGAATCATAGGGAACATACAGTCAGATCCAACAGTCTGAGACCACATTGAAAATCTCTAATTATTCAATGTAAATCTGGAAATAAGGTGTTATGACAAGTAAAATGGGGAAGAAATGTTTAAGATTCTACACCATTTCTGGGTCAGCAATCAAATTTAAGCAAATTTGGAGCATTGACCAACTTAACTACTTAGTACAAAAGGTCAGATTTCCTGAATTGTGTCCATTCGATTGAAGTGCATTCAAATGACACTCAGGTGGGTTTGATCTGCTCACCAGGGGCTTGCTAAGTAGCTCACCTTGCAGCCAGTGTTCACCTGTTACAAACATGACTGTGGCTCTACTTTCCAGGAGATCGTTGCTTAACAGGTAGCATTATGATACTCGGACACATGGCATCAGAACAAAGAGGTTTTCTCAGTGTCAAATCATGGGGAGATGGTTTCTTAGGGGGCAGTGCATGGATCTCTAAAATGCTTTGCAGAAACTGGAGTAGTTGATCATGCACACTAAAAGTGGCCACACCATCAGAAGATCAGTTCATAAACCTCTTCTCAGGAGGAAAAACAAGGGTACTCACTCAGGGTGGGTTAAGAAATAGCATCATTTCACAGTCATAGTCATATTTAGTGATGAATCCAAGTTTGAGATTTATACCAGTAACAGAAGGGTGTGATACTGCAGTGTCTCAAACAGACAGCGAAACGTGGGAACGGTGGGAATACAATTCTACAATTTCATTTAGCAGACGCTTTTATACAAAGCAACGTACATTCACATACCGATGGAACAGCCATTGGGGGCAATTTGGGGTTTAGTATCTTGCCCAAGGACATTTTGACATGTAAGCCTCAGGGGCAAGGGACCGAACCATCAACCTTCCAATTGGTGGACAACCGCTCTACGTCCTGAGCTACAATATTCAAGTGTGGGGATGTCTGGAGGTTTTGTACAAACTTCTGGAGTCCAGATTACATTTGTAATACACTTGAAACAAATGCAATTAGTCATAACCTTAGATTGTGCAAACCAAATTTTGTACAATTCCATGCAGCCATTTATAAGATATAAAATATTTGTACTGGCGGCACCCCCAAGAGGAGAAAAACAATGCACTTCAATACATAAGCTTAGTGAAAACTGTGGAACATGTCTCAGATTTCAGGTTGATATGTCAATGCATTCATGCATTATAGCAAATCATTGAAAATTTGATTGATTTGATTTTGATTGTAAGTTTATCTTTGGTTAGTAGAGTTATTGTTAAAGTTAGTGTCATATTAGTACATCTGATTACATTGAGTGATAGCTAGCTCACTAGATAACACTGCTAGTTTGTATATGGCAAGGATGTATCTTGTTCAATTTAATCATTACACACATTGTGAGCAGGGACCATGAAAGCAGCTAGTGAAAGAATGTAATGGCCATTTTGAACAGCTGTATACCTTTCCTGACCTACTTTCTGCCATCTTGCTCTACCTGCAGAAGGTCGAATGAGTTTCTTTGAAGACACTTAATCCAAGGAGAAACTTATCTTTCCTCACTCTCAACATATTATCAGAACTTCTCATACATTCATTTATTTATTTGTGGCAGTTCACCACAGTATCAACTTTACTACTGCCACATGCTGATTTTCAATTTTTGGGCCACGCTATCTCTCACCCTCTCTTTTTGTTCAATGCAATTGGTTGTTTTGTATATTCTGCACTATTACGGACTTGTTGTGCACTCACAAAAGATAACAGCAGGATGTGAGTAATTATGACCATAAAAGGGTGAGAAAAATATTAATACATACATACTGAAAATGAATTCTACTAAGGGGAAGAGTAACCTTCCCTCCAAATTACACACAGAATAATAGAATGAAACCAATTTTACACACTAAATACAATACATTTAAAGTTATCCATTTCAAACTGCTCCTAGTGTACAAGTAGTTTGGCCACTCAGTAGCAGGACCATACTTGATGTCTGGATGTCTGTATGAGTATACAAGACACATCAGCCATGGAAATGTTGTTCCCATATTTTCTATATTTCTCTTGTTAATTTAACAATACTTCTTAGCCTTGTTTAAACTTAATATTTTTATACTTCTTTTGTTTTTATTGCTTATTTACTGCTGCTTTCCTGATGCTCCTTTCTATCCTATGCTCCTCTTTGCTGCTGGACACTGGAAATGTCCCCATTGTGGGACTAATAAAGGAATATCTTATCTTTAAAGTAATTGTACTTTGCTTTCTTCTTACTGCTACTTTATAGTTCTACTTCACTACAAATCTGAGGCAAATACTGTATTTTAAGTCCACTACATTTATTTACGTTACTAGTTATGTTGCAAAATCAGATTACAAAACAAATGTGAGCAAAAATAAATGATCATGTATTATCATAGGGAAAGATAAGATAAGACATGAATGCATCAGTAATTATGATCCAATAATAGAATACATTATTCTATAATAAGTATGTGTACTTCTGGTACTTTAAGTATGATAAAGGACCATCTGCTCTTAAAGGACTGAATGATGGCTTCATATAGAACATTAACATTAGTGCCATCTTGTGGGTCCTAAACAAGGACTGAAGCTTTAATCCCCCACACTTTTCTGTTTCCACTGTGTTGAGCTAACTGTTTGTCTGAGTGGAGTCAAAGTGTGTAGAAGGTTCCAGCAGCCTGATGGAAGCTGGACCGAGCTAAACTGAGCTGGACTGGAAGGACTGGTGTGGTGGAGGCTGCTGGGTCAGTCCCACACCGGGGCTAAGTTTCACTGCTAGCCGCGCTGCGTTCACTAAATTCGGCGTCGGAGCTGAAATTCGGTTCGGAGCTCGGAGTTTTGTCGTAAACCGGTTTTAAATCGAGTGCAGTGTTGGAGTCGACGTGTCTGTGGGTGAAGTTTGAGCAGTATCGAGGCAGCATGGGGGTTAAAAAACAAAAGATGAGCGCTCGGTGAAGTTGTCCCGGAGTTTGGAGCTAACTCCTCCATGTTTTCACTGAGCGGGGTTAAACTCCAACCCCGGCCAACGGACACGGACGCGGCGCTACTCACCCACTGAGCCTCGGTCCGGCTCTCCGTCCGGCCTCCATTTCGTCTCCGCATCGACATTTTGGAACAGGTTTTAAAAGATGTTTCTCAGAATCCGGGCCTGGACCGCTGGGCGCCGCGCTGGGAGCCATGCATTCTGGGAGTGTGACGTCACACGGCGCATAGTGGTATATATACCCGTGCTGTGCTCAGAGGAACTCCAGCAGGAACCACACACACACACACAGAGGGAGAGAGAGAGAGAGACAGACAGACAGAGAGACACAGACAGACAGACAGACATCAGTGAGAGGAGTAGGAAGAAGAATTATCCCTACACAGTGAAGAAATAATCTGTGACAAGTACAAGTCCTGCATTCAAATTGTACTTGTAAAAGTAAAATTGGTATTAGTATGCAAATGCAATAATTTTGCATGACGGAGAATAGCCTACTACTTTACTTATATAATCAGTGAATACCTTTGTTCTCTTTCTTGTAGTACTTGATAATTTGCACTATATGTTGTTACACTATTATTTAATGTGATATGTGTTGTGTTCAACTGTCGCAGCTCCCACACAAGAATTTCCCAGTTTGGGACAATAAAATCTATCTATCTAAAATATACTTTAAAGCACCAAAGGTTAAGGTACTCATTATGCAGTACTGCCCATTTCAGAATAATGTATTGTATTATGTTGTTGGATCATAATTACTGATGCATTTGTGTCTTATCCATCTTTCTCTATTAATACATGATCATTTAGGTTTTTATTGTATATTGTTATTAATCTGATTTTGCAACATAACTAGTAGCTTCACTTATTATATAAACGTAGTGGATTTAAAATACAGTGTTTGCTTCTGAATTTTAGTGAAATAGAACTATAAAGTAGCAGTAAATGGAAACAGCAAAGTACAAGTACTTTAAATTTGGCCTTCACTACAGTACTTAACAAAATGTACTTAGTTGCTTCCCACAAAGCCCTATCAAAAGTGTTCCAAGACATTAGAATGAAAGAGTAAAACACCACTGAATGTTTTTTGAGGTGATGTGATTCAGAGACCTGATGGAATTGCCTGTATGCAGTATTTGCATGTGTCCTTCTTACAACAGTAAGTTAAGTCTCACTCTGTAACAAACCTCTGTCTGTAATATTATTAAATAACTCTGCTGGGAAAAGATTTGTTGTGAACATACCAATGGTCATTTGTATACAACATACTTTTTTTTTTAATCATGTTTTTGTGCACTTAAGGGAATATAAATCAAACTGGTGTTGGTTAATTCATTTAAAGAACGGTGTTCTGTTTTTTTCCAAATGAATATAAATATCAATATATACACACACGGTAGCAGATTAAGTTTCAATTCTAATAAAACTATTAAAAATAGTGGGCTTCCAGCACCGTCCTGTCTGAGGACCTCTGACCTTCCAAGGTAATGAGTAGGATCTATCCGTTTTAAAACCATCCTGCAGCCAGTGTAAGGGATATGTTCTTTATTCTTATTTTTATAAGCAGTCTTTATTGTTTTCTAATTATGAATGAGAACATTTTAAGTATGATGGATTCTGGCAATAGTCCTTTGGGGGTGGAGGCAAGATTGGATGACCTTGCCAGTATAAAATTCAAAATTGAGGCTGCTATCAAATATCACACCTAGGTGTCTCACAGAATGCCTAACATGTTTCGTCAGTGACACATATGTAACGGAATTGGGTGAGAAAAAAGTAATAGGAATTTATTAGAACCAACCACAGGAGTCAGTTTTCATTTACATCATTTAATATTTTCACACTGTCACAATTCTGCTAAATCATATTTTTATTAAAGATAATTTTGAAAAAAATATCTCTGTTAGCCTCTCAAAAAAATTGAATTTTGTGTTTCACACAGTTTTTTGTTTTGCTTTTTATTGTATTCTTTGTTCAATGTTATATTTAACCTGACTGTTCTGCAGGGAAAGTACATTTTTCCTGCTCTTTAGATGTATATACCTGTCTATTCTGAATAAGTAAGCTATCATAGTGTATAGTCTATGTTACATATTTTTTTTCTAGTTGGAAATGTGGAAATGTGAATAGATAATTTTAAGATCAAATCTCCTGGCATGGATAGATAGGGCACATGTAGGGCAGTGAGACACATCCTTCAGCCAGAGGGCAGTGGACAGAAACTGTCCTGTTGTGCTCTCATGCAAAATCCTCACTGCAAATCTTTATCTTTGTCCTTCTTGACTATAAAGATCTGGATGTTTGACATGTGGTTTAATGACTTGTATTAATCAAAATATCGTAGTATTCTTAATGTGTTTATTTGCTCCTGTTACTGGTTGTTAGTAAAAAAGTGCTTTAAAAATGCAAAGATTTATTTGATTATTATGAATTATCAACATTTTCTGAAAGACGGACGTGATTGTTACACAGTATGTGGTTAATCTATAATATGTGTGAGCTTAGAGATCCGATCCACATTATGCTATTCTGGCATCAGATATGATGATTAGTATGCAGCATCTGTTCAAATGTGCTGTTTGCATGCGGACGGCTGGACGCTGTTTTGTTGCATTCCTGCGGAGGGTTTGACCTTTGACCTGGTTGTTGCATTCCATAGAGGCTTGTCCTGCAGCAGCACAGCCAGCCCTGCACTCACACTGCTTCCAAGCCACATAGAGGCGATGTGTGCTGAGCTAGTTTAGACGAGGCACCGGACACAGCAGCGACACATTTCCACAGACTAGCACACATAGGAGCATCGCCCCGAGCCGACAGGAACGTTTTGTTTTGGCTCGAGACACAGTTAGCGTAGAGCGTAGTTAGCCATTTTGCTAAGCAGCCAGAGCGCCATCGCATTGAGGTTGCTTTGTAGACACACAGCAGGCTAGCCGCAGACAGCAGCGCAGAGGAAATGAAGGACAAACAAAAGAGAAAGAAGGAGCGGACCTGGGCTGAGGCGGCTCGCATGGTAAACACCCCGTTTTCTGCTTTTAACCGGCTGCATGTGAATTATGTAAGAATGAAGGTGAAGTGATGGATCCAGATGTGTTCTTGTGTTTGGACATTCTCCTCACGACTACAGCCTGGGCTCTCATATAATAGCAGCTAGCTGTGCTAAGCTAGCCAGCAGACAGACACTGTTTAGTTTAACTACAACTGGGGGGCACATTTTTTACCAGTGCTGAATGTCTCTCAGGCTGCTGACATAAAAAGCTACGCGACGCGACATGCTAACGCAGGCTAGCTCGCAAACATCCACCTCTCCTGTTTTAAGCTCTTTGTTTGCTAGGCAGCGAGCTAGCTAGCACTAAGCTAATTTCCATCTGAGCAACACAAGTAGTTCAAAAGGCACACTAGCGTTAGGACAAGTTAACGCACTTAATGTGAACAAATTAGTCAGTAAAACGTGGCCTCGTTAGACTTGTAACGTTAATGTAACGCCTTACTTGGTGTAACGTAACTTAATAGTAGCTAATGTTGTTGATCACAATGCACGCTAACGTTAGCAAAGCTAATTGCTAACCACTAGCTCAGCTGTCTGAGTCCACATTGCCACGGAAGGAAGGGAGCAGGAGAGAGTCGTTTTCATAGCAAATGAACTATTTGATGAATTAAAACGCACATTGACAACTGTGCAGTTAGCTACATGTCGGATAATTACATTTATGATTGTGTTGAATTGTGGTTAGGTTTTTTTGCTGCAGGGTCAAGTGTGAGGGCATTGGGTTAGTTACTTGGGTCTGTTTGGCCTTTGCTAACATGAACAAGGACACAGAACCACAGTGAAATCTGAAAGAAAACCACATGCACACTCTCTTTGCAGCCTGTAGTCACATAAGATCCAATACATCGGTGTGATGCATGATATGAAATGCTCTTCATGCTGTTTAAACAGACATGGTCACGTTAAGGACTATTTTTGAATGCATGTTCCTATTTTATACTGACAGCAGATTAAGTGCATGGGAAGGATTCACCATCACAGATCTCGCTCATGTTCGTCGCAGCAGCAGCTCACCATATAGACATCTAGCCATTGTAGTAGGTATACAAAGTCAATTCCAGTACAACAGCTCTGCCACAGACTACAATGCTTATGATGACCAGTATTTTTATTTATTTTAAACTCTCTGACTCAACTTTATGTTAATTACAGTCGTAGTTGGTGGTTCTGTTGTACTGGACTGCATTAAATTTACTAAACTGATGCCTCTGACAGCATCAGTCAAAACCAACTGTATTATCCTTCTCATGGTACAATATATGGCTGAACTGTCACATTGGATGTTACAGTTGTGTAACATGTCTTACACGTCTCAAGTATTCAGCTATATGTTCAGTACATCTCTAAGATGTTTTTACTGGAAAATTAACAACTTCCACATTAATTAATTGGCAAATGGTCTTGGGCTCCTCTCAGACTTGAAGCACAACATGTTTTCAAGGAGATTGCTCCCATGTTCCCCCTGCAGTCCCGAGAAAAAGAAAAGAAGCCTATACCAATAATCAGACCAGCATTTTCTCCTAAAATTTTCAGCTTACCAATAATAATGCAAGTCCTTTACGTGCAGCCTGTGAGCTTCCTGTTCCTTACATGAAATAGATGGAAACAGCACTGGTAAATTATCTGTGTAGTTTAATTGTTCTTATTTTAAATAAATGTTTATAGGCTTCAGTTTTTATATATTTGACTCTTTGTTTTTTATATATTACTATATTTGTATTTGTGTATCTATAAAGAAATATAGATATATTCTTTCATAATATATTTTTGATCTTCATTTACAGTAGAATTTCTCAATTAAAATGACTGCAGACACTGTCATACTACATGTTTTCATCCAGAACTGTACTGTAGGTTCCGTAGCCTTACTAAATTTTGGGAAAATAATTTTTCTTTTTCTCTTTTGTTTTCAGCAAATAAATGCTTCTTTAAAATGACTCTAGGACCCTTTTGAGATATTCAGTTATCTTAAAATCATTGGAAGAAATCTGGTTGCCTCTGTGGCCTTTGTGGCCCTTGCTCTTGAGCCTAGATTGATCTTGCATTCTGTTTGGTTTTTTCCTGAAAGGTCAAATGTATGTCTCATCTTTCTTTATATTGTTTTTACAGACATGTTATTGTTATGCACCAGAGTTCTAGGTGAAAACCGTACTTTACAATAAACCTGTTCTGATTCTGTTTGTTATGAATGTTTTTCAGGTTTTGGAGAACTTCTCTGATGCACCCATGACTCCTAAACAAATCCTCCATGTCATCCAGACCAAGGGGCTGAAGGAAATGCGGTCAGGCACACGCACACACGCACATTTATCACTATTTCCGTAGGGACACTTCATTGACATAATGCATTCCCTAGCCCCTTACCATAACCTTAGCAATCAGAATGGAAGAAACAGTCTGGGCCCCAATTTTGGTGACAGGAAGTTCCATGGGTTTGTGTGTAGTCAGGTTTAAGTTCTCCCTGGGATGTAAAAATAAAAAGACACATGGACATGCATTTGAATATGGCTTCCTAAAACCTCAATTTGCCATTTTGATTGAAGCTGAATAACATGGAATTTAAATTAAATTTGAGGAACACTGTCTTTTAGAATTGATTGTTTTTATTTTAACAGTCAGTGAACTGATCATCCAGCACACTCATCAACTCAACATGCCAATCAATGTGGTTCTGAGTGTTTTTTTTGTTTGTTTGTTTTTGTTTCCTCCTATGTGGACTACGTGGCCTGCTGCCGACCTAAACAGGAGGTAGGTGGAAGCACCATAAACCTTTCTTTCACACACTCATTTGCTGTACCCTAACACCGCCCCTCTTTTTCCCTGCCTTCTCATATTCTATAATGCCTGTGCTTACTCTTGTTGTGTTGTGTGTGCTTGGTTAAGGCAAACACAACGAGTCACCATTTCACCTTTTTTTTTTTATTCACTTGTTTGATAGAGATGGTACATATAGTCAAATCAGGTGAAACAGTTATTGTTTACTTTGACAAAGATTTCCTATACTGTTTGTCATTTTGAATAGCAAACACACACAGCCCATTTGCTGTCTTTTCAAATATCAAAACAAGACGCCCTCATTTCCTGTCGTCTGAGAAAAATAGTACCTGGTACTGTTAAAGTAGGTTTAATTTTGTACTGTTTCAATATATTTTTGTAGTTTTCCACGTGATGGACATAACATCAGTTAGCTACAGGTGAAGAAATCAATGAGTAGTCTAGCTGTCTAGTCTAGCTGTGGGTTTGATAGCATTGTACTGACTGCCAATGCACCAGGGCAAAGTTTTCAGAGCCAAAAGAACCAAAGTTTTCAGAAAATACAGTCTTTGGTTCAGCTGTTATAAAGTCTCAAATCTTTTATTCATTGTCCTTTCAATAAGAGCAAAACTGTATCATACTGACTCCACAAACCAATCAATATTAAAATCATATTCTGAAAAGGCAGAGTGAAAGTGGAAAGGGGATCTGAATCTTAGGTGATCTTGCTCTCACGTCTTCCATCATTGGTTTGATATTCTCACAGTACATACGTATATGGAAAATTTAGAATTTTAAAAACTACAATTTGACACAACTGTTTACGGTAACATGCTAGTTTTTTGTGCTGATTGTTTAATACTGTATTTTATTGTTCAATTATAGAATCAACATTTTCATTAGCTTTTAGTAGGGATGGCAGATCTGGATACCATTGTTTCAGTAGTCATATATCTTATACAGTTAAGTTTATGCAAACTTTATGAAGAATCTTTTAATTGATTAAATAACCAGACAGGAATGTTAATCACACAGATGCAAAAATCCAAACAGCCCTGCTTATTATATTGCCCCAGGTAACCTAATACAACAATAAGTATTAAAGGGAAAGATACAGCACAGAGGTATGGCAGGTCTAACAGTGGACATATGTGTATTGTCTTATGGTGTCCAGTGTGTTGTCATTTTGCTCATCCTCAGTTTTTATTAGTTTTGTTCATGCAGGTGTTTACTGGTATGGCAAGTTTCATGACAAATAGGTGTGAGCACCAGGTAGTACAAACACATCTCCATATCTTAAATTGACTTTAGTCTTCAGTCCGACCCTGTATCTCCAATCATGAGTTGTAACTCAGTGTCATTCTCTCTCTATCTCTCTCTTGCTCTCTTTCTCGTGTTCACAGTGGTACAGCTCCATTGGCCTGCCTGGTCACCATGCTGCACTCCCAGGTGAGAGGAGACAGAGTCAAGAACAGCATCTTCTTCAAGCTGCCTGGACGGATGAGCCTGTTCACTCTCAAGGTACTCAAACACGATCCTCTTCATGCTCATCACACATCACCATGCTGCTCCTAAAAGCCATTTCTGTGAGTTTGCTTTACCATCACAATTATCTGTCAGTAGAAAACTGCTCCAAAATGTTGACTCTGAAAAACAATTCTCCTGAGAAATGTTTACATAGTTACTGATAATCCACATGTTGCATAGTGAATATTTTATTGGATCTCTTTTCTACTGAAGCACCACACCTGACAAACTTATTGATAATATGCTCTCCTCTATGAGCTGAAGAGGATACAGACAAACACAGTTAGCCCAGCATTTTTGTGGTACTAGTCAGGTAGTCTAATGCTTTTGTGTTTGTTCATCAGTGTGGACACTGAGGGCACCTAACCTGTTCGATCTCATATTATTTGGATACTTTAATGTAGCCAATGATTTGATGCACAACCACAATTTACCACCCTGTATTGTTCCCACTCTGTAGAAGAATGCCCTCCAATGGACAAAGACAACATCAGAGTCAGAGACGGCAACAGAGCCAGCCAGCAGTACCACCACCCCAGCTTCCAGCAGCAGCACCTCTGGAGCAGGCTCGGCTGTGGCTCCAGTTGGCCCCACTGAGGCCACCGAGCAGGAGAGCTGTGACTCCACCGAGACCACCGCTGCTGCCAGTGGAGACAACGACGGTAACACTACACCACACACCAGTGACCTCTCATCACCTGTACACTAGAGCATTTCTTTGTGTTGGAACTTATACTAATGAATGTACTAATCATGTCATTTTAAAAACATTGTATTGAAAAAGTACTTTTCTCTTTAATACATAGATAGAAGCTTCTGCTTTATGATTTTTAAGATGCCAAGGAAAGATAAGTGGTAACTGTCACTGCAGTGTCAGTTGGGATGTGGAGATGAGTTTCAGGAAGAGCAGCAGTGTCTTTTCTTTGTACATGTTGTGTAAATGTTTTATGTACTTTGCTGTTAAATACTGCCAACAACATGAGGTGTGTTGGCCACTGCACGCTCATCTTGTAAATGTCCATCTGTTGTTTCGAGTTGTGCGTCTGATAGAGTGTAATTGTGAATGTGTTTCTTCCTGACCTGAAGCTTCGGTGGACGAGAGCTCTTCCAGTGCCTCCTGCTCCACAGAGCTGCAGGCTCCCAGCACTCAGCCTCAGACCCGCCTCAGCAGAGCAGCAGGACAGCAGGGACGCACAGACACACAGCAGACCCAACATGCTCAACACGCCCAGACCAGACTGAGCCGCTCAAGACAGGTGAGCATCGTAGATGAGCCTGGCTGCTCTGTGTTTACAATGGAATTTATAATGTGTTGAGAGCAATGCCATTCAGCACACTGCTCGTTTCAGAGTTGAATGTGAATAGTATAAACTCCTGAAGGACTATCTCAACAAGTTTAAGTCATATCTTCAGTGATGCCTTGTGTTTAGACTTGATCTGTAGAGGCACAACAAAACAATACTGCTTTACACACTAACTGTCTCAACAAATTCATCCCACTATTTGTGTTGCTACAGTCAGGGAGACAGAGGAAGAAAGCCGTAATGATGCCTCGTGTTGTCCTCACTCCTCTCAAAGTGAATGGAGAGCATGTCCCCTCAGGTAAGAAGCACAGAGAACAAGGGCATTAACAACACAGCAGGAGTTACAATCAGAATTCAAATGGCTGGTTGGCCTGACAGGTCAGAGCTCAACTAGTGTACAGGTTAAAAAAAATTGAAGGGGTGTAATTGAATCCATTTCATCTTTGTCATCAACATCCCCTGAAATCCAATCTGATCCTGGCTGTGTGGTCTTTCATAAACCTGCAGATAGCATTAGCATCAGGCTCAGTGGCTTTGTTAAGCATGTGGTTTTTGCTGTGGCAGGGCCCATGAAACGGAGTCGAGGAGGTGTGGATGTAGACTTTGAAACACCAGGCTCCATATTGGTCAACACCAACATCAGAGCCCTCATCAATGTGCGGACCTTCTCAGCCTTCCCCACACACTCACAGCAGCAGCTGCTGCAGCTGCTGCCTGAGGTGGACCGACAGGTATGTTGGTTTTCTGTCCCCAGCTTTTATGTCTGTTGTGATTTTGCATACTGTAGCATAACAGAACAATCACACACAGAATTAGAAATTAGAAAAGGATAGAGCCCAGTATTTCAGACATTTGGTGCAGCAGCAGTAGTTAACATCACAGACCACTGCTCTGCATCTTTTTCAACTGTCAAATTCAATCATTGACAATATGCTGACTCGCAATCTAAATTGTTGGACAATCCAACAACTATTACAAGAGACACAGAAAAATGAGAGACAAATAGAAACAAATGAAAGAACAGAGGGAGTTAATTGATAATTAGAATGGTTGGAACGCGCTCTGTTTCGAATCAAACATCTTAACATATGATGAGAATATATTACTTTTGCAAGTGCAATTATAACATTCTTTGATTCTAACGTAACTTAGACATGTTTTGTGATATGCTGCTTTAATTTAAGAATAGATATTACTAGGACCACTACAGAAAATTGCAGATCAGCTTTCAATATCCAGGAATTCGCATTATAGACACTACCACTGACTATTCATGTAAGAATTTGGTGCATGTGAGGCATATGCCACTTTATTCCTCATGTGTATTCATGGTTTTACTGCTATTTGTAAATTGTGTCCTCTCCCCATGCAGATTGGACCTGATGGTATGGCCAGACTGAGTAGTTCAGCTCTCAACAATGAGTTCTTCACCCATGCCTCCCAGAGCTGGAAAGAAAGGCTGGCTGAGGGTAAGTGACTGGTCAATCTTAAGACAAGCTGCCTTATTTTACTGAGACCTCTGCCTAGCTTAAAAGAGACATTAGATGGAGACCTGATTGTATGTATGGATTACTGTGGGGACGGAACTAGCGAAGACAAAAGCAAAACAGCAGCAATGTGCTCGAAATACACAACAAAAACATTTCTGCATGATGTCCTATCTATATATTTTTGATAGTAGAACTGTCCTGAACTACTCTTCTAAACGTTCACGTGTTTGACCTGCTAGGTGAGTTCACCCACGAGATGCAAGTGCGTTTCCGGCAGGAAATGGAGAAAGAGAAGAAGGTAGAGGCATGGAAGGAAAAGTTTTTTGAAGAGTACCATGGGCAAAAGTAAGAGCCAAGTCTCAGTTCACTGTTCACACAACACACATGTCATATTTTGAGGGGTGCATTTGAAGTTAAAGTATTGTTAACATTCATTAATTGATTGAACATTATTGACGGCAATGTAGAAATGCAGGTATTCATTTGACTGCATGTGTAAAGCCATTTATTTCATTTCCTGTACTCCGTGTAACCTGGACAACTTGATTATGACCTACATCAGTTGTGGCCACTGTGATGTGCAGACAAATGTCAGTTTCCCACTATGTGCTAAACCTGCTATTTTTATCTGTAGGTCTGGCCTGACACAAGAGGAGTCCCTGAAGCTCACCATGAGTGAAGCCAGTGAAGTTGCAGCCAGTGTGCTGGACAGTGATGTGGCCGTGGTTGCAACTGGTGCCCCCAAGAGGCGTAGTGTGGGTCGGCGGAGGAGAGATGGAAGAATGAGAAGACGCACGCGCGCTGACCTGCGCCGCAGGGCTCGCCGGACCCTCTGCAAGGCCACTCCTCCAGCCCTGCAGTCTGTGGAAGCAGCTGAGGCCAGCGCTGCACTCGACATCTCAGCAGTCTCTGTTGGCTCTCCCATGTCCGACAACACCGTGGTTCAAGGCGAGGTGGTGCTGCAGGCTGAGTGTGGCATGGAGCTCCCAGCTGAGAGTGCCTCCATGGAGCCAAAGCCCTCTCCCACGCCAGAGCCGGTCGCATTGCCAGCCCCCACACCTACTCCCACTCCCACTCCTACTCCCAGCCCGAGCCCCAGCCCAGCCTCCACCAGTGCAAACGAAGAGCCCGAAGTTACAACTCGCCTGCTGCCAGAGGAGGCTGCTCCTGTGCTGGCTTCCACCTCCTCCCCTTCTTCCTCCTCCTCTTCTTCTTCGTCTGCCTCCTCACCTGCCTCCTCACCGTCCTCACCTTCTGACAGACAGGGAGCTTTTGCTGCAGGCCTGGACTCTTCTTCGTCCTCCTCAGCATCCTCCAATGCTGCAGTCGCAGCGGATCCCCTGGATGACACTGCCTCTGTGGTCACCTCTATTACAGGGGGTACTGCCACCAGCAGCCGTGAGAGCAGCCCCTCAGCCAGCCCAGCCACCACCCCTGTTCCCAGCTCCCAGCTCAAGGAGCAGAAGAGAAGGCCAGATGAGACTCAGGCCTTCTCCAGCTTCCCCGAAAAGAGGCCGCGGCTCGACGACCGTCAGTCCTTTCGTACCACAATTGACAGTGTCCGTTCAGAGAAGCCGCAGCCGACAACAGAAGAGCCCAAGGTGCCGCCTATCCGGGTAAGACTTTGTTCCATAAACCTAAAAGTTCCTTGGCATCTGTGCACAAAATTAATTTGCCTATTTAGAAATTACTTGTTATCTATTTAACGTTTGACACACTGTCCTTGTGTCTCTGTCCCAGATTCAACTGTCCAGAATCAAACCTCCCTGGGTCAAAGGGCACCCCACCTACCAGATCTGCCCCCGGATCGTGCCCCCCGGCGAGGGCTCGCGGCGGTCGGGGACGGGGGGCGCGCGCACACTGGCGGACATCAAAGCCCGCGCCCAGCAAGCCCGGGCACAACGCGAGGCCGCTGCTGCTGTTGCAGCCACTAGCGACGGGGCAGGGCCGGCAGGGGTCAGGCTGCGGCCTTCTGCTGGGCTACCGGATAGCAGCAATGGACGACGAGCGCGAGAGCATCCAGGACCTATCGAGCCCGGAGGAGGAGGAGGAAGTGGAAGAAGGGGAGGTGGTGGGATGGAGGAGCAGGGATCGTCTTCAGGCTCTAATTCGTCTGGAACACAACTACAGCTTCTCATTGTAGAGCCCACGCCCCAGCCTTCCCCTTCACTGTCGACAACCTCAACGTCCATGTCTTTGGAGCCCCCGCAGACCCCGAGCCCTCCTCTGGAGGAAGCAGCTGAGGGACCAGAGGCTGCCGAGGAAATGCAGACACCATCAGCCAATGTCCAGAGCTCTACCAATGGGCTCACAGACAAAACAGCTGACCTGCCCTCTCCAGAGCCCGACGCTGTATCTGAGCCTTTGACTAGGCAAAGCCAGGTGCAGGAATGTGCCTCTGTCCCCTCTCAGAGCACAGACCAAGGTTGTGAAAAGCCCTCACTGGCCCCAACCTCCATCCCAGATTCTCTTCCCAGGTTCGGGGCCCAGGGTGTAGACGTAATTCAGACACTGGCCAGCTCCTGTCAGCCCAAAGAGCAGGTTCAAGGGAAGGAGGCTGGACTTAGTGGTGTTATCCAGCATGGCTCCCATCACGTGGAGCCCCAGGAGGTATTCTCTCACTCAGCTACAGAGAGACGGCAAACAGACGCAGCCTCTTCCCAACATGTGGACTCCTCTGGTGGAGAAAAAGAATACGAGGCGGGGACACATAGCGACTCCACGGAAACTGCTTCAGACTGTGAGAACGAGAGCCAGGAGGATGAGCAGCAGCCAACCCAGGACTGGTGCCCCCAGTTGAGCACCCAGAGAAACGGCCAGCTGGTCATCTGCAGCCCTCCTCCTCAGAACCAGCAGCCAGTCATCCAGGCCCACGTGTCCGGCCGCCAAGGTCAGACCGTCATTCAGCCTTGCTTCCCCAATGGTCTGCCTCACCCTCAGCACAGTCGGCCCCATTCCCAGGACCACCAGTCTCTCCCCGCAGTGCAGCTGAGGGGGCTTAGGGACACCAACGTCGTGGTCAAAATGGAGCCTGGAGACGATTGTAGAGTCTCCAGACAGACCTCTGCTGAAGAGGAGTGTCGCGGAGGTGTAAAGCCCTCTGTCACTCACCCTGCAGCTGCCTCCAAGAGACTGGCTAGTTCAGCCAGACCAGTGTCCAGTGTGGAGGCCAATAATCCTTTGGTCACTCAGCTGCTACAGGGCAGCCTGCCCCTGGAGAAAGTTCTGCCCTCACACTCTGCCAACAGGCTGGAGATCAGCCGTTTGCCAGGACCCCAGCCCAGACCATCAGTGGCAAGGACCCCAGGGCCACACAGCTGGCCTGAGGTCTCAGCCCAGTCTCCGAGCCCAGAACTGACTGCAGCCTCTCAAATTCACAAGTCTCCAACAGGCCGCCCGGTGTCCTGTCTGATGGAGGCCTCGCCCATATCACACTGTCAGTCCCAGCAGGCCCCCGGGGCTGTCCCGGTCATCACCTCACTGCCACCTTCTTCATCCTCCTCCAGCTCTTTGACCTATAGAAGTAAGTCAGACCTCAGCTCTCAGACTACAGTGGAGTCTGCAGTCATCAAAGACTCACATGGTCCTCAGCCATCACAGGGGGCCACCCCAGACAGGCCCCAGCCACCCCACCGGATCATGCCTAATGGTCCCTCTCCTCCCCACGCTGACCCTTGTCCCACAGAGGTGGTGCCTACAATTAAGATCAAATGCAGGCCCCCACAATCTCAGCACCCCCACCTTCACCAACAACAGCTGTCTCCTGCAGCCACCGTGAAGAATGAAGTTGGTGCACGGCCCTCTTGCCAGGCTCTTGCCAAATCGTCCCCCACTAAACCCATGAGTGTTACCAAAAAGGAGCCTGGGAGCTCTGTGGACAGCTACCTGAGTGGAGGGGCGATGGAGGGACTCCTGAACATGGAGATGACTTTAGCCAGGATGGCAAAGAAGGAGCACGGCAAGGTGTCCTACTCCTCTCGCTCTCCCTCCTCCTCTTCCCCCTCGCCCTCCTCGTCCGCATCCTCCCTTCCCTTCCAGCTGTACGGAAAGCTCCCCAAGCAAGGTGGCGGTTTCGGAGGAGTAAGCTACACCGCCAATGTGTCAGTGGTGGACAATGGCAGTTTCTCCCGGAGCATGGCGGACGGCGTTCGTCGCTTGGCCTCCAGCCAGACCACCCTCAGCATCCAGGCCTTTACTGACAGTACAGCTGAGGAGGTGGCGCTCAAGTGCTCATGCCGCCTCAAAGCCATGATCATGTGCCAAGGCTGCGGTGCCTTCTGCCATGACGATTGCATTGGGCCCTCCAAACTGTGCGTGTCATGTCTGGTGGTCAGATAGTATGTTGAAGTCCCTGTGCACTGTAGAACTGCTCTCTATACAGCATCAGCAGCAGGACTGGGGGTCAGAGTGTACAGAAACCTGATCGGGTCGAACATATAGGAGGAGTCTGACAGGCAAGATTTGCCTTGTATAATATAATTGGTCTGTATTTTTTGTTGTTGCAGATTTTCAGATTTTTTTTTAGCTGTACTGATATTATTATTATAATTATTATTATTATTATTATTATTGCTGTTGTTGTTATTATTGTGAATTTGGGGCATGATTGATTGTAAATTGTGCCTTTTTTTGTTTTCTCTCCTCAAAAACATTTACCTCATCTTATCTTGCCCCACCTGTCATCATTAGGTGGCCATCATTGTTTTGGTCCCTCGTTTCCTCAGTGAACGGGGATGAATTGTTGTCTCTTTGCGCAAAGAAGTATTTTTTTAACCATTAAAATGATTAAATGACCTTGTTTCACTGCTTTGTGTTTTGATTTAATTCATGGGTCCTTTAAAAGTCCTGTCTGTACTTACAGTTTAGTGAAAGTGATCAATGAGCAGCGATATTGTCCTTGAATCCTCAAAACACTTCATGAACATAAATGAATGATAGGTATATTAGAATTGCTCAGAACTGTGATCACCAAGTTAGCTCTGAGTTTAATGGCCACTCCCAGCAATTGAGTGGCAGTATAGTGTTGATAGATCAGTCAGTCGGTATTGGCTTCTCCTGCTGCTTCTAGTATTTCATTCTATGTTTAAAGGTGTCAAAGATGCTGTGGTGGCTTTACAATTTAGCAAAATATAAGCACATACAATTGGTTGCTGGCAGGAGAGTGTAAAACCTATACCTTTGGGGAGGAGTTTCCCACAGCAACAAATAAACTATTGAAATAGCCCAGAATGGCTGTTGTCCTTGTATCTAAATGTCCCATATCTCACAATATTCTGTAAAGGTTGGAGTCAATACAAAAATACTGTTGGTCCACATTACTGCAGGTTAACCTTTATTTCAAGAGAAACTTAAAGACTAATCCATATACAGCCATCATTAACACAAAGACAATACAAAATAAATATTCACCATCACTTTGTTCTCCATCACCAAATAAATACCAATTATATGCAGCTCAATATTCCCAGTGTATTGCAATGCACTAAAAATAGTTTGTGGAAATAAAAAGGAAAAATCATATAAACAGAAGCACCAAAAAAAATCTTTAGAAAATTATTAAAAAACTTTCAGTTACAAAATATTTGCACTTAAAAAGATCCCAGTATTTTAAATAAATAAGATATATAAAACAATTCATAGTTGATATCTTAAAATATTTCCTTTGTTCAACAATGCAGAGGAAATGATTCCCTTCTCTTGGTTACCGTTTAAAATCTTCTCAGGTAGCATTTTGAAATAAAAAAAAGTTAATAAATAGATAATGAATAATAAATAGGGCAACATAAAAATAATACAGCAGACATGAATAAATAAGTTATTATTAAACCAACATTTGCAAAGGACTTAAATAGTTACACAGCAATAGTAAGAATGAAGCTACAAACTAGTCCTGGAAGTGCAACATCACTATGCTCATATAGAATACTATCAACATTATTGAGTGGACGTCGGATATGTTCACTAACTAAGAGAATCTGCTCAGCTCAAGCTATATACTGAACACCTTTGTTCTGCACGCTCTGTGCCGCTCATTCTGTGGTTACCTTGACATGCCCTTGCCTAGAGTAACAGTTTGATTCCAGTGTGCTACGACACACACACACTTTACATCCACGCTCTAATCTGTTCACACTCATACTGTGATAAAGCAACATGCAAACAGCAAACAAACGCAAAGAACAGATGACGAGGTTCCAAATGAGAAGAATTAATTACATACAGGATCTAAAGGGTTTGGAAAGAAAGATTGGTGGTTGATGCCCCGCCCCTGTCCTCCTCCTCCTGTCCGTCACACCTCGATGCCCTTCACCGCCTGGTTGATGGACTCTAGCAGAGCCCGGTTCTCTGGGTTCTGGTAGCAGTCTTTATTGGTAAACATGTGGGTCAGAGTTTCTACGTAGCTGTCGAAGTTCTGCTCTGACAGCGGCTCCTGCTGAAAACACACAAGGACACAAAATTCAAATCAGACTGTGGGACAAATGAAGGAATATCTTATCTGATTACTAATGCTGACCACAGCTGACCTTGTTTCAGAACAAACCACAGCACAGTGACACTCACCATGGCAGGCAGGCGGATGTTGGCGAGGCTGCGGATCAGGGCCTGACTCAGGCCGGATAGCTCCAGGAACAGGGCCTCGTTCCTCTCCTCAATCTGCTTGTTCTCCTCCTCCATGCTCTTCAGGTTCTTCTCCATTGATGTGATCTGAAACAGAGACAGAACACAGAGAGCTTGACAACAGAAGCAGAAATGTTCATTGTTGACAGTTTTATGGACATGTTGTCTATCGGACATCTTGGTAGGAGGTCTGTGGGGAAAATGTTTTTTGGGCTTCAGGAAGGCTTTTTTTTTTTTTTTTTTTTTTAAACGTATCAGTGCCTCCTCCTCATCTTGCTGACAGCAGCAGCGCTGAGCTGAGCAGCTGAGCTCACCTGAGTGTGCAGGTTCATCATGTCGGCCTCCATCTCTGAGTTGGACTCGCTCAGCTCGTTGATTTCCTTGTTGAGCTGCTTGATGTCCTCATCATTGTCCAGAACTGAGCAAGAGCAATGACATAGACAGAATATCAAGACAACTGCTAATCATACCTGCTGCAGCTGTCACAGCTTTGGATGACATCATTTGCAGACCCAGATTGGTGGTAGTGACCTTCTATTAAAGTGCAGAAAACATCACATTTGGCCTTGTATGTCTGTCTTGTCCCTGACAAATGTGACTTCTTACATTCTGATGTCTCCATGTCGAGTAGTTCTAGTTTGAGAGACATGAGGGACACACAGAGAAGAAAACACTGTCTCTTACCGTCGCTGGCTCTGAACTTTGCAGTGATATATTCATCTCCGGGGAACTTGGCTCTCTTCTTATTTGCTGAAGCTCTGGGACAACCTGACAGACTGAGAAGAGCAGCTGATCGGCATCAAGAGCTCAGGAAGGATAAAACCTCATGCTACACATCTTGCTTTAAACTGTAATCATAAATCATATGGTGCCATGTGGAGCCTCCAAGCAGGTTCATCTGTCTGAAACTGCCTTCAGATATTCAGGATACCTGCGGTGTGTCAGGAAACTGCCGTTGGCATGTCCCGAGCCGTCGCATCCTGGTGTCGGGCAGGTCGGGCCCTCGGTCTTGAAGGCCTTCCATGAGAAAGGAGTGCCATTAAGGAGGCCTTCCTTCTGCCGGCGTGCTGCCAGTGGACAGCCGTAGGCACTGCGATGGGTGGCGTATTTCCCGCTGATGTGGCCCAGACTGTCACAGCCAGGAACTGGACACCTGGAGACAGAAAGTGTTGTCTGACTGGTTGTACTCGCACTGGTGTAGAGCGGAGAGGCACAGGACAGACACATCAGTCTGAATTTGATGTTTTAGTTGAATGACAATAGAAAGCAGAGATGAAGACTTCTCCCTCCTTTCTCCATCAGTTCACTTCCTCCCATCTGCTCGCATGTTCCCACTTCTCTCATCAGCCCTGCAGTTACCTGACCTTCTCCGCACAACTGTCCTCACCTGTCCTCATTAGTGCCTATCTGCAAGCTATTCCATCAGTAACTCACTGAAGTAATCCTGATGTTAAGAGCTGCTGTTGCTCACCTCAACAGCTCTGAGTCTTCCTTGTCGTCCTTGGTGGGGGTTGATTTGACGCCACCTTTCTTAGCTCGGGGGCATCCAGACAGACTGACAGAGAGGAACAATCATCAGCATCTGTGTGTGCAGAGAAACTGATGGGACAGCAGACGGAGAACAGGAGAAGAGCTCCTACCTTCTGTGTGAGGCGTAGTTTCCAGTGATGTGGCCCGATCCGTCGCAACCTGGGGTCGGACACCTGAGACACACACACAGACTCTGTCACTCCACAGGCTCACGTTATCGGCAGGCTGCATCCAGAAACCAGCTTTTCTCACAAAATAATCAGGGCTCATTGTTATTGGTTTGGATTTTTCAATATTGGACTTAATTATGATTGATTTTTGACTATGAGTCTTTAAAGGAGAGCAAGGACAGAGTTGTAGCTGCAGACTGAGTGCTCAGTGAACATGTTGGAGGTGAGAGACAGGAGAAAGCAGACATACTTTAGTTCAGCTGTGTGGGCAGCCATGAGGGTCCGCAGTGATTTATCAGCAAGAGGACAGCCTGACAGACTGGAAGATAGGTTAGAGAGAGAATGTCAGAAAACCAGACTGAGACCAGGGCGTCTGAGCATGAGTGAAGGAAAGAGCCAGAACCTGAACCGGACTCCAGAGCCAGGACAGGACTGGGCAGCACACATACAGGGAGGACAGGAGTCATTCTATTATCTGATCGTTGGGCAGGACAAATAATGAACGATGAAGTGTGTGCAGAGTCGTCTCAATCATTCAGGCAGAGTGAGATCAGGTGTAAATTAAACTAAACCCTGGAAGAGTTTTCGCTGTTGAAAGGCCTCTTTAGTTCTAATGAACGGTGGGAAATCCTCAGTGTTTCTCCTGGTCAAAGGTGACATGAAGAGCTCCAGGTGTTGATCTAATCACCAGCTTGGAGAAACACTGAAGCAGTGAAGGCCACATTAGAACTAAAAAGGCCACGAGAATCAAGGTGAAACATCTTCAACTTCATTTTGATTGTGATTTTGATCATGATTTTTTTTCACTTCCACTAAGGTCATGTGAACATGTGTCACATAATCTAAAATATCTGGAATCTTTTTGTCAAAGAGAAATGTGATGAAGAAAAAAACCCTCCACATTCCAAAAAGCTGAGATGATGTGTAAAACAAATACAGCTGTGATCGTTTGCTAATCCATTTTGGCATATACTCAACTGAAAACAATACAAAGACAGTATACTTACATTTTTACCTCACTGACTTTATGATGATTACATTCTGTTTTTACTGACCTTTTACACAGCATCCCAACTTTTTAGGAATAGGCTTGTAAAAGGCTTGTTTGTTCATACCCAGAAATATTTATGCTAAAAGTTTGCATTAATGTTTATTCTAAGCCAAGTTGCTGCTTCTGTATTTTCAGTAGTGTAAATGCAGTATTTGGGGGCATGAATCCTGTGTGAGAATCATCAGTTTGACTGATTAGTATGATGAAATACAAGCGGTACTTCATGTGCATCGATTAGCTCTGTATGGACAGAGGCTTTTATAGACTTTGACATATGCTCTTATCCACCAGCTTTCCAACTTCCAACATATTGTACTTAACACAGCTGCACATTTTGCCTCCTTGTGGCTTGTTTGAGCAGAAAATTAACCTGTTTTAATTTACAGACACTTACATAACTTCACATTCATCAGAAAGTGGCAGTACTAAATGACAAGTACTGATTCTCAGCTGGACAGAATATAATCGAATGAGAGACACTGTTCTGGTGAGACCCTGCCCAATTTAAGCTCTGTGCCATGATTATCTACATTTCCACAGGCTGGAATCAGATTTGTTCAATCTTTGCAGGAAGTAGAATTTAGCAGAGTTTAGCCGACTGTTGTCACAAACAAATCATCAAACTCGAAAAATGCTGTCAAATTTACAAACTACTCGTCCTCGCCTTATAAAATGATTCTGGTCAGAATCACTGTCAGGAGCAGAGGTCAAAATAAAATCCTACTTCAACCTCAACATATCACCTATGAGTACAATCACACCATAGATTCGTGAAACAAACATACTTGGCTCATCATTTCCACATCACGGTGCAGGTCTTACCTTCGATGGGATGCGTAGTTGCCAGTGATGTGTCCACTGCCGTCACAGCCTGGAGTGGGACATCTACAGACCGAGACACACACTCACAGGTTAGTCCACTGCCTTTGAAGAGGGTTAATATGTTATTTATGGGGATCAGTTATGATGAGCTACAGTTAAATGTAGACAGATGAATGGAGGTGTGGTAATGGATGTGACTTACACAAGAATGTCTTTTTTGCTGTCTTTGGGCTGAAACTTGACCTTGAAGCTGCTGGTGGTGACCTCACCGGGATACTTCCTGTCCTCCAGGTTCTCCTGATCCTCTTCCTCTCCATCAGATGAGGTGTATGAGGGAGCCGTATATTCCACCTGAGGACAGGAACAACATGGATCATCTGTACAAGTGTATGTACGTCATCATTCTCTCTCCTTCATCTGTCAGTCTTTTCTCTCAGTGATGTGATTTCAGAGTACAGCACCTCTTCATGGTCTTCCTCTTTGACTCCACTTGATTTGGTGAAGTCCAGTGGCCCCTCCCACTCTGGCTGAGCGTGGCCCTGAGACAAGGTGGCTCCGATGTGTTGGGAGGATGAAGACGAGGAGGAGGAAGGCTCCGGAGGCTGCATGCCTTCCCTCTTGGTCTTCTTCATGCTGAGATCCAAGGTGCCGTTCTCATCCACTTCAATGTCCGACTCCTGAGGGGGGAAGATATACAGTTACAGAGCAGCTGAAGTGACAGAGAACATGAGAGAGTAATGAATGAATGTCAGTGTACCTTGGTGCAGGGTTCCCTGGGCTTGGTGCTGAGCGTGTCTGGTCTCTCCCAGCAGCGAGTGGACAGGTTGAGAATGGCTGTTGCTGCCATGTGTGCTGCCTCTGCATCTTGGCTGTAGTCGTAACCGCTGGAGGACGAGGCGCTCTTAGAAAAGCCCCCTGACACACTGTGACTGGGGGAGGAGGCCTTGGGGAATGATTTAGCTGTGTGGGAATGGAGCAGAAGGAATTTACTGGATCAGATAACTGTGTAAACTAATTGTGGCTAACATGGTTGCTGCTGCTAGTTACAGTAATATGATGAGAATAGTAGTACTAATTTGTGCGCTGAAATTAATATAAATCTTTGCATACGAATTAACAGAACATACTGTTGACATTCTGAAATATACTTAAGGTAAACACATAATGTTGTTTAATGAACTGGATGAATATCCATATATTTCCTTACAAAATCAAATCAAATCTGCACGAGATCCAAGGAAACCATTTCCAATATCCATGAACATCTTGATGTTTGCACCTGACAATATGGCCATGTTGTGGGTTTGGGTTTTAATTTAGCGATTTCCTGTTTTAGTTTAGTATGTACTCAGATGTGATGAATTACTTTACTACTTTCAAAGTGTCAACTTTGATTGTTGATTTGAGCATAAATTATTGATATGAGAGCTCAAATAAAGCAGTTTGGCATGATGAATATAATAAAAATAAATACTAGTACTACTACTTTTGAGCAGCAGGACTTCATACCACTGGAAACCAACAGTAACCATAACTATTAAAAACTATACTAATCTGCCTCAAAAACACAGTGCCTGTTGTATCTGATATTTATGTGCTGTAATATGACGTAATCTGCATTTGGCCAACTTGCCATGAAGTTTACATCAAAACTAAAATATTCAGTTCAATTCAGAGTTCATCTCGAACCTGTTTTCCCACAATGATCCATAGTTTAGCATTGTACTACATGGCATGTCAAAATCAGATACAGAGGTGAAGAGCGGGAGTCTTACATTTGAAGGCTTTGGGTGATGTTTCAGTGCTGCTCGGTGTCTTTGGAATGAGCATACGCTTTCCAAACACCTGGACATCAAAGCTTGCATAGTCGAAAGACACCTTGGAGTATTTCTCCAGCTCCTTGGCCAGGTTAGCTCGAGGCGTGGTGGTCACTGTGTTGGGTCGGTAGCTGCCGTACTGAGGGATCTCCAGCTGTTTCACAAAACACATGGGCCTGCGGGGAGAGCCATTAGTTATGTGTTATCCCTACAGTGGCATGGAAATACAGTTAACATTCACTTCCATGACTCACCTGAGCACTCGGTCAGAGTTGGAAGAGGGTTCGCTGGCTGAGGCCTGTAAGTGAACCTGCTTCTCCTGACTTTTGTTCAGCTTGGCTGCAGCTGCGATGGGGCATCCAGACAGACTGTCAGGGGAGACATGATCGAATGTTTGCATTCAGTGGAATAAAACTCTCACGAGTAGCTGGACATTTATTATGCAGATAGGAGTTTGAATTATTGATATGTCTTCTTAAGGCAATGTAAGTATGTGTTAGTAGTGTTAGATCACACTGATTCTCTTTGGGGTTTCAAATTTTTTCAAATATACAATCTTTAGTTTTGATGCTTTCCAAGCTTTGACTCCAAATGCCTTCAAATCTTCACTTAGGCCATTACTCTACAATAACCTCCAATCTGAAGCTTCATACTTCCACTTTTTCTGCACATCTCGTCTGTGTAAGACAGAAACATCTCTAGCCACATTTGTTGTGCTAATCAAGCCTGTGTGTGTGTGTGTGTGTGTGTGTGTGTGTGTGTGTATGTGTGTGTGTCCTTGATGTTTCATTAACCTGCGGTGTGTGTTGCGGTTACTGTTGACATGGCCTTGGCCTGTGCAGCCAGGAGTCGGACACTTCAAGACGTTCTCATGCATGGCCAGGACTACAGACACACAGCAGACATAAGCTCAGGTCAGTGTGTTCAGTTTACTGCAGATGATTCCACATCACCAGCAGCAGGAATATTAAGCAGTGATAAGAAATTCATTAATAATAAGCAGTAGTAATAATAAGATGGAAGTAGGGATAAGAATATTAATCATTTGTGAAACGCACACAGTAGTTGAAAAGGCAAGTGGAAAGACAAGTAGTATTAGTAGTTTTTTTCTACAACAGAATGAAGCAGTAGTGGTTATAAACTCACTCTCTGGAGGGATTCTGTCTTTGTGAGGACATCCAGACAGACTGCGATGGTGAGGGTACAGCCCAGTGACATGGCCTGTCCCATCACACCCTGGGGTTGGACACTTCACCTCCTTCTTTTCTGAATAGAAGAGATGGGAATCGGCAGGAATAATGGATTAAATCACATCAGTAACAGAAGGTGTGAAACAGGGTGTGGTTCTCAGCGGACAGTACCTTTGCTGTAGTGGGCGGAGCGGCGGGCTGCAGCTGCAGGGTCCGAGCTCTTGCTGGAGCTGCTGTATGGATGGTAGTCTGGGGAGCTCTGGGCCTCCTGACCCCCCCTCACTTCCTCAGCCTTCAGGGCGATGGCCTGCTCCAGCAGTCCCAGGTTCCCCCGAGTCATGTCCCAGTTCTCCGAGTCATCCGTGATTCCTGAACCCTCCGAGATACGATCCTGTTCCTCTCCGTCCTCCTCCTCTTCTTCCTCCTCTTCCTCCTCCTCGTCGTCGTCCTCGTCATCGTCCTCCTCAGATCGGACTTCAATAACCACTGTGGTCGGGGAGGCTTTGCTGGAGTCTTGATCCTCCTCTTCCTCCTCCACCACTTCCCCTGCTTCTTTCCCCTGCTTCTCATCCTCCTCTTCCTCTTTCCCCTCCTCCTGCTCTTCATCCTCCTCCTCTTCCTCAGTCATGGGGGTGCTGACCTTTTCTTCCCTGAGTGACACCTCGACTTCAGATCCCTGAGTGCGTGGACTCAAAGTGTAAGGAGTATCAACCTCTTGGTGGACCTCCCTCTGTTCTCCCTCCTCTTCCTCATTCTCTTCCTCCTCTTCCACCTCCTCCACCTCCTCCCCCTCTTCCTCCTCCTCCTCCTCCTCCTCCTCCCGTTCCTTCTCCTGACTCTGCTCCTCTGTTGATTCTTTGGCTTGGTGGTTGTAATCTCCACTTGAGTACTGGTGGTCTGAGTTTTTCTGGCTGATCATATGCCTTTCTACTTTTATTTCTTCTTCGTTATTCTCTTGTCTTTCATGCTGCTCTTCTTTTTCATCATCCTCTGCTTCTTCCTCCTCTTCTTCTTTTTCGTCCTCTTCTTCTTTTGTCTCTTTAGGCTCGGTGATCCCTGTTTCTTCTTCAGCTTGCTCTGATGCCTGGTCCTTCATCAGCTGACCAGCTTCCTCTTCCTCCTCCTCCTTTGCCTCTGTTTCCTCCTGCTGCTGATCATCAGTGAGTATTACTGACTTCACCTCCTCACTTTTCTCACTCTCAGTTTCGTTCTCAGTCTCTGAGGCAATGCTTTCGTTCTTACTGTCTTCAGCCACAGGACAAGCTGCTGTATCTGTGTCCTCTGTTGTCCCCAGTAAGCAGTCTGCTGTGGATTCAGAGGATAGATGAATGTCATTATCATCTCTAAATGGTAACTTACAACAGGCATTCTGACCTTGTAGTTGACCTTGTTTAGCTTTAATGAAGTGAAGTCTGTGATTTCGCTCAGGCAGTCAACTTGAGTCTGCTGCTACACTCACATGACACACTTTTCTCCCTGCGACAGATTTCCAAACCACCTCTGGTCATTCTAATGCTGTCACACTGCACAGCTGAGAGCTATGATGCTGCTGAGAGCTATGATGCTGCTGAGAGCTATGATGCTGCTGAGAGCTATGATGCTGCTGTTATCATTTCAAGAGCCACAGTGATTTACATGAACAGGTTGGATGTTCATCACAGACATCTATTTTTTCATCTATGTTTCCATCTATGTGCCTCTATGATATTTAGCATCCTCAGTTGAATATAAACACTATATTAAAACTCAAGGTAAAACTCTATATACCTCCAAGCACCATTATGTCTAAGTACAATTAGTCACAGAGCTGCTAGCATGACCGTAGACTCTTCATGGAAAGCATGAAAATTGTAGCCACCATTGGTTAGCAGACTAGTTCAGAATTGTATTTTTTGCTACTGTATTACAATAATTTTGTTGTCATTATTTAAGCATTTAAACATTCTTCTCCTATCACAGCCCAATCTGCAAAATATCATATATTTGTTTATTGACAGGGTTTTTTGCTGTAACAGTAACTTGGTTTGGCTTCACTCACTTTTTATTGCCTCTGGCCTGCTTTTTGATTTGTTTTTCTTCTTCTCTTTGAAGTCTCCTTCCTCCTCTTCATCTTCTTCAGCTCCATCACTGTCTACGGCGAAACCTTCCTCTGCTGCCGGTTTGAGTGGCTGGTTCCGCCTCTTGGGGGCAGACTGGTTCTCCTCGGCCTCTGCTTCCTCCAGCTTCCTTTTCTTCACAATTGGGCATCCTAGTACACTGAGGAGAGGCACAGATATGTAAGTGGCTGTTAATATCCAACACACTAACATGAAAGAGCAGAATTGACAGCTTGTTGTTGTTCTGTCCAGTCCTTCTACACTGAGATATGCTGAATGTTGCAGTGACTGGACGCCACCAGCAGGGCGGTATACTTGTGGTATTGTTACAGTTTTTCTCAGTCGCTTTGGTGCATTTCTCTGATTAGAATTAAAATTCTCTTAACTGTTAGTTCAACCGCCACAACATTTAGTCATTTGTGCACATCATAGTGGCAGTTTCTCATTCTTTCCAACAAATTGCAAATTCCTTTGGACATGCATCAATTGCTTTCATACAATTCTCTGTTTTTTTTTTAACATTATCATTTGCTTATGTCATGTCAGCCAAAATTAACTATACTAATGAATGCTGAATAGTCATTCCCTATAAAACTAATAGTCCTCATTTCATTGCTTGAGTCTTTACATACAAAAATATTGAACTAGTTGTCAAAATCTGTCAAGCAAATTTGACACATTTCTTTATCATTTTATTCCTGAGGCGGGTTTCAATCCGGCAAAAGGTAGACAGAATGGAAGGGATTGAATTGGACAGAGAGCAACCACAGATGTCCCAGGCCAATGAGGAGGGAATGTTACAATGTGTGCAGTCATCTCTGAGAAAATGGTGTCCTCACTCATATCCCCGTCTTAGTCCATACAACACACAACATCTTGCACACATTTGCAGTACTGTGTATGTTGTATGTTCAGTTCCAATATGTACTGCAGTATTGTTCACAGTTGTGCGCAGCTCTACCCAAAGGCAGTTTCTCATGTTTGTTGTAAATACATGTGTATTTTTCTTTTGCACAATGCTTTGAACAAATTAGAATTGCAAAGAGCATACACAGTAAAAATGTGAAACATATGTATTCAGTGTGTTGTTCTCAGTGACCTCACTAAATACAGTAATGTGTAACTTTACTGTAGTTTTCAAATGGCTGTGCAAACAGTGTATAGTGCTGCCTTGAGCATTTTCAGGTGGTGTCACCAAGATCTGACTTTTTGCATTTGAAAACACTCCCAGAGTAAACTGTTATAATGAAAACACGACTAAGCCATTTGACTGTCCTGTTCATGAACAATGGTGCTGGGACTTTTCATTTTGTTGACACTGACACATTCATTGACATGAATACTTGCTTTTGAGGTATGAACAATCCATTTTGAGCAAGTGAGGCACTTTTGCAGGTTATCAACTAGGTTTTGCAGTTTGTAGTTAGCTATAAAGAGTTACATTTTTACATTTGACATGCCATCATTACACCATATGCCCAAAAGTATGTGGGCACATCTGTCCACATGCTCTACTGTACTTTTGCTCTGGGGCTGTATTTCATGATTTGGTCCTTCATGCTAACTGGCAAACGAACTGTTGTGCAGAAAGATCGATGATATAAAATTCACATCCTACCTTCTATGTCGTGAGTATCTTCCACTGACATGGCCTTTGCCGTCACATCCGGGGGTGGGACAGCTGCTGCTGACACACACAGCAAGTCAAATATACACTTCATATGTACAAGACACACTTCATACATTATGCCAGTGTTCTGTTGAAGCAGAGACTCACTTACCTTAACTCCTGCTTCATCTCTTGTCCCACGAGTTCTGATGACACTAAGAGTAAAGCAGCAGGAAAGTAAAAATCAGAGAGGTGTAAGTATAAAAAGGCAATGACGCCTTCATTTTGTCGAGAAAATGATTTACTCCTTTTGTTCTTATGGGGTGTGTCAACAAGTGCAAAATACAGTTTTGATGTAAAGGTATGCAATGGTTAAAAAGTTAGAATACCCTAATAAATTACAGTTTCTCTTCTTTGCTGTAATAATCACCTTTAACAAAGATTAAACTATAAATCAGACACCAAATGTATTTTTCTTTAGGTCCTCTGCAGTCAACTCAGAGCTTAGATTGAAGAGGTTTAAACTGTGATTTATTGCTTTATAGTACATTCAACTGATATTCTGTGATCCAATTCCATTAACCCCAGAATAACCTTCTATTTATATCTCATAGTTTTAATAATAGCTGTTCATTCCAGCTTGTTATAGGCTTGTTCTTGATATTGTGCACTTGACATAGAAACAGGATCCTGCACAGATTGTGAGGCTAAGCTTCCGATTTCTTTTACCAGTGACTGGTGAGTTCTTATATTCTCATTTAACTCTTTCTCAGAGGTATCTTTTCAGTTGTCAGTCTGCTTGAATTCTATTTTAAAAACCCTTCATACAAAATAACATCTATTTGTACAGAAAAAACATGAAAACCATGAAAATATATAGAGTAGTTCTCTAAGTCATCTGACAGTACAGAATCAAACATTTGAGGCAAGTGATTTATCCAAACTTATTATACTATTTGTGTGTGTGTATATGTGTGTGTGTGTGTCTTCTGACCCCGGATGCCTTTGGAGCGACTTCGTGTTCGTGTCTCTGTCGTGTCTTGGCTCATCTGAATAACATGAGCAAGAAGAAGAGAAGTGATGAAATGCAGTACTGAACTGACAGACAGACACAGACCAGACAGGCAGGCAGACAGACAGACAGATAGATAGATAGATAGATAGATAGATAGGTAGATAGACAGACAGACAGACAGACAGTTACTTTGATGCTGACGTGTGTCCTCTCTGGTTGATTGGCTCTCCCCTGATCCACCGTTGGCTCAGTGTCTGACCTTTGAACTCATTTTCTGTTGGATGAAACACAAAGAAACGATTCCTTTAATGTGAGCTTGTAATGAAAAACAATTTGACAGTCATCAGAATGTTTTGAGGGAAAATCGGATTTTAGACATAATGATGCTTGTCATTGCTAGAACTACTCAGTCTGAATGATTGTGCAGTCTGTGACTCTGTAGGACCTCCAATAATCCTGAAGATGTCACAGTGATGCCATCAGGTTTCAGCACGCATCATACTAGTGACTAAAAGCCAGGATATCTCTATCTCTTCTGCTTCAGTTTTGACCTTTTATAAAACTGTCTCTTGTGAGTCCTCCAATTCATGGCAGTCACATTTAAAATATTCATGAAAAATTATAAATAAATATAAACTTTAAAATATGTGTTGCTGATAAGATTTGAAGGAATAGTGCAACTATAAGAATCAGTGTAATCATCCAAAAGCTCTAATGAAGGTGATGCTGAGATCACATCCTCAGTATTTTGGGGGAATCTGAGGGTTTTAGGAACCTGCCAGGAGCTAAATTCTACAATTACAAACTTACACGTTGTGAAAATTCTCATTTCAGTATTTTTGCATTCAATAGTCTATAGTTAATTGAATATCTTTACGCCAACAAACATGAGCAAAAATATATAGATGCTGTCTGTCAGTGTGAAGAAGACTGGAAACAAAAAGAAAATCTGTTTGTCATTGTCCTGTGAAAAGGATCTATCTCTTTGTTCATGGTTTGTTGGTTAAGGTGACTTTGCTGTGGCAGTGTGTCAGTTTATATGTGGAGGCGCGCGCGCGCGCACACACGCATACACACACACACACACACACAGAAAAGAAAAAAAGAATATGTAGAGGTCGATGGGCTGGTTGTCAGCAGAGATGGAGGCCTGTCTCCTCCTCTATACCGGCTCACTGACAGAACACCTCCCGCACAAAGGCCGCCGGCCTTCACCGCTTTTACACTTTAAACACCACCGATCGGACGGCCGCCATTGTCAGGGCCTGAAACTACGAGTAACCATCGGGTTAAAAGCCTGAGCACAGGCGCACCGAGACCGAGCTTCAGCTGCTCTGCACGGCAGCAAACACACCGACATCGACGATGGACGAGCTCCGTCTCTGTCCGGTGTGAGATCCACCGAGAGGCCGCGGCCGAGGCCTCGAAAACAGCCACAGTTAAGCTCTCTTTGTCAGACACAGAAAGCCTTACCTCACCGCCTCCCCTCCCCCTCCGCAGACTCCTCCGGGCCGGCACACGTACACGCTCACCGGGACACACGGGCACGACGCGGCGGCGGGAACACGGCGGCGGCAGGGAGCGACCGAGCCGGACACAGTGAGCCCAGCAGCCCGGAGCCTTCAGCACCGCGGACAGAGACAGCCCCGATCTTCAGCACCATGGACAGAACCCCGCTGCACTGCCGCCTGCTGGAGGCCGCGTGAACTGCGGCGCGTGAAGAGGCCGCCTCGCCTGTCAGAGGACTGCCCCCCTCCCCCTTCCGGGCCGGTCAGTAGGCTGCTGGAGGCGGACAAGGTGTTTAAAGGCCGTGGAGCAGCTGGAGGACGGTATATGGAGGAGGAGGAAGAGGAGGAGGAAGAGGACACCTGGTAACTTAAAACCAGCTGGTGTACACAAACAGCGGCACTGAGAGCAGGAATAGACTCCTGGTACTAATACTCGTGCTAGTAGATTATGCCACATACCAAGTGTCTCCTAAAGTATTTTTCAGCTTCAGCACCTCTAGAACAAACTCATCAGACAGTTACAGTTTAGTTCACTCGTGACCAGCCAATGTTCCTGTGTCCCAAATCAGCCAACCAGAAGGAGAGACAGTTAGACACAATAATCATAAAAAAGAGTTACCTTTTGCAGTAAATACATTAATTTATTGTTATTTATTATTATAATTGATATTTTGTATATCCATGTGAGCGGAACAGTTTTAAAACATTTAATATTACACCTATAGTTAGCATTAATAGATAGATAGATAAAATGATTTATGACATAAAAGACCCTAATATGCACAACACACAATGGTTATTTCACACGAAAAAGTCTGATGGCAGCAGGTAGTAAGGACGATGAATGTGTTCTGTTCCATGCTATGTTTTCTCAACCCCATTTTTTTTTAAGTAAAGATTTTCAGGGTAGAGGCCTAAGATACAAAGTTTAGGAGTGAGAGGAATGGACTCAGAAGTTATTTGGGAAATTATGTTTATTACTTCTTTCCAGAACAATTGTATTTTCTCACATTCCCAAATACAATGGAAGAGGGTGCCTTTGTGAGTTTAGCATTTCACACAATTATCTGGAACATCTGTATTAAATTTATTAAAATTTACTGGGGTAATATATGTTCACATGATCCAATTGTACTGTATCAATTTGAATCTAGAATTTATTGAAATATTGTGGGTCTGAGAGCATATTTGACTCCATTCACAATCAAGCACATGTAAGTCTTCACTCCATGACTTCCTTTTTGAGTCAGATGACTCTTTAGAATGTGGTGAGAATATATTGTAAAGCGCAGAGATCTGGCCTTTGCTCTGCTGATGTTGGGCTACAAACCATTCTAGCACTGTTAAGGGAGGGCAGTTAGATGAGTGATGTAATTTGGAGTAAATAAAGCTTTGCAGCTGTAGGTATTTTAAAAAATGGGATTGTGGAATCTTAAGCTTGTCTTTGATTTTGTTAAAGGACATCAGTATATTGCTATTATAAAGATCCATAATTCTTCTGATTCCTTTTTGTGACCACTGTTTGAAGGACTGCGCACACCAGGTTGCTTTTCTTGTGTTTTGGCGAAGGTTCTTCGGGCTGTCCACTCAGTTCATATGTTCTGAAAAGGCTTGTACTTCCTCAGTTCTGATGATGACCAAGGTGTCATCCTCATATCTGAACCAGTGGTTTGGCGCAGTTCCCCTGAAAGAGTTTAGGGCTCCGTTTTCCATTTCTTCCATGTAGAGGTTGGCCACTATGGGAGAAACGGATGAGCCCATGGCACAGCCATGCTGCTGCCTGTAAAACTTCCCATTGTATTCGAGGTAGGTGGTGTTGAGACTGAGGTCCAGCATCATCAAGTACTCTGTCTGTCCACTGGGTCAAGGGGGCAACCCAGGACAGAGCTGGCCTTCTTGATCAGTTTGTCCAGAGGTGTCAATGAGGGGGGTTGCAGCAGGGAGGACTGGGCCGGGGGAAGGGCAGATGACTGATCAAATCTGTTGAAGGATAAATTCAGCTCATTCGCCCACTTCTGACCCCCCGCGGCCTGGGAGTCAGGCTCCTTGTGGTCAGAGATGGTTTTACTGCAGCTGTTCCTCCATCTTCCTTCTATAGCTGTCCTTTCCCTCCCTGATCTTCCTTCTCAGTTCTCTCTGCATAGCCTTCAGCTCCTCCTTGTTTCCTGACTTAAAGTCAGGATTGATCCAGAGAACCATACAGTCCTAGTGGGTACAGTGTTGTCCATAAAAAGGTTAATATAGTCTGTGATTCAGTCAGTGACACTAGATGTTGTCCCCATGAGAATCACAGAGTTCCTCCCACACCATTGTATTGAAACAGTTTGAGGGCACTTGAGGGCCTCCTCAGCAGCCTCGTCACACCATCTCTTCGCAGTATGTACCAGAGGTTTGTACACAGACTGGAGATGAACCCAGGGCTCATGACCATGCTGGAATAAGATAAGATAAGATATACCTTTATTTGTGGCACAGTAGGGAAAATTACAGTATAGCCAGTATAGTACAGTATAGGAATAGTAGCAGTGACAGTACCTGTATTGTTGATGTAGTAATGGGCACTGGCAGTAGTGAGTAGCACTTTTATGGTTGGAGTAGAAATGAAAGTGAGATAATAGTTCAACATTATTATTATTAGTAGTAATATTATTATTAGTATTATCATTATTTTCATGATTATTGCTGTTGTTGTTTTTGTTGTTGTTGTTGTTCTTGTTGTTGAGGAATAAGAGGATCCGTTGTCATCCACACTCCAAGCAAAAGGTGGCAGTAATGCGCGTAAATGTTGTTTACCATCCAAGAAGAAGAAGAAGAAGAAGAAGCTGAAGCAAAAGCAGAAGAAGAAGAAAAAGAAGAAGAAAAAGAAGGAGGAGAAGAAGAAAAAGAAGAAGTAACTGACTAAAGATATATTGTAATCTTTGTGCGGGGTCCTATCAGGTACATACCTGCCTATTATCCTCTTCCAGTGAACGAACGAACGAACGAATGAATTATCTCTAATGTTAGCACGCTTCATGTTGCATGGCATCTGCGATTATGTGGTTAACGTTGTGTAACTTCTATGTGAGCGTTTACAAAGTTACAAAAGTTAGGCTAGTCATGGAACTAGCTAGTTACTCAACTTACACGTTATTAATAGCTTGGTAAAATGTACGGCTAACAAGGCTAAAGCTAGCATATATCTGGAGTTCGCTTAGCTAAAACCAATGCAGGCTAACACATCAGTCCTGCCTTCAAGTTCAGGGTTTTTTGGGTTTTTTTTTTTTTATTTTTTTTAGAAAGATTCAAATTCATTGAGGCTGTAGTTTGTACTGTTAGTAGTCTGTCCCAGCCGTTAGTGTACAAAATGCATTTTTTCATGATGGATAATGGATTACTTGTGAAGTTATACAGTACAACAAGGAGAAACAGCAAATTTAATGTTATTGATATATTATAAATATTGCATATTCTCTATGCATGTACTTTATCTGCACTGAACTCATTTTGCTCTTCTGTTAAATGCTAAACTGCACTTCATCGTCTCAGTATTCTGTTCTGTGCTGTGACAGTAAAGTTAAATTGATTTGAATCTATTTTAAAGTACTTGAACCCAAACACGACAATGAAACCTTCACATTGATGCCGTGAAGCTTTTGATCACTGTTCTGCATAATTGTCCACATTAATTCATCCATTTGTCTTTATTTCATTTATTCGTGTGTGTGTGTGTGTGTGTGTGTGTGTGTGTGTGTGTGTGTGTGTGTGTGCGTGCGCGTGCGTGCTGCAGGATGGACCTGTCCAGCCGGCTGGCTGTGTGGCAGCAGCTGGCTGAGAGCTGTGGTCTCAGTACAGTCCAGCAGGGCCTGCAGCAGGTCTGGAGGCTGCTGCTGCTCTGCCTGATGTGTAGACTCTGCTTCAGACTGGGTGAGCTGCACTGACTGCATATCAGTAAGTAGGTGAAGTAGCCTTCATAGGAAGGTTCATCTGACTAGGCTTTGGTATGGATGTGCTTGGGATTTGACAGTTTGTGTGGGATGTGTCAGATTACGTAAACAAGAGGCCATTGGACTTAATTCCGGTGTTTTCGTGCTTGTGTTTTTCAGGGGGTTTGTCCACTGTGAAGCATGTAGCGTCAGTCTTGGCCGGGATGTATGGCCTCTTCCTGTTCTTTGAGTTACACATGCTGTGGGTGCTGTTGCTCAGTACGCTCTGTTACCTCGTTCTGCTCCTCAGCCGACACTCCAGCAGCAGAGGACTCTTCCTCTCGGTTGTCATTCTCATCTACCTCCTCATTGGGTGAGAAAACACAAAAACACATAATTTCCTGGAAAATGGAATTAATTATTGTAGCTTTTAAAAGAAAACATCCAAAATCAATTCTCCTCAGGCATTATGGCACTTGTACCTTCAGTGTTCATTTATTAACCACATCAGAACAGTAATATCACATCTTTCTGCCTATCGAGTACAGAGCATTTTCTTTTATCTGTGTCCTGTGGATACAAGTGGTTTGTACCAAACTCTGTGGCTTGATGCCCAGCTGTAGTGACAAACCCTCCATCACAGTGACTGAGGTTGTTGAGACTCTATTAATTATTGACTCTATTACTAATTCAAGTCTTGATATTTATTTTTTTTCTACCTCTACATTTCAGAGAATTGCATTTAATTGACATGGTGACCTGGCATAAAATAAGAGGTAAATATACCATCATTTGGTCTGAGAATACTCTCGTGAAAGTTGTGTTTATTTGTCTTCTTGCTTTTAATCTTAAACTTTTTACAATACTGTAGTGTTACCACAGCTACTAGGTTAGGTTACAAGGTTAGGTTTAGGCAAATAGTGGTTATGACTTTGGTTATGGTAATTGCAGAAAATGAATGCAAGTCAATATAATGCCCTCTGAAGTGATGGAAACAAGCACATGTGTGTATGTGTATGTGTGTCAGGCTCTCAGATGGTGGTGGCCATGAAGGCGATCTCTCTGGCCTTCGACCTGGACAGAGGAGCAGTGGGCACCCTGCCTTCCCTCGCTGAGTTCCTGGGTTATGTTCTCTTTGTTGGTACTGTTGTCTTCGGCCCTTGGGTCAGTTTCTCCAGTTATAAGAACGCCATTGAAGGCAGAAAACTGGTGGGTAATTGATTTTTACAGCTTCCTCTGTGTGCATGTTATGCTTCATGTGACTGTGGTGGTAATGAAGTAGTTTGTTCCTCAGAGCTGGTCGTGGCTGCGTAGTTCCTCCCTCAGCCTCCTGAAGAGTCAGATCTGTCTGATTGTCTCCACCTGCATTGCCCCATACCTTTTTACTTTGTTCATCCCTGTCTACGGAAACACAGTCACACAGAAGTAAGACACTTTTTCATTCTAATTTTTGTACAACTGCAACTTAGTTATTTACTCAGTGGTAGTTTTGCCAATCCAGCAGCATTTACAATACGCTAGTTTGAGAACATATTGTCTGTCTTTCTTTCCCTGCTTCCAAGATACATTTGAGAAAGGTAAGGCTTGTTTTCAGGGTTAGAATGAGTCTGATGCAGTGTGTTTAAAATAAGACATGCACAGACGAGGTTTATTATTGGATCACGTCTTTAAGAAAATGCTTTTCTGCTACCATCATGACGATATTCATACTTCTAGAAATCATGTGGCAGTCTTTCCAGAAGCCAGTTCAACAGTACTGTCCTTGATTTTCAGTAGTTTCATGTTATAGAAACCCACTATCAAATACTTTGACAAAACACTCTGACTCATGACAAACTTTACTAGCTTTTTCTGGAGCTTTCAACTGCATCTCATAGTCTTGACCAGTAGTTGGAGTGTAAGTATGGAACTTAAAGACCATACCAGTGATTTTGTGTTTACTACATAGATTACAAACAATCATCAACCAGCTCAGACATTAAGAGGTGGCAGTGATAAAATTGTGGGATGATATTTATGAGTATTGACATTGTGTGGGTTTAACTTGTGTGTTTGGGTTTTGCACAGGTGGCTGCATGCTTATGAGAATGCAGTATCCTTCCACTTCAGTAATTACTTTGTGGGTCACCTCAGTGAAGGCACCAGCATGCTGGCTGGAGTGGGCTTCATTGAAGAAAAAGACAACATCAGATGGTAAGTTTAGAGTTCACCCTCTTCACTTCCTCCTCTGGCATGATGACTGAGACTGTGTGGCTCCTCTGGTAGTCCCCCACCTTCCTCTTTGATCTTGTTAATGCTGCGCTTCAGGTTCCTGCACCAAATAATGAAGCTGGAAGAAAGTGACAGAGTTGTCAGAAAAATGTAGAAGGTGTCAGGAACCAGAGTTGAAGGTTAAAAAAATGAAGAGGAGTGGCAGCAATGCTGTTTCCTCTTTTTTTCTTTGTTTGTGACATGGAAATGTTCATGAAGGGTTTCCTCAGCATCCTTAGACCAGATCATCACCGCCCTTGCACTGGTCATCTGTTGCCTCACCAATGGCTTGCAGGTGCCTTCAAGATCTATCAGGTTGTAGTGTGAATGGGGGAATCCCCCCCTTCACATGCATGATATCCAGGATTTTATTCTCTTGTTGCACAGTTTACATATTGCTTGAAATTTGTCTGGACAGGAGAGAGTGAGACATGATCGAAATCCTCACTGGTCATTATGAGGGCACTGGGATGTTGTGTTTGAAGTACTAGGATGACTTCATGGATGACATCAGTCACCCGCTGCCACAGCAGATGGTGTAATGTAAACAGTCGCTGCAATCACATGTGAGAACTCCAGTGGCTGATGGTAGTCTCAGTCCTGCCACCTTCAATTTAGTATTGGCATTGCAAATGCATTACTTTGCAGTTACATGTCCTAAGCACCTAGAGTAAAGCAAAACCTTCTCCTAATATACTAGTTTAAAGCTGGCTGACTCAGGTTGGCTGTTATTCTCATTTAGCCATATCTCTCTCCAAGTGCCTATATGTGTGCTGGGTGTTCACTCGGGCAGTTAGTTCATCTGTTCTATGTGTTTGTGTGTTTATTGTGCAGGGATTTAAGTGTAGTGAAGCCTCTCAGTGTGGAAATGCCTCGCTCCATGGTCCTGGTGGTAACTTCCTGGAACATCCCCATGTCTCGCTGGCTGAAAACCTGTAAGTGCCAGCCTCCACTCTATCTGTTAAACACACCAGCGTTACTAAACACTGCTGCCTGAACCACAAACCCCACACACAGTGTTTTTGGCCTGATAGATGCTGCACTTAAAATGGTGAAGTTGGTATCTCGTTGGTCACTGGTTTATCCAACACTTTGGTCATGTTCTAAAATCAATGCCAAGACATTCATGGTCTCCAGCCTGACTTGTCCTACCTTTGTCTACATTTTAAAATGTATGCAATTGTTTACTTAGTCATAACATATATCCTCATCTGACTTCCTTGTGCTAAGGGCTTAATGACTTTGATGTCCCACAAAATCAAAACTGTTTTGTCTTTATCTGATATCTGTTTTTTCCTTGTATTTCCTAATTGTTAAAGAAAGGTTTTAATGAATGACAGATTAAAAACTGTATTTATATGTTTACTGTGCTCTATCCACATTCCTCAGATGTCTTTAAAAATGCCATGAAACTGGGGACTTTTCCAGCCATCCTGGTGACATATACAGCCAGCGCCTTACTGCATGTCAGTAAGATGATGCACACTTTTATGCATAGCCCGTTACAATATTAATGGCCATTTTAATATAGAGTATACTACAGTCATGCTAAAGACAGACATTATTTGGGTGTAAGTCCATCTACATTCACTTCAGTTTAAACTCATGATAAACTAAAATGTCCTGTTATCTGTTTGTGTCATGTGGCTTTTACTGGTCACTGATAGAACAGTATGAAGGTTTAACATACAGGTTTCTGTCATTGTAATTCTTGTGTGTGCATGTTAAGCACTAACATCTGAATGAAGACACTGATGTTGTAATGACAGTTGCACATCAAGGAAAATGATTTTGGTTAGCACTTAAATGTAGACAGTATGAATCTTTTAAAAAACCTGACCATTGCTAGTACTTGTTTAAAATGCTATATGTTTTCTTCAGGGTCTGAGTTTTCATCTGGGAGCTGTTCTTCTCTCTTTGGGCTTCATCACATATGTTGAACATGGTATGAAAAACATTTCTGCTTGTACATATTTCACTGGGAAAGTTGAACCATTGAAGGTGGAATAGATTCACCTGCACAAGCTACTGTACAAGGTGCATTAATTATATTTTCACTTCATCTAAGAGAAGTGACCTCGGTCTGCTCTGAGGTGGTTGACTCTACGTGCCCAGCATTTGTGGTGCATCCATATCAATAAACACTGTTGGACTGCTGTGATAGTGTTAATAAAGGCAAGCCAGTTAGTTTCTCCCACCTGAATGGTAGAAGTTGTTGATTTTAGTTCTCATCCACAGTTCTGAGGAAGAAGCTTGCGTCCATCTTCAGTGCCTGTATCCTGTCCAGGCCCTGCCCCTCTGACTGCAGCCATCAGCATAAGCATAAGGTACAGCCTCAGCTCTACTCAGCCTGGATGCAACAAAGTCGACAATGAAAAACAATGCTGAGCAATAAAAAACATACAGACATACATTAAGATCTCTATGGCAACCTGCATACAATTCATTACATCTGTTATTATTAATCCACTTCTTGTAAACAACTGCTTTTGTTCCTGGTTTGTGATCTTAACTTCTTCTTTATTACAACATGTAGACTCAACTGTCAACTTGTGACAATATCACAATTAGTGTATCCTAGTTTATTCGCTCCAAACCATTTGATGGAAACAGGAAATTTCTATCACTACTTTGAATTAGATTATTCTGTTATTTACAGAAGTTTGCTCTGACATGACTCGGATGTCACAGAAACAAAGCAGCCACATGGTGCAGGTTTATAATGCACAAGCTTCAGAGTGTAAACGTACCAGAGGACTCTCACAAACACAAACTCTGTTTGTGGCAGATGAGCCCTTAATGAGCTAAACTGGAAACACTGCAGAACAACTTTGCCATGTTCAATTGTTCAGTTGTTTGGCATCATCATCCTCATTCTTTTATGTAAATATCTGCTTCTTCTGAATTTGATGGTAGCAACATGTTTCAAACAAGTTGGGACAGGAGCAACAAAAGACTGTGAAAGTTGTGGACTGATCCAAAAACACCTGGTTGGATCATTCCACAGGTAAACAGGTTCATTGGTAACAGGTGATAGGATCATGATTGGGTATGAAAGGTTCAGCCTGGAAAGACTCAGTTCACAAGCAAGGATGGAGAGAGGTTCAACACTTTGACACAGGATTGGGTAAAGCAGATTAATAAATGGACTCAGGAACAACTCCAGAAAGCTGTCAGGAAGCACAGTGTGTTTGCAACTAATGCATTTTTTATCCTTATTTATGTTTTACACAGCATCCCAGCTAATTTGGAATCAGGGTTGTACATCACTGCAGCAAGGGGAAAAGTTAAATCACTGGACGATTTTCAGGGAGCATAAAGTTATACTTGAAGGGATGCTATGAAGACGTTTTTGCAGTTGTTTACATTTCTTCTCCCTCTGGTCTGTAGGAGTATTGGGTGGTGTTGCTGAACTTGGTTTTCAGCTTCCTGGCTATCTTCCACCTCACCTACCTGGGCTCCATGTTTGATCCTGGAGTTGAGCAGGAAGTAGAAGAGGTAAGAGCACCTCAAGAAGAAAGGGGTATATACAGTACATGTCTCATAAATGTCAATAACATATTGTAGTGGACACTGAGCTGCATTTTTTTTAATTAAAAGCCTACCTTCAAAAGGAGCGATTTTGCACTTTTGAGTTGTTGGAAGACTTTTAATGTGAGGCATCTGTGCAGGAAGTGTTGAGTTTAATTGACAAAAGCCTAATAGGCCTCCAAAAGAGAAGAGACTACAAAAATATAGTGAATGAAACTATGAAACAGGCCTACACAGACTGACACATGAGACTGACAGATGTTTTCTCTATCTACATGGGTTCCTGTTTGCAGGGTTACGCAGCCATCCACACCATTCAGAGATGGTCTGAACTGAACTGGGCGAGCCACTGGGTTGTGTTTGCCTGCTGGGTTTTCTACCGTTTAATTCAGTGATGTCATTGGAGCAGATGGGATGCCAGCAGACATTAAATGCTTCATAATACAGTGGGTTTGTGTGAGTGAATATCAGAATGTTGTTGTCTGAAAGGAGGAGTGTTGGACGACTGCATCTGGGTTGAGCTGGTTTTCACACATGGACCGAAGATGCTTCAGATGTGAAGATGGACTCGATAAACAAACGTCTTCAGACCTGTTTGTAAAAGACTTTTAAGATCATATGGATGGATTGACATAGCACATACCTACACTATACTGTTTTCACTGTTCACTGTTTCAGGACAATGATTTGACTGCATTGAGAATATAATTGGAAGAAAGGAAGAACTACATGTAAGACCTTCTAACAGACCAGACAAAGCCTTTCATTCACTGATAGCTGTTTAGAGACGGGCAAAGATAAAATTTCAGAGTTCTGTTTTGATTTTGGATTCCATGTCCACAAGCATTTCATTTTCATGTTAAAAACGATACATGATTATATGGTTTAGTGTTACAACTGAGTCTTTTTTTTACTGCTGCTATTGTGTTTTTGTATTTTTCTATTAAAGGTTTAAATGTAAACAAGCTCTTGGTTTGTGATGATCTCCAGCCCACAGTGGTAACAAAGTGACACAGACTGACCCTGGTGTTTGGAGACCGGAGCGGTCCCACTGAACATTTAATTTTTTTCTGTTGGTAATTACAATTGTTTGACTCAATCAAGTACATTGGACTAATGCTATATACAACTGCATTTACAGCTTAAAGCAGGTTTTCAACAACCATCCTTATGAGTCTTGAAATAAATATACACAACTCACAACAGTAAAATATAGAGGAACACAGTGATACATTATTACATTTATTTGAAGCTTGAAATAAGTGTATTCAACCATTTGGATACAACCCGAATCTACAAGAATCTTGTAGTTCTTTTATTTTCTTATTTGCAGGTAACTTACCTACACAGCTCTTACAGCAGGTGAACTTCTAACCTCGTACAGGATGGACTTGGATCCCCACCTGTCCTCCGACCTGTATCTGGTCAATCATTAATGTCTCCAGTCAGACAGGGATTGTTCAGGTCGACAAGGAAGCAACAGAACGGAGGGCAGTGGGAGTTGTTCCAAAGACCACAGCCTCTCATCTCTGATCCAGGGAAGGTCGGGTTTGTGTAGATATTGGTAACTCTGCTTCATTGTCTGTGTTTGCTGTGTGACAGGTGGACAGGCCGGCAGAATAACAATATATATAAAATGGGAAGAGGGGCCAACTGCAGCTGGATCGGGCCTGAGATCCCTCTGTCATCACAAATCTTCAGTGGTGAGTTCAGTTCTCTACTTACACAATAGTTGAATGTTAAGGAGCATTAATAAATAATGCTCACAGTCAATCCCAATTTCAGCTCTACTCTGCTTTTTTTGATGCATATTTTTTTAGGCAAACAGATGTTGATATTTCTCTGTAAGAAGGATAGAACAGTCCATCTTTAAATCTTTTAAGCAATACTATTTTGTACATATAGAACAGTATTTTGGACAAAGTAGGCTTTAATAAATACTACTAGAAATAAAATCCTTCTTTGTATTTAGGTAGTTAACCAATTTTTAACAAATAATGCAACAGATTGAACAAATCAGATATCTGCAACTAAGATAAGATAAGTAATAAGTAATCTCCCTCAAATAAAAACAACTGATGATGCATATCCTCTTATTCAACTTCTTCTCAGGATTTAGGATTCTGTAAACATGGACTGTCAATTTCCTAAAAATCTCTAAATACAGTAAAACAGTTGTAAACACAGCTAAACACAGCAATGTATTTACAAGGAGGACGTTACCATCTTAAATAAACTAAACATGTTTCAGCCATATCATTCTCAGAGCTGGAGGGGATGTGGGTGAGGATGTGCATAACTGTCTGCTGTGTATGTTTTCACTACTGCTCATGGATGCTAATGTTGGACATGTTCAAACCTAGACATAGTAGATTGAAATATTTGCTATATGGTCCAGCCATTATTGAGACTTGTCTTTCTGATCAGACTGATGTGTTTTGTCAGCCATTAAAAATGAGCTCTGGCTCTTTCTCATCCCGGCCGGCCTGGCTGTCATTTTACTGGGGCTGTTTTTGGAGGAGGTGGGCTTCTTCCTGCGCCACATTCCCTCATCCAGACGAAAGCGGCTCTACCTGTGGATATTAGGAATGTACCCGGTAACATTGACCTCCCCATCTGATAGCTCCACTCTCAGTGCAAATCACTTACCACACACTACCATCAAATCTGAAGTATCTTTGGTCCCAGGTGGACCTGGATTGTGTCTAAATCTTTAAATGTTGTTTTTATCTTAGGTATTTGCCTTGGCCTCCCTTATAGCGCTGTATGTGCCACGCTCTTCCTCACTGTGCAATTTCATTGCTTCACTGTGAGTTAACAAGTTTTGACATAAACTTAAGCAACTGTAATCAGATCTGTTGTACACTGGCCCAGCACCTTGCTGCCCCTGTCTTGATGTGCATGTCTGTGCAGGTATCACTCCATCACCTCGCTGAAATTCATGGCTCTGATCACAGACTTCTTTGGAGGTAAAGCGCGTATGTTGGCCACTTTGTCTGGGCAGCAGGTGTCTCCAGATCCTTTCCCCTGTTGCTGCTGCTGTTGTCTCCCAATGGTGAACATCAACAGGTACAAATCTGCAATGAATTTTTTTTTGAAGTAGAATCAAATATTGTTTTGCAGCTAAAATCTACTGGCCATCGCAGATACTGCATTTTAAGAGAGCTTTTAGTTGTGATGGTGGCAGCTTGGGCTACCTGTCTGTGGTAGTGGCTAGTATCTATCACCTTCACCTGTTGACAAATAATGAAATGCATGCACATGGATCGATGCATGTTCAACAGTTTAATCTGATTGTTTTGATGTAAAGTCCTCTCAGCTGCATGATTGTATGAATTGCAGTGCGACCTAACATGCCGGTCACATGTTAAACCTTCATCCTCTCTCTCGTGCGCAGCAGCAGCCGTGGCTGGATGATGGCGGCCGTGCTGCAGCTCTCTGTCGTCCGCAGCATCTTGTTCTTTGTGACTCTGGTCCTGTGGACAGATGAACAGTACGATTACGGTGATGTGAGTCATTCATTCAGACCACCTGTGCTTGTTCTTCCATCCAGCATCGTGCAGTCAGGTCGTAGTCTTCTTCTACTACATGCTCTGGATAAATGACAGTTCTTGTGTGGAGCTGTTTGCTAATTTTCTACATACTCATAGTCTTTACTTAAAATGTGGTATTTTTAAAATCAGTGACACCTGCCTTCTTGTTCTCCAGGTGGATTCAGTCAACCCCAACCTGTATGTGAATGGCATCATATGTGTGTCAACCTTTGTGTCCTTCTATGGTCACCTCCTGTTTTACAAAGCCACTAAGAGCGCTTTACATGGCTACGGACTGAGAGCCAAGTTCATCTGCATCATTGTGGTGCTGGTGCTGTGTGGGCTGCAGAGTGGCATCTTAGAGACCATGGGTGCTCTGGAGGTCATCCCCTGCACACCCCCCTTCTCTGTCCTGGCCAGGTCCCAGTGTAAGTCAGAGCACACCTGGCCTCTTCAGTCTCACTCTCAATTCAGTCATTCCTCTCAATTCATTACCTCTATAATCTGGGAGAACAACTAGCAGGTCTTTTGTAATTGGGTTTCCCAAACCACCTGATGTTTTGCTTCAAACAGCTTCAAAATATAATTTTAACTTAATTTTTTTGGTCTTTCCTTTAGTCTGGGAAGGCATTCTTGGACATGTAGGAAATCATCCAGATTTTGAGAAATTATGAGTTCATTAAAAAAGTCAAGGACTAAGATTTTCATTTTTTAAAAAATATTTCACAGAAAACACAAATAAATGCATTTGGCATTTATAACATTGCAGTTTTGCTGCCAAGGCCAATTAAACTCAGCTGTGTGTTCAGTGCTGGGATATCAAAAATACTTCCTTTCCACGTGTAATCATTGCAGACATTGGCTGTTGATGCCTTCAAACTTGTGTATTGTGTTCTCTGTCCACCCTCAGTGATCTACCACTACAGTGTGATTGTGGAGATGTTCTGCATCGGCTTATACGCCCGCCACACTTTCCGGAAGGTGGAGCCGAGTGTGGTGAAGGATGTGGAGGAGCCCGTCGGCGATTTGCAGATGGAAAAAGCTGTTCAGACAGACGATGTTCAGACGACACGTCACAAAGGCAGCCTGTTATCAGAGGAGGCTCGGCCCAGCCACCACCTCGTCGGCACCTCCAATCTCAGTTACAGCGAGGACAGCCTGTGCAGGATAGAGCACGCACCTCTGGATGACTTCCATTTCCCTCAGGCCAGAGGTCAGCAGTCAGGCAGGCCAGAACCAGCGGTGCCCAGTTCTGCACAGGTACCTGGTGTAGATCTGACCCACATTACTGTCAGGGCTGATATAAACTACCAGGACTCTAAGGACGTCACTGTGGTTTGACCAGCTATGGACAAAAGGCTGAACACAGAGTAAGTCTAAACCACTGAAGATGCTGATCCTCGCCTGAGTCTGCGTGGGGCCCTGAGGACTTGTATGGAGAACAGTGTCCCCTGTGCCATAATAAACAGGGGAAAAACTGACACACATATTAACACATAGGAAAGTGTGTGAGAAACTGGTGCAGATTTAGATGATACACAATGAGGAAATATTCAGCACTTGGTCTCATCATCAGTGTAAAAGTCATGAGAACCAGTGCTGCTCTGACCTCTTTAAATTGACTACGTATGTTTTGTCATGTTTTCTTTATGTTTTTTTTTCCTGTCCACACGTGCTAATTGTGATAATTTGTGGAAAACAAAAGGCATGATGAACATAATAACATAACCCTAAGATTTCAAATGGCCACTGAAATCCTCTTTCACCATGTACAGGTTCACTGCCCTGATCCATTGTGACTTGGATTGTACCTCACAAATGCTGTAATAAGTATCTTGTAAATCTTGCAGTGGTTGTATTAACAGCTTACATTCAGATCTAGAAGGGAAGTATTGTTTGATATAAACATTCAGTTCTGAACAGTTTGGGGTTTTTTGCTCAAGAATTTGGAATTGTGAATGTGAGATCAAAATAATAAGCAAATTAATTGACATCAGTCTTTCTTGAGTTTCTGCAAATACAGATTAGTTGGATAAAGCCTATGAAACATTTTAAAGGATCTGTCTTTGTTAGTGTGTTATCCACAGTTAATAAACCAGCACCTACCAGCGTGCAAGTGTTATAAGTTAGGGTCCTAATCCTTTTATCTTTATTTCAACTTTATTTCAGACCAGTTTGATCCATATATCTTGTTAGTTATGTAATCTTGAACTTAGTGTAATCTTATGCTAGACTTGTAGGTTCATCAGAAAGCGGTGAACTGTGTGCAAATGCAATGAGATATGTGTACCTAATTTTATTTTATTATTAATGTCACATTTCAGCATGACTCCAAAACAAGATTAACCCAGATGTTGTTGTTTTTGTTGGTTGAGTTGCAGTTGGTTATTGAGGCTACACAGTAATGTAAAATTATATGACCCACGAACGCAAACATTATTTTTATTTCTTAATATTATTGCTTAAACAGGCATTTTAACTTTACTACACTCCAGAAACTGATGGAAGTTATAAAGTAGCAGAGCCAGTACCAGACTGGGCTGGTAACACAGACTAGAGTATATAGACAGAGTATATAGCCTAGCTAGCAGTTATCTTAGAAACTTCGAGCTAGGTGGTCGTTTCTCAGCAACCAGGCTCGGCTCCACCTCTTTGCCCATATTTGAATTAAGCTAGTTGGGCGGAATCAGGAACTGCCAAGATGGCGACGGCGAATTCGTCTACATTTAAGACGGATCCGCCGTCGCCATCTTGGCCACCTTGTAGACTCTACAAGGAGCTTCACAGTGACTGTTCGGAAACTGATGTGTGACGTCACGGAGACTACGTCCATTTTTTTCCTACAGTCTATTTTGAAGAGCTGTCATGCCATCCATCCTCATATACAGCCACTATATATTAGCTGCATATAACTATTATGTTAATAGTGTATAATATGTAAAACTCTGTAATCTCAACGAGCGTCGGTTTCTTTTGTCTTCCGGCAGACTGTCCTGGCTGCATCAGAGCCAATGAGAAAGCTGACAGATGACTCTCATCCAATCAGCAGCCGCTACAGTCCTATCTGCTGTAGGACCCTCCCCACTAGTATAGTTTCTTCTATTTTGGCGGCTGGGCGGAAAACATGGCGGAAAATTTGAAAGGTAACTCGATGAATACATATAGACTTTATATGCCATTATATGTTTAGTTACAACTGGTATTCGATAAGTCTGATTATAAACCATTTAAAGAGCTCGAATATACACGCTTTACTTTCACCAAGTTCACCTAACATTAAGGAGAGCGGGCTTGTATATCATGTAGGAAGTCAAGTTAGTTGTCCGGAGCACTTAGTTAAATGCAGCCTCTTTTGTTTCTCTCCACATGTGGATATCTTTGATTAAGCTTGGTTTCCTACCATCTACTCCAGGGAGCATAAATAAATAAAGTAGAGTTAGTTTAGCCATTTGCATTGTACGGAATAGTGTGCGGTTTAGTAGGCAACAAACTAACGACAAGCTGGAGGCGCCATGCAGCAGCACGTACAGGTTTAAATGTCTTCTAATTGGTCTGTCTCATGTTTGTGTCCGCCACCATTCAAACTCCTAATCTGCCTCTGTTGTGTCTTGTCAGTGACATTTTTCTTTTAAAGGCAGTCATCGCTTCTCTGTTCACTTCTGTTTTACTGAGATCAAATGCTCTTCGCTCGGTTTTGTGTACCTGAATGAAACCATGCATTCAGACAAAGTTGATGCATGTCAGTCGTGTTATTTCGCTTTGCACCTTCAGCAGTGAGTGGTGCCCCAGTTAAAATGGACTGATTTTTAAGTGGCGTTTGGTGTGGCATGTGACAGGTTGCAGCGTGCCCTGCAAGATGTCCTGGGATGAGCTGGAAGTCCTGTGTCGCAGAGAGAGGCTCCATTGCAAATTCCTCGGGGTGAACAGGGCCAACATCGATGACTACGAGGTGGAATTTCTCTGTGACTACAAGAAAAACAAGGTAAGGTGTCACTATTATAACACACGACCACTTACTGCTGTAACAGTTCCCATTAACATTCTCTCTCTCTCTATCTCTCTCTCTCTCTCTCTCTCTCTCTCTCCTCTCTCTCTCATTTGTGTCTCCATATTAGTTTTTGCTAATGCTACAAACTGGAAGACAAGTCCTTTGCCTGACAGTGTTCAGTTGCACTGAATTTGCAGCGAGAGGCTTCAAGTCTGTTTCTGTCTCTCTCTTTCTCACATTTGGGTGATGCTGTTGTGAATGATGTGTTTGAAGTGTTTCCACTATGGAGGGGGAAAAATATATTCTTAGATCCTTTTGACATTATGATTACCGGTAACAGATATTTTTACCCAGAGTTGGAGGGAAAACAGCTGGTTGTATTTGCCACCAACCAGAGCACTAAGTAAATAGCAAGTAGTTACACAGTGATTCATGTATAGAAATAAAAACCTTTGATGTATCATTAATTGTTTTATAATTGCAATGTGAGTCATGTGAAGCCTGTGAATCATGAGGTATCTAGAAATTCCCACCCCTAGTTTCCACAGACATACCTAACCTGAGTTGAACAATGTTGGCATACAGTTTGATACTAATCGTTGTCCATTTTCCCTGTCACTAACCAGGAAACTGTTATGCTCCCATACAGTGGATCTAAATGTCATTGGACATCCTTCAACTCTGTGCCCTTATTTGTGATTCATGTTCAGGGGTAACAACACTGTATGAGCTTGACTAACTGGGCTAATAGACAAATCACTGCCAAATCTTGACTTTGTCCTGAAAGAAACTGTTTTACAGGTCTTCATAAACCACTTAACACTCACACCACTGAGAACATCTCGTCTGAGTTTCATCTGTCGTCTATGTTGAGATACAAAACGGATGTATAAATGAGAAAGAATCCAGTCTTTGCCATTAATTAAAGTTGTTGTGTGTTTGAGGAGGAGGAGTTCTATCTGGTCAAGTGGAGGGGCTTCCCAGAGTCAGATAACTCGTGGGAACCCAAGAGAAACCTCAAGTGTCCCAAACTGATGAAGCAGTTCCACCTGGACCTTGATCAGGAGCTGAGGCGCCACAAGAGACGATACACCTCTAAAAAGCTGCATAAGGAAGTTGCCTCATCCCTGATCCAGAAAGCCAAACAACGCCAAAGTCTGCAGCGCTGGGAGGCCCATTTGAACCAGACTCGCAACCACCCAGGTCGCATTTTTGTCATAAACGAAGTGGACTTTGAGGGCCCTCCAAAAAACTTCACCTACATCAACCACTACAAAGTAGGCCAGGGCATCGTGTTGGATGAGATGGCTGTGGGATGTGAGTGCAAGAACTGTTTAGAGGAGCCAGTCAATGGCTGCTGCCCTGGAGCCTCCCTGCACCGCATGGCCTACAATGACAGGGGTCAGATTCGAATCCGGCCGGGGAAGCCCATATACGAATGTAACTCCCAATGCAGCTGTGGCCCTGATTGTCCCAACAGAGTGGTGCAGAAGGGCATCCAGTTTGACCTGTGCATCTTTAAGACGGAGAACGGCCGGGGGTGGGGTGTCCGCACTCTGCAGCATATCAAGAAGAACACCTTCGTCATGGAGTACGTGGGAGAGGTAAGACCTGCTCAAAAACAATTTTTTCATCATCAGCAAAGTTACTCTGCCCTGTCATTTTTAACCTTTTGGACTAATGTGGTTTTTTAACCATCGAATGTAATAAATAACAGTCCTGACGTTCATATGAACTGTCACAAGAACACAAACTACATTTATCCCCCACAACAGCTGACAGCTCAAACTAGTATTTTGTTCAGAGACAATGCCATGTGAAAATCATATGACTGGCTCGCAGTTTTTTCTGCTATGTGAGTAGTACAGTTGTCCAAAATCTATCCTCGTTTATTGATGGATTGCTATTGGCTACATACTGTAGCTCTTTTGTGTTTCATGCTGGTATGAAACCCATCATGCTCCGTCATCATCAAATTGTACAAAACGTTTAGTGAGAGGTATTCTGGTAAGCATATTTCTTCGCCAGAAAAATATATTGCCTTTTTGATCACATACACATTTATTTTATAAATTTCATTGAGATGGTAAGGTGTTGTTGAATACAAACTTGAAGAAACAAAATTTTCAGCTGGACTGTTTTAAATCTTTTGAATCCATTAAGCCTGAATACAACCCCAGATGATTTTACCTGAGAATTTGCTATTAAATCTACTTCAAGAATCAAACATAAAAGTAAATTCTAGTTTTGTAAGCCTGTAGGATGCTCAATCATTTTCAATTAACTTAAACCTTCTCATGGCTGTGCCACAGTAGCCCACCTGCAGATGTCAGTGGTCATGGTAGAAGCCTCTCAACACTGAAGGCTACTGTGCCTCAGACAGGCTGCCTGTGGTTCACAATAAACTCACACGACACAGACAGTAAAGGAGAGACAAACTACTACAGTACATGAACGTTTTTGAATAAAAGTAAAACCACAGAAAAGTCATAAAATGTATTGCGTACTTGATATTGATAGAAATTGAATTTGTCTATGAGGAGGACATTTCACATAAATGTCTCAGTCGGCACCAAGTACAGACTGTAGACATTTTTACTTTGGCCTGATAGATAATGGTTTTTTGGGGCTGGTGTTGATATTTGAAATTTGATGTTTGAAAAAGTGACCTATTGGCCATTTTGTTGCATAAACACATGACATAAACAAACATTTTTCTTTAAATTTATCAGTCCTGCTCGTTTGTGTTTTTCTCTCTTCCTTTTCCTTTGTTTTTTTCTCATAAACTTCATTAATTAGTTTAATTCTGTGAGCAACCTGCTGACAGGCCAAAATTAAACTTGGCTGTTGTCAGGCTTTTGTGCTCCCTTCAAGTCAGCATCTGTTTTCAGTCAAAGATTGTTTATGAGAAAAAGGAACCATCAGTAACTCTACAACACCAACGTGTGTACAGTTCCACCAACTCCAGCAGAGTAATACATAATCTATATCTGTTTCCGTCATGTCAAAAACAGGAGTCACGTTCTACTAGTTAAACTTTGCTTAATAACATATCAACAGTTTAAGCTTATTAACTTAATAGTTAGGAGTCAGGCTCAAGTTACTGACTCACTTAATAGGCTACAGCTGTTCGGTGTGGCAGATACATAGTTAGTCATCAGTTGATGCTGGTACCAGTATTGCGTTTGATACTGTGTACATGTACGTATAATTGCAAACGTAAAATTAATCTGATTAAACCACACCTGATGTTGGGTCCAGTAAATTGCTGTCTTGTCCTCCAGATCATCACAACAGAAGAAGCGGAGAGGAGGGGCCACGTGTACGACCGCCAAGGCTCCACGTACCTGTTTGACCTGGACTATGTGGAGGATGTCTATACAGTGGATGCCGCTCACCAAGGCAACATCTCCCACTTTGTCAACCACAGTGTGAGTGTACAGGAAATACTGCAGGCAGCTCAGTTAAGAGGTCACTCTCTATTCTATGGGCTTAGTGTAGTGACGTGCATCTCAAAGTTTCTGCTGTAGTACTGCCTGTCATAATAAGTCTTTTTTTTTTTTTCAAATATAACATTCATATGCTATAGTTTGTGTGTTGAAGGCTGTCTTTGAAAATATGTTTCTTTTTGTTTGGTTATTTTAAAGCATAGTCTGAGTGTGGAAGAAAAGCTCCTGACATGCTTTGTTCTTTTGCAGTGTAACCCCAACCTGCAGGTATTTAATGTGTTCATCGACAACATTGATGAGAGGCTTCCAAGAATCGCCTTATTTTCAACAAGGCCTATTCGAGCAGGAGAGGAGCTCACCTTTGACTACAAGATGCAAAGTAAGTGAATTTTCAATACAACTTTAAATACACAGTCAAAAGGAACCAAGTTCAGAATCTAGTCCTGTGTGGTTGGTGACTCGACACACATATACTGAATGATGGAAATATTTATTATTGTTTTGTGCATATATCAATGCTGGCTTGTATGAGCTTTTAAGACACCATAAATTCAGTCAAGCCAGGATCAGAGTGCAGTGCACACATTCCCAACAACAAAGAGGGCCCAGAAATCAAAAGGAAACAGCTAAAGCATCTTTCACTATCCAATCTTGAGAACATCATTGAGTACAATAGAATTCATAAATCACAGACGGAAACATTTACTCTGTTGTACAGAAAATCAAAATGTGAAAAGTTTTTAAGACCTCAAAATTAAACATCCACTACATTTTAGGTCATCTGTTCAACAGAATATTTCAGGATTTTTTTAGAGTCCTTTCACGGAACATTAAGTTGCCTAGATTATCATCATTTGTACAGTACAAAAGAAAATGGGATTCATTGTCCACTTCACCCAAATCACATAGCTCACAGTCTGTTTTCCTCTTTAATATATGAATAAACCAACCTCAGTGGCCAGAGGAAGAACAGCAGCTCTAAACTGTCAGAAATCGCTTTCTATATAAATCAGATGTAACATATGATTACACTAGACTTTTGTTTCATATGCATATATGCCATTCATTTTGGCATTGACAGAATGTTTTCAAACCTTTGTATTGCTGAAATTACAATAAAAGCATATTTAAATAAGGTTAACATTAGAGCACAATTTGTTCATGTAGGTATGCAGCATATCCACCTTCTAAAAAGCTGAGCAAAGCTCTTTTGACCTGTATGATTTGCTCCACAATTTATTTATTTATTCTGCTCTCCACAGTCAGAGCTTTTTACAGATACAGGCTGTCTGAACTGATGCTCTCGTATGTTACACATTAAAGTCCAATGCATCAGATACACCCCTAATGATGTATCTATCTACTAAATGACTTCAGTGTGTGCCTAAAGGGGACGCATTCTCCAACATGTAGTTACTGGACACCATACTTCTGTAATGCAGTTTAGGCTTGTATGATGCAAATTATATTTTTTGCAACTTCTGGCGGGCCACATAAAATGACATGGCGGGCCAGATGTGGCCCACAGGCCTTGAGTTTGCCACATGTGTTTTAGAGGAACAGGCACCCTCACATACAACCATGCTGTTAGCTGCCGTTGATATTCTGGGGATACAATTGCAAAGGAGGTGTGTTCAAGCAAAATTACTCTGAAAACAGCTGGCTTTTCAACCTGACTCTTGTTTGTTTCCAGTTGATCCAGTTGACACAGAGAGCACCAAAATGGACTCCAGTTTCAGTCTAGCGGGACTTTCGAGCTCCCCGAAGAAGAGGATTCGAGTGGAGTGTCGGTGCGGATCAGACTCATGTCGAAAGTACCTGTTCTGATAAGAGACTGCTGAGAACACCTTTATCTATGTAAAGATTAGGAAAATTGTACAGATTTGTATATGACTTTTTTAAATGAAAGCTGAAATTCAGTTTTTAATATGTGAACATGACAAACGCTTCCAAGATGAAAATCACAGTCCAGAGTTCCATTTCAGATTCTTCAGTAGAATGTAGAGCTTCTTGATTTCCAGTGAATTGAAGTCTACATCAGTGGATTATTTGATGTACTTAATAACAATGATTTCAAATATCTTTCTTTCTCTCCAAAATTGATAATAATAGATGAATGAGCATGTTAATTACCCCATCCTCACAGAGTGCAGTAAAAGAATGAATGGCCATTTGTTTTTAGAGTAAAAGACGATTGTGGTTTATTTCATGGTTTTAGTTTTGCCCATCACATCTACCAATGACGACACTGTACTCAAAGGTAATAACTGAAATCTAGGAACAAACACAAGCAGGTTGGAAACAAACCTCCATCTTAGCTAGTGTTGTGTGGAAGAGAAAATGAAGGTGAACAGAAACAAATCTGACGTAAAGTGTCTGTTGTAAACCTACTATCCTGTGGTTTAGGTATCCTGAGGAACTGTTCGTGAGTTTATTTCCAACTTGTTTCTCTTGACCTCTTGTCAGTGTTCTCAGATTTCAATTATCAACTTTGGTGAGTGCAATGCTACAACTAATAGAAATAATGGAAATGATGATAATACTGAAGTTGTAATAAACTGAATTCAAAATTTAAGCAACTGCTAAATGGCCCTCAACATGGTTGTAGCACCCAGGAACACCCTGTGTTGATGTCGTGAAACTCTGCACTTCACACCTGAATTTTCTAAACGCTAACACAGAGCTCAGAGAACTTTTACAGTGTAAATGTGAAACTGCTGCAAACTCACTTTGGTTTGTATATTTCCGTCGAATGAAGTAGTCATACAGTCATCAGCTGAAATGCAGCCATAGGCAGAGTGTCAATGCTCAGATTTGTTCATACAATTTTAACAGGATTTTGTTCTTGGTCCACAAACTGTTGGCTTGATCTTACTCCGTTATCACTGTACATATCTATCCAGTGGCTGTCATCCTGCCTCCTGCCCATGTTGTCAGTTGTTCCTTCTCTGGACTTAACTGTTCAAGATCAAATGTGTTTTATTATTCTGTAAATTGAGATTTTGTAATTGAGGATGTTCAGTAGTGCTTTTTCCTTTTACCTTCAGTCTTGTCATTTGTGTTTCATCGTGCACCTGATGCTCGGTTGATTTAACATCTCTCTGTCTCAGTATGCTTGTGTAAGAACTGGTTCATTCAGTGTCTCAATGTCCACACTGTTCTCCCCATTTGTACAATTAATCTCATCAGGACTACAGACAGTCTCCTCGAAGACATTTATGACATTCAGTTTATACAGTGGCTGTGATTGTGACCTGCCATCAGAAATGTGGTTTCAGATGAAGCAATTCGTTTGAAGCACACTAAGGATTTTGTTCTTCAACACATCTGACATATGTTTGTGACAGACTTTTAACTACCAGTGGATTCGTAGCAGATCTCCCTGAGACATGGTTTACTATGCAACAAACTCCAAACTGCTGGGAGGGAGGAACCCCCGGCTCCTCCAACACTGCTGCTCTGTATATGTGTGCACGCCTCTGCGCTTCCTCCTCTCACCAGCAGCAGTCGAGGTGAAGGGTCAACTTTCTGGCTATATCTTACATCTGAATACCTTTTTAGTGTCATTGTGGGAAAACAAACTTGAGACTCAATCTGAACTCAGCTTGGAAAACATCCTGGATGAGTTAGAATTTTTTTTTTTGCGATGGTGAACTCATAAATGCTGATGTGAGTGGGAACTGATATTTCTTTTTCCTTTACATGTTCCCGGTGATTCTGTACGTTATGTCTTTTGTGGTGGTATAGCTGATTATTTTAAAGTGTGTATATTTAAAGATTTTAGTACTTGATTGTGTGACTTTCTTATAGGTGGAAAACAAACATGTAAATAAATGGTAATAAAGTTATCTAATCCTGTCATGTTTTCACTGAGAGTAAGTGTGCAACACATTTCACCACTAGATGGTGCTTTTGTCCAGCTCTCAGTCACATACAGAAAATGTTTGGAATTTCTTCTATTCATCTTCATCATTAACAGCACAGTGCTTGACATTTATACTTCTTTGTGCTGAATAACTGATACAGTACTGCACTACAACAATCCATCTTCCCCATATCAGAGAAATACATGAACTGTGTACACCCCCTTTTTAAAACAAATGATTGAAAAATTAAATACAAAAAATCCAGTGTCAAAGTGTTTAGGGAGGGAGTTGGACAACCCTGCAGAGATAAAACAGATGGTAACTTGAAGCAACTAAATCACCAGCTGATCAACACTGATACATTTTGTTCAGTTCATATGAGTTTAGATAGCAATTATCTTTGTGATTGGCCTAGTAAATGAATCTGTATGACTGGAGTCAAGAAGTGTATTAACTTTCAATTCAGGGGTAAGATAGTTTCAGAGGTGCGTGATGGATCTGGAGTTCTAGTTCACCGAGTAGGACCAGATCAGTTTGGTGTCTGAAATATTAGAAATTCCTCTTGAGACACCAGTTTGCTCTACTCAGAAGCAGGAGTATTTGAACTGGTATAGATATTCATGTATTCGTATATATGCATGTATTATAGTACTTATATGTGCATGTGTGAGTTTCTCTGTGTTTCAGAGAAGGATAAAGGCTTCTTTTTTTTTTTTTTACCTTTAGTGAATGCAATGTGCTTTCATACCTTTTTACAATGGCAAAAGGGCCTAAAGTACAAACATGAAGGGGAATTTACTCCACATCCAGAAACACTGAAACGCTGCTGTTCAAATGGTGTCTCAATCTTTCGTGTGGACTAAACTAACAGTAAGTCATGAGCTTGATTAGGTTGAAAGAAAGGGTCATGTCACCAAAGTCTGGTCTATTTCTGTCAATCAGCTCAGTGATGGGTCGTGTCCATGCTGCTCTGAAAGCTCCTTGGATGTGAATGTAGGCCAGAGTGGTGTCGAGTCTGTCTTCACTAAAAGCCAATCATCTCACCACAAATGACCTCGTGCAGCAGGGATTGCTCTGGATTTGTGGAGGATCAGGACGGCCTGAGCTCCAAGTGAAGAGACACAGGTGGTTGATGTCGGCCATGTCTGATGTCTGGGTCAAATGAAACCACAGCACTGCTCATGAAGCTTTCAGGAACAGTTTGGAACCCTGTATGGCTTTTATTTCCTGTGCTATTGATGAGCGCTCTGATGTCTGGATGTGTTTCATTTCATTCAAGTGAAAAGGTTTAACCATAGATTCAGGCTTGTTCAAGGCAGTGTGTTCACTAATGCTGAAACTCACAGACGTGAACACCAAACAGTTGAAAATGTCTTACAGCAGGAGTTGCAGTATGAATTGAAGCAATGAAAGTTTTGAAGTGTAAGAGCTAGAAGCAGTGTGAATCAGTTATTTAATGCCTGAAAGGATGTGAGATTTCAGTTTCAAGTTTATGTGCAGTTGAATTGTTAATATTCATAAAGTGAACTGAAAGTAGCAGTTGAAGAAAGAGCTATGAAAACAGTTAAAGCGTCAGTTGGTATGAAAGCAGTGACAGCAGCTCCCTATGAAGACCGTTGTTCCAAAGTAGCACAGGGCACTGTTCATGGAGTGAGATGTTGACTTTGTTGAACAAAGGTCCAAGGTGTATTGGGGCGGAGGCAAAATTCTCAGAGACAGAAAACCTGGACAAAAAGGTAAGTGAAGTTTCTGTAGTTTGGGTGAATCAATCGTTTAAGTTACGGAATGGAACGATGGTGCTGTCCCATCATGTCACCACCACACCATCGGTTTCCAAAACAGGATGTGAATTCATATTCTTACACGTGTTCTGTGTGTACAGTAGACGAAATATCTTTTGAAACACCATCATGTCCAGGAATTCTGGGGAGACCCTGCCACAGGTAATCAGAATAATGTCCTGCTCATTTCAAATGAAATTTATTTTCATTACAAAACCAACAACAGAAATCATAAATCGTCAGAGACATGCGTAATAGCTCAACCACTTTTTTTTTTTAATAATACAGAACAAAGGGAAACTGCAGCATCTGACTTTCCTCCATGATTTTCAGAGGTCAGAAGAAATGACTTTCACATCCTTCAAACCTTTTGGTATTTTTATGTTTTTTTTTTTTACTTCATGATGTACTAAGATGACATTTTTCTTTTGGCATTTAATATTCTAATTTAAGGTTGAACAGTTTCTGGAGAATTCACAGGCCTGGCACCGGCTCTTAAGACATTTTGAGTTTCTCCCAAAGATATACTGTATAATACTGTTGTTATGAATCCTGTTGCTGTGCATGTTTGCCACGTGACAGTTACAGCAGAACAACTGATTTGGACATTCACTCGTCAAATTGGTATCTGGCTTCTTCATTGTTGGGCCCAGTCACACCAGCATTCATCACAGCCATGTGTAAGGGCTACCAAGTCCTATCTAAATAAATGGAATAACTACAGCTATTAAAATAACATCTGTAAACAAGCATGTTTCCATTGTTGGCCCATAGCTAAATGTCTTTGTCTTTGACAGAAAGGGCGATTACACTGCAGAGTCAGGGAGGTGCCTTACAGACATTTTTAAAATCTATTTTCATTTTTTTGTGCCCAAGACAAGAAAATACCATCAATGAGAAGCTCCACACTAGCCTGAGTTTATTCTATCAGAATAAAACCAGCAGTGATAAATAGCTTCGGATACTTTGTGGTCCAGACTCAAATTGTTTAACTGTATGTTGTGAGTGAATGCTTTGCTATATTTCTAGTTTACCACCAGGAACAGAAGCTTCACGCTGTGGTCTGGTGTGACCAGGCCGTTTTAGAGCCAGTCTCTGAGACAAAAGGCAAAGACTGAAGGATAATTCCAGTTTATTTTAACTCAAGTTTTATTTCTGTGCGATGTTAACCATCACTTCTATTGGTGACTTCTTAGGTATTCTTTGGGAACCGCGGCAACATCACTATGTCAAAATGATCCAAATTGCCTAAACCACTTTACTTGCATGTCAGCAACAATCCCTCATTAAACTGGAAAAACCGCACAACAACTAAGTGAATCCAGTCAAAGTTGAGGCAGTAAGTTTGTCTGTAAACTGTGACGGATTCGAATTTTACTGTTCACTCTGCAACTAACCTGTCTGATCATCTGACTGCTTGTGTTGCTTGACCCTTCAGACTGTGAGGTCACGTCATTTGATGTCAAAGTGAAGTGGTGTGTATGTACAATTCTCTGTAATTTATCATCATGGAAATTGTAGTTTGACATACTTTCTATGAATTAATTCATCAATGAAACATTCAGAGAGAGGCCAGTGTATGCAGTCACACCTAGCCTATCTGGAGACCTTACCTCAAGCTTTTTTTTACCTTCATTTTATCCCCTAACTATGTACAAACAAAATCCAATTAATCATAATCTATTACATGTTTTACAAAAGGGACTTTGAGTAAACTTCATTGGTTTGAAAACACATTCAGATCTTTGTGTCAGAAAAAAGGGTCAACATGAGAAATACTGAGGAAGCATTTGCAGGAATGAGATCTTCAAAATGCAATATGTATCTGGTCAGTATTTTCACTTTTCTGTCTCATCCATGTAACCATCATCGTACACATACACACATTCACACCAGCCAATAGAAACACACACACACACACACACAGTAAAAATACGATGATCAGGAACTCCTCCGTTGCATTTCAAAGTTGGTTTGCTGTCAATATAATACACACTAAATAGTACAGAGGTCACAGTAAATTTACAAAAGATAATTTGCCTGAGGCAACTAAAAAAGCTCGGTCAGGCCTCTCCAGCATCGACTGCGAATCCACACGCTTCTCTGGCCTCATCTCACAAACGAAAAGACCAGCTGATTTTCCTTCATTGCTCAGGTTGATTTCTTAGAGGAAAAAAACAAGAAGAAATCCAGAGCGCGGTTCACTCATTTAGATCATCAGTCGGCAATAGAAAAGTCACTTCTCGTACTTTGAGTGTTCTCCTTTTCCCCCCAGTCTGTCCATGACCACAGTTCCTCCAGGTTCTGATGGGAAGAGCAACAAGCCTCCAAATGTCACGAGTGTGCACAGTGTTCTGTTTCCTCCTTTTGAACGACTCCAGCACGTAACGGAAGAGACACGTTCGTCTACTCTTTGTTGCATCGTTTTGACATTTTTATGGAGTAAGGCCATAATTCTAAAAATAAAAACAAGATTCTCTGTGGCATGCTGTCATCGGGTGTTTTCGATTTGCCACGGCAGAGACTAAGGGGCACCTCAGAGCCCCCAGCACGATATCTGCCCTCAATCTTAAGGACTGTGTCATGTTCTCACACATTCACGGACAAATTACAATCTGTGTGCCCTGTCCTTCACTTCACACCCAAACCACACTTCAAGTGCATTTTAAAAGAAACAAGAAAGAAGCACAGTTAATCAATTCATCTAGATTTGTGCAAAAGTTAAAGCAGCGAATGTGCCTTCCACTGCGTCCTCACACCGTCACTACTCTATGATGTTGATGTCAGTGATCTAAATCTAATTTCTCAGAGGCTCTACTGTATGATCAGATCCTATGAAGCTGATATTGCCACCAGCTTTGTCTTCTAATCCTATGACAGTCAGTCATCATAGGTCCACGTCACAATGAGGACGTTTACCTCACAATCATCAAGACACAGAAAACAATGATTGCGGTTGTGACTTTGTGTGAATCTAATGAGTAATCAAAGATCAATTTGATTAATGTTATAACTTTTACTTAATTTTTTTAAGTTTAAAAATTTAGGTCAAAATACGGAATCTACCTCATAATCTTGATCTAAAAACTCATAATTCTGACATTTTATAAAAGTCAAATTTTAACTTGAATCATCATCATTTGATTTAAAAAAAAAAGACCTAATATCACAGTAGTTTTTTAAAAGACAAAATTTTGATTTGGTATCTTCTAATTTTGCTTTCAAAAGTCCTGGCTGAAAAGGGCAGAAATGGATATGATATCATCAACCACCTGGTGGCTGCTTCGAGTGTGTAAAGTTTAATTTCCAGCAGTAGTATGTAATCACGCCCCAGGGAGGCTGCTGTAACACTGTACTAATACTCACATAATACATAATACACACAGTACATAATATGCAGTACTGAGCTCCAGTCTGCTGTAGGGAAACAGTGTGGCCTGAGCTTCAGTTGTATTTTGTCACATTTCACTTGATATCAGCTGGTTTTCACATGGAGCAAATGAGGCTTTGAAAGATCTGTCACCAAGTTACCGCAGAGCTGGAAACAGTTTTCAGTGCCCAGTTACATTGTCCCTAGAGAAAAGATTTTCTTTCACAGTTCTCTTCAATAAAAAATGTTTTACAGATGTAACTTATGTTTGTCCTTATTTTTCTTTGAGGTTTTGTCTTATTCCTCATTCCTTATTGTATGTTTTGTTTCATATGTTTAATGCAACATGTTTCTCCCCCACAGCCTTTTTTCTCAGTTTTAATAATGATAATAAAAACTGTTGGGTTTGTGATGAACATTTAATTCCTGCCGGACTATTAGAGACCACCAGAGCTGTGTCATTTTTTTGGTGTCGGAGTCTGGTCGACATTAAGTAGTATTATGTATTATGTTTTTGGATTTTTAACAAACAAAAAAAATCCAGTTTGGGCATTTTTTTGTTCCACTGTGGGAATTTTGAGGGCATTACATATTGCATTCATTTTAAACTTTAAACATTCACTTAAAATGGCATAAAGTAAAAATGGACTAGTTAGCCAATGTGATTTCCAGCGCACCCTCTGTATCTGACCGGATAGTCAAGATCTTTTGTTAATGGTAAGGTAAGAAAAGTTTTCCTTTTTAAGAGAAGAATTCTATGCAACTGGGCACCATGCTCACACTCAAATCATGGACCATAATAAGCTCCTGTTACTGAGAAATCTCTGCTTACTATTAATAATGCACATGATTAAAAGCACAAGTCAGCTGTAGAACTTCTGCAGTCAGCAGGAAAGAACCTTAGTTTGATCAATGAGTAAGAAATACAGAGACACATGGGTGACTTGTCAACAAAGATGAGACGAAAGAAAATCCTAATCTTCATAGTGACAAAAGCTGGTGAGCAGCACTTGGTGTTGGTGTTCTGTCACTGAAGACGCTGGAATTTTATTTTACTCATTCATGTGAAAATTTACGTCTCATTACAGACTTGAGCTCAGTTTAAACCAGCATGATATTCGTGAACACTTTAAGGCTGCCTTTGTTTCCTCTACTGAGCTCAAGAACACAGCGGTTACCTCTGTTTCTAAAGACTCATATTTTGAACTAATTGCTGAATTGGACAGACTTTAAAAACTTAAGCTCAATTAATTTGAAGCTTACGTACATGGGTAAACAAACTGAACAAAGAGAGACAGTCTTGGGAAGGAATGTAACTCAATGATTGACTCAAGAATTAACATCTAGAATTAAGGTTTTTCAAATAATGTCATGTACTAAAAATCAAATACTGAAAAAAAAGGTGCAGTTAGGGGTTAAGATGCAAAAATAGTTTAGAGGGCTGTACTACGAAGCAAGGTAACCGGCTTATCCGAGCAACTTCCTGATTAACCCATACTACGAAAGTGGATAGGTTTTACTCAAGGTGTGTTGTCATGGGAATTTACACTGCTTCTCTAAACTGCTCAGAGCAGTTTATGTTCATAGTTAACTCAAGGTTAGTTTGTGTAAGCCCCGCCCCTCTGCTACAATTGGTCGAGAAAAATGATTTGACATTTGGAAGAGCCAGTCCACACTGGTGGATTACGAGCGGCTCAGTCCGCAGGGCGACAGTGTTTAGAGACTGGATTTCACCCCGATGATGTTCTCAATGAAAGATCTGGATTTCAGTGTCTCTGCCGGCTTCTGGTCCAGACGTCTGCGCAGCCAGTGGCCGGAGTAAAGCCTCACTGTTGAACACACAGTGTATAAGTGTCAGCTACACAACACATCTGTCCTCAGTGTTAATGATCAGGACCATTAATACAGACCTTGATCGAATATTTGTATATTTCCTCCTGACTTGTTGCAGCTGAAACGACTGTTAGAATGAAGTTCTTGTTCACAGCAGCTTTACATTCATACAGGTCAGTCTACAGCCGAGGAGCTTTAGGAGCAGGTCTTCATTAACACAGAGGAACGGCTCAGTTTCACAGATGGAGTCATGTGGAGGCTGGGACTGAATTATCCTCATTGGTTTCACATATTCAGATTATTTAGATTTAGACTATTTAATGTGTCCTTACATCTCAATCATGTTACAAATTGACATGATCAAAGTGCTTTCTTCCGGTGAAAATCACAGAGCACAAATCACCACACAGAAACTGTGTCTTTGCTGTTGAACTTGCCTCATTTTCACAAACGCGCACAGACTCAGATTAAGTTAATCCAGATGCAACAAACCAACATCTTAATCACTGTTGTAGTACCAATTAACACCAGCTGAGATGACCAGAGTTTGTCAACTCAGACTTGCCTTGGTAACCCAGAGTTAAATCGGAGTAGGTTAAACTTGCTTCGTAGAACAGCCCACAGATCTTGCATCTGTCTGTCCCTTGTGTCCTCTCATCTCTCCACTGTTGATATACAAACAGCATAATCTGGGTTTGCTAACTAACTCAACATGTTTAGACTAGTCTTTGTCCTCCTTATGGATCTTTTTTTTTGCCAGACTAACTCAAACATCCTTCTTGTTCATCCAGGATTCCACTAATTGGCCACTTCATGAAGCAGCTTATGTAATTTGTTGGTAGCTATTTTTCTGACTGGGTTTCCAAGATGACTGCTCATCTCTCTGTATTAAAGGTCTGACCCTATGTTTGCTGTTGCTTTGAGTGAACAGGGTTGGTAGATGAAAATACATGCTCACCATTCCAGTATTACACTTACCAGTTTACAACCACAGCTTAAAAGTAGCTTGCATTGAATCAAAAGCCAAAAAAACTCAAGCAAACACTCCCACACCACGTTTGTCGGCCGTCCCTTGGCTTTTCTCCGTGTTCAGATCATCATCTCTGCTTACATGACACAATAAGGCTCTCGTGGCAGATGAGGTTTAGTCCTGCAGCAGGCTGGTAGGTGGGAAAGGAGCCCTTTCTTCAAGTCTTTGTTAAGGAAGAAACAGACAATAGGATTGACCCCGGCTTGGGCAAAGCTCATCCACACGGTGGTGGAGAGGTACCTGTGTGGTATTGTGCAAGCCTTGACGAACACCCTCCAATAGCAAGCCACTATGTAGGGAGACCAGAGCACCAGGAACAGCAGAGTGATCACGTAGAACATACTGCCAAGCTGCTTCTCCGCTTTGAACTCCTCCATGCCCAACAGGCGCCGGTTCTGGTTGTGCAAGTTCTGCCGGATTCCTAGCAGAGTGGGCGGCATCGGACCCCTGCCAAATCCCGCAATCCAGTTGGCTGCCGCTTGGCCGGTAGCTCCCGGCCCATGGAAGGTCCAGTTCTGACTGATGGCCGGCACCATCTGGACGGGCTTCATCTTGCGGTGCTTGTACTCAAAGAGGAGTAACTTCATGTACACGACATGTGTGGCTAGAATGAGCACAGCCAGCATGAGCATGAAGCCTAGCGTATCATTAGCCTTGAAGTAGCGATGCTCAAAGATGCACTGGTCCTCCTCACGAATGAATTTGTAGGTGCCCACATCAAAAACAGGTGGGAAAGCCATCGCCACAGACAGAGTCCACACCATGCACACCACTGCCACGCATGTCCAGAACGTCATGCGCTTTGAGTAGAAGCGGTGGTGTGCAATGGCCATGTACCGCGTTACACTGATGCAGAACAGCATGAAGGCGGCGTGGAAACAGAAAAGCACTGCCATGAAGGCCACCACCTTGCAGCTCAACACACTGTAGGTCCAGGCTGAACCGTTCTTTATAGACACCAGCACAAAGGGGAAGCAGATGGCTGAGCGAATGGTATCTGCCAGGCACAGGTCCAACAGGAAGTAGTAAGGTGCCTTGTGCAGAGCTCGGTCCCGCAGTACGAGCAGAGACACCACCAGGTTACCCACCAGGCTGATACAGATGATCAGCCCCAGCAGCACCAGTTTGATGTAGGTGGAGACAGTCGAGGAAGGACTCTCTGCTACCATGCCTCCGGCGGTAGCCACCACTGCTGCCATGGGCCCAGCGGGCCCTTCACTGCTCTCATTTCCATTCGCCATCCCAAACGCCCCCCCACCCATACCACCTTGTCTTCAGACACCAAAGCCACCACTCCTCCACCACCTCCTCCGTCTGCTATTAGTTCCTTCGTCCTCGTGGTTGCTTCCTTTCCACGGTTCACAAGGAACAGGAACACCTCAATCCACATCGCCCCATTTCGAGGAGGATCCCTTTGTTGATGTATTCTGTCGTCTCACCTCCTGATCCTACACAAAGAAGACAAAGGATAGGAGTTTGCATGGGTCTCTGTGAGGTATGTCTGTGAACAGTCATTTCAGTCATCCAGGTAGAACCACGCCTGATCAAAAATAAAATGTTAAAACTTTTATTGTGAAATTGTAAAGATGTCTTGCTGTTTAGCATATTTTTTGGTGCCTGGAGTGCTTTCAAACCGAACCTGTTTGATTCAAACTAATGGAAATCAAAGTGAAGACAGACAGATAAAGCCTGAATTTCAACTGGTGATATTTTTCACAGCCTTCATCAATGAGGTGCTTGACATCCACAGGACCACACACAAAATAATTCTGTCTTTGATACCTTGCTACAATGAACTGCACAAATTGGGATATCCTTTCAGTTTTCCCTTGAATGTTTTTTAGAATGGAAAAAGTGGAAAAATTCCCACCCGGACTACAGTCACACTAACATTAAGCTCGTTAATCACAGCTTCCAATTTGGAAAGTTATGAAAATTGTCAGACACATCCCCATGCAAAGCAGAAGCTGCCATCAAACAGAGGATTTCAGATGCTGCTCAATGATCTGACAGAGACTTTGTTTCAAGCACAGTGAGGCCATAAGTGAAACACAGCCATCTTTGGTGCATCTTTACTTTCACTTCAAGTCAAAATGTCAGCTGTGAGAGGAAAGTTACTGCACTAAAAACATTTTTGCTTTTGTTGCATCTTATGTGAACAAATTACTGCTCATTATTTGGTTATTGAAATATAGTCATACAACAAGAATCCACCCAACATCCAAATGCTGAGAGTCAGGTCAGGCTATAAATTGGTGAGGAAATCATTTTACATTTGGCACAAAGACAGCTATCTACTGCTTTTCACTTATTCAGATCTAACACAGACATCTCAACTACAAAACCTGCGACCCTCGCTCTCAATCACCAAAATTCATCACCATCAAAATATCAAGCAGTAGCCTCCTATTAAGGACTGAGACTCCTTACTGGATGTGACTCCAGTTCTATAAGCAAAGCTCATTGTCACTCTGGACCACAAATCACAAAGTAAATATATTTTCAGTTGGAGAATAGAAATGAAGCACTATATGGCCTGATTGATTAGGATGCATCTATCTTGCATTGTGATGGTGTTTTCAATAGGAGGAAACCTACGCAACAGGCATCAACTTCAGAACTGCCATCAACCCCTGGAGCCAAGTGTAAACTCTGCTTTAAAGCAAAACATACAGTTTGGTTGTGATGAAGCATAAATATAACCTTTATATGGACTGTGCTCAGAGCAACTGAATGTTTCAATGACAAATGTGATCAATCAATGAAAACAAGCAGCCCAGTCCAGCTCCAGAACAACTGAGTAAGTGGATTTTAAGTAGAGATCTTACTGGTGGGTCTACCTGGGCACCAAATCAGGAAATAAAGATCATGGTTCAACATTAAAGGGTTAGTTACCACCAAAATACAAAAACATAATTCTTCACTTCCCCCTTGTAGCATCTGTAGCCCTTAGACAGTTGTAGCTTTATCTGTCCAGGTTTTCAATTATGTCAACTTGGTAAATGACAGACATTTATTCACAGAACACACCGTCTCCAGTTTTTGTCTCGTGCTAACTGCAAATATTAGCATGCTAACACAACAACTAAGATGTGATCATGGTAAATATTACTTGTAAAACATCAACATGTTAGCATTGTCATTATGGGCATGTTGTTAGCATTTAGCTAGCAGTACCAGAGTGCAACCTTTCACAGCAGCTGGTTGTGACAACGGATGTCTGAGTGAATAATAGGATGAATGATGAGGGTGATGGTTGCCAGTGCCCAAGTTTCAGATCAGCTGCTCTGGAAGATGAGGGAGGAAATTTCATTAGTGAAAACCTGAAGAGATCACTTGCTGCTCCATGAAAGGACGAGTGTACAGGCTGAATGATGAATGGAAAACAGAGCCTGATGAACATTGGAGGGTTTTTGGATGATTCTGGAGTCACAGCCTCGTAGCTCCACAGGCTGGGAGCTGGAGGGAGCTGTGAGGCAGGCCGTGTGTCTTGAAGGAGGGGCTTTGCAAAGCTGGAAGTTGGTTGGCGGCGGAGGGCAGAGTCACTGTCAGGAACTGGGTAGCAACAGCAGCCCAATACCTCTGGCTCGATGTCGGTAGGAGGAGGCGACAAAGCTCACTGGACGAGATGGAGACGGAGTCGGTGTCTGACGGCGGGGCCCAGCGTCAGGGCCTTCTCACATGGAGCCTGGGGAGGACTGGAGGGCCACCAGCTGCTGCAGCGTTAAGGAGCTTGGATGGGTTAAAAAAACAAACAAACAAAAAAACAAATACCACACACACACACACACATACATACACACACACACACACAGCCTCCTTCAGACTAAATCACTTGGCTGATGGAAATCCTCTATTATCTCAACACAACACAGGTGTCATGCATCAAACATTAGGACATGCCCTGCATACTGATGATGATGATGATGATGATGGTCTGTAGGGACAAAAGCCACCAGTCCCAGAGAGAGCTGCAGCAGTGTGGGCCTGCAGACAGACAGGGAGCTCCTGCAGGATGTGGATGGAGGCAGCAGGACTCTCTGCAGACCTGTAGGCAAAACAAAATGGTATCCTGTCGAGCAGCTTACCTGCTGAGGGCTGCTGCTCCTGCACACTGAGGCAGGCAGACAGACAGGCCGTGTGCTGCAGTCTGCAGGAAGCGGGCTGCTCTCCACCAGCTCCTGGTGCTGGACTCACAGCTCGGTCCAAAGCTTTGTGTGGAGCTGGAGCCTGTTGCGAACTCCCTTTAAAAAACACTGAATTTAAGGAACAAACTGCGTTTCCTCTTCTTCCTCGAGCATGTCATGTCTCCGTGTTGAGTCTCCAGTGCAGCTCGCTCCGATCACAGGGGCTTGATTTGGTGTTTAAGCAGTGACAGGATCCTAAAGGAGCCGGGCTGAGCTCCGGAGCTCGGAAGCAGACGCCCTGTGGAGCAGCTCCTCGATCCGCCGCCGCATCGCTGCTCCGTCAGGCCGGGGGAAGCCTCCTGTCCGCCGGGCTTAATATCCCGGAGGTGTCCAAACAATCCAAGGTCAGAAAAAAAAGCTGTTTGCTAGCTGGTACGAGGCCGGAGAGCCCCGAGCAGGCGGGTCCTGGCCGCACCGAGGCCGGTCCTCATTCTGCGGCTGCCATTAACGGGTGGATGAGAGGGGCAGCACCGCGGGGTGGAGGCGTCCTGCTCCGGCCCGGTGCCAGCGGGACGAGCGGAGGTCTGCAGCCGTCACAACCGGCGACCTGAGCTGGAGTCGGCGGTGGTTTTAATCCCGTCTGGACGGTGCACGGACAGGGGCGGCCCCAGGCTGAGGGGGGGCCGTGGGCAGAGAGGGGCCCCTCGCTAACACCCCCCCCCCCTCAAAAAACAAACAAACAAAAAAAACTGTACTGGCTCACTGTACTGTTTATGTTTATGAACAAACAAACAAACAAACAAACAAAACACAACACTTTATGTTTGACCTTAACTCATTAAGTCCCTAGCTGTTTTGACTGGATTTCTGCAACAACGTAATATAAAGCATATATAACACGTTCATTTCAATTACATTTCAAATACAAATACTACAATTTCAAAATACTAAAAAAAACAGCAACATCAGAAATGTGTTCTCTGTTCTCCACTTGGTCTGTGATATATCCCTCATAATTTGCCTTTAAGGAGAAATGTCTCTGGGTTCTTATAGGTTAATAAGACAAGCCTTTATTCGTCCCACAGTGGGGAAATTCACAAAAAATAATTAGGCAAAATAAGATAAAATAAGACAAGATATTTCTTTATTTGTCCAACAACGGCAGCAGCAAAGAGGAGAGCCAAACAGGTGCAGGTCAGTAAATAAATAGTAAATAAGCAATATAAGCAAGAGATGTATAAACAGTATTAACAATTCAACAAAAGAGGCATAAAAATGGGAACAATATTTACACTATAGACAGGACAGTTGAATTAAATATGTGATAAAATGAAATATTGCCCAGTGTAATGACATGGCAGAAAGGAGCAAGAGCCGCTGTAACAAAAGCTGCCAATAGTGTGGTGCCATCTCATGTGAGAGTCAGGTCAAAGTCAGGTGATGCAGCATCAGGTTTGTTCAATTCAAGTGGAGTTTAAACAGGGCCACACAGTTCAGCAACTGTGTGTCACACACACACACAAATATACACAGAAGACACACAGGTTTATGTAAGCTCAGCCTGTTTGTCTTAGATAGGTGCACACAGTGGACCCCATAAAGTTAAAATCTCTTTTAAAAGTAAAATATCATTTCATTTTTATCTTACTTTAGGTTTTGTATGCTTTTAAAGCATTTACTGCAATTATGAACTAATTTCATGGCAAAATCGTAATCTATGAAATTGTATCCAACTTCACACACATACACAATTAAAAAAATGCTCAGCACCACTGTTGTTACAGTGGATTGGGAAAACATATACATTTGATAATACATACAATAATAATAGTGTAGAAGTAAACATCTTTTCTACATCTATGTCCACAATCTTTGAGGCGATAGCTTTGCTGTTATGTCATCCTCAATTTGAATGTGATGAAAACCTTGTTTCTCCAACTGAAGTACTTTAACAAATGGACGGCCGTTTTGTAAAGATACTGATGGTTTCTGGGGGATGGATCTGACTTTGGTGATCCTCTGACCTGTTTGTCATGAGATTCGTTGTGAAATATCTGAACGTTGAGCTGTTTGAGCATTCAGTGTCATGAAAATTGCTGCAAATATTCATGTTCCCTGTGTGTTGTCATTTCTTTACATTATGCCTGCCTTACGTCAACATGTTAGCATTGTTTTAGCACATTTGCAGGCTGCTTAGCATTTAGCTCAAAGTGCCACTCTCCTTAAGTACAACTTCTCAGAGCCACAAGCATGTCTGTATACTCTTATTTATTAAGTCTTGTTTTATCCAGAACAAAATGCGAGCAAAATGATCTCTAAACAGGACTGAATAGCCAAACATAAGATTGATATTCATCTTCATATCTCACAAGCATGAAATGCTTATATTCTTTTGGACTTATTTTACATAATGTTCTTATGTCTTACACAAAGCACGCTGAATTGCCTCATTGTTAAAGCTGCTCATGATGGGACAGCGTTTAGGAATCCAGCAGGTTTTTAGATGAATGTGTGTTGACTAGCGAGTCAGCCACAGTGGTGCTCCGTGTAATTTAATGGCAGTCATGCAGGGTACTTAGATCTGTGTCTGTGACCCACTGGGCTGGAGTTAGCAGAGGTCGCTGGAACATGTGGCAGCGACGATGGCATGAAAAGCATTACAGTGTGGTCTGGATTGCTGCCCTCCTCCCGGCTTCATGCACCAACAGCTGTCTGCTTCGCTGGAAGCTGGACACAGCTACTCTTCCCCTTGAATAAAGCAAATATAGTGTCTTGCACAATCTCTGCTTACCTGGAGTACAGGTGTGTAGCAGAGAAACTTGTTGGGAAGATTGTGCATTTTGGATAAACTAAGCTGCAATTCCACAATTCTACAATTTCATTTAACAGATGCTTTTGTCCAAAGAGATGTTCATCTGAGAGTATATACAACACAAGCAAGGATCTAGTCAGGAGAAAACAACCTGGATAAGTGCCATAAAACAAAGTTTAAGTTAGATAGGGCCTGTGCCTACAGGCAGTGAGGAGGGAATACATTACAACACACAATTAGACAACAATACTTTTTTTGTTGTTGTTGTTGTCAAGTGTCAAGGTCTTCACTGAAGAGCTCAGTCCTTTGTCTTTTCTTAAAGACTGAGAGTGATTCTGCAGATCAAACAGAGTCTGGTAACTTGTTCCACCACTGGGGAACAACAGAGGAGAAGACTCAGCTATTGACCTCGGGCCCTTTTGACATGGTTGTATCAGGCGCCTTTTGTTGGCTGAGCGTAGTGAGCGGGAGGGAGTGTAGACCTGAATCAGGGTGTTCAGGTAGGAGGGAGCCGTTTTTGTTGTAATTTTGTAGGCAAGTGTAAGAGCTTTGAATTTGATGCAGCAGCAATTGGAAGCCAGTGGAGCGATCTGAAGAGTGACATGTGCTGTTTTTGGCTGGTTGAAAACCAGATGAGCTGCTGCATTCTGGTTGGGATGGCTGGGATGACAAGGAGCTCAGCCTATATCTGATATATCTATATCTGAGATATCTACAAGGCATGATGACATCTGGGCAGAGACTGTGTGGTTTTCCAGGGGGAACGACAGGAAGAGCTGGGTATCATCAGCATAGCTGAGGAATATTGCATTGATGTATTGCCTTGTAAAACTTGAAGAAGATAGACATCATCAGCTGTGAACACTAAAACAAAACCACTCACAGCATCCCCTGGGAAGAGGTCAAAGGTCATTGACCAGGAGTCGGTGGACAACTGGAGCAAGATCAAGGCAGACACTTACATCTGACAGGAGGGACAGGAAATACCTCATCCCCCATCACCCACCTGACTGAAATCTCATACAACAAAATAAAAGTGTGTGAAAACCAGAAAAAATTGTTTTTGGCCCTTGTTTATTCACAAGGTTGAGAACGAGAAATGTTGTTTCTGAATCTGCTATGGATAGAACAAGCAAAGCACAAGGCCTTATGGGACACTTGAAATGGGCTGTTTCACTAACTGCTTTTTTTGCTGACCTAGAAATGTTGGTATATGACTGACTGGTATATGACCTTCTTGTTAGACATCAAACAAGAAGTCAGACATCAAAACATCAAATTGATACTAGACTGAGTAACAAAATCCTGGTTATCTTCACTTTCATGTAGTTTCGGTTTATTTGATTCTAAAAAGGGAATTGGGAGATGTTACTCACCTAATCACCTAACCTATCAAAGCACAATAGATTATAGTTAAGGCTTCATAACTTAGCAAATCCTTAGTTTTGTACAGAATACCAAATGTTTTTTGATATTTTTGCCTTAATTTAAAGCACATGCTGCTTCCAGGCTAATTTGGAGTCAATTACCCCCCTTAGAAAATTAACATCAAAAACTTTTTCAATGCCATCTATTTTAAGTTTTACCTCTTTGAGCGGCTCTTTTTTAATTCCAAATACCATAATTTTTGTTTATGATATATTCAGTGACTTGTTGATATCAAACCAGGTTTTGAGCATCTATCATTATCAACAATGCATTTAAATCTTTTGCCTGAACATACTATAGTTGTATCGTCTGCAAACATAATGAATTTAAACAGGTGAGACAAATTACAAATATCATTAATAAAAATAATGAAAGGTTTTGGACCAATCACAGAACCTTGTAGTATTCCACATGTTGTGGTTTTGAACTCAGATACTGTAGATTTTAATTCTAAACATTGTTGACAGTTTTCCAAATAACTTTTAATCCAGGAAATAACAGGGCCCCGAATCCCATACTTTTCAAGCTTTGTCAGTAATTGTTCATGGTTGACGGTGTCAAAAGCTTGCTTTAAATCAATGTATATACCTATTGAATATTTGTTATTGTCCAAAGCAGAGCTGACCTCCTCCAGCATATTCATAATAGCATATGTTGTGGTCCATTTTTCTCAGAATCCATATTGTTGTTGACAAAATAATTGTTTTTTTTTTTTTTTTTTTTTAAAAAGAGTCTAATTCTTCAACAAAAAGTTTCTCCAAAAATTTTGGAAATTGTGGAAGAATAGATATGGGCCTATACTTTTCCATATGATGCTTGCTACCACTCTTGAGTATGGGAATAACCTTTGCTATCTTCATGTCATCTGGGACAACTCCACACAAGAATGACTGATTACATATATGAGTGAGTGTCTTTGCAAATAAATGAATAACTTCTTCAATAATCCATATATCTATATAATGTATGTCATTTGATTTTTTGTTTTTAAGTACTTTAACTGTGTCAATGACATCCATTTCAGTAAGTCAGGACTTCATATTTGTGTTTATTATATTTCTAAAGAGATCCTTTTCTTTATTTTGCACAGAAATTTTCTGTGCAAGTGATGGTCCCATATCAATAAAAGAATTATTCAATTCTTCCACTATAGTTTGTAAGATATCTACTTTTGTATTTGTATAATTAATAAAATAGTATGGCACCTCCTTGTTATCACATCTATTTAAAACCTGATTGACTCCATTCCAAGTCTGTTTGATATTGTCTTTACTATTTTCAAATATTTTATTATAATAGAATTTCTTTTCTGTCCTTAACAGTGAGGTTAACTGATTTTGTAAATTTTATATTCCCTCTCCCTATAGAGAGCATTTTTTCTATTACAAGCTTTTTGCAAGCTAGTTGTTATCCATGGGTTTCTTTTACATTTTTCTTTCTGCTGAAACATTGTCAGTGGACAGTGACGGTCATACAGTTCTTACCATTTGGACAAAAACAATGCATAAGCCTCATTTGGATTATCAACTTAAACACCATCCCAGGCACAATGTAAAATCTCTGTTTTAAATGAATCCATTTCTTCTGGTTTTCTAAGTCTTAGCAAATTGTTTGTAGGTTTTTGTAATTTTTTATCTTTTTGGCTTTATATTTTTAGCATTCATAAACACAGGGAAATGATCTGTAATATTACTCAACAATAGAGCACTTGTTGTCATATCTTGAATGTTGGTGAAGATATTATCAATAAGGGTTGCACATTCTGGAGTCACTCTTGTTGGTTTATTAATTATAGGTCTTAATCCATAACCAAACATTTCATTTATAATATCAAAAGTTGATTTATGTGTTTTCCATTTTAATAAATCAATATTAAAGTCTCTGCACACAAAGACAAACCTCTTATTACTTAAATTTAATAAAACCTTTGTTAAACAATTTATGAAATGTTCAATGTGTGTCCCAGGAGCTCTATAAATGCAATATAAAAAATACTCTGATCTTTGTTAATTTTTATCTGTATAGTCAAACTTATCTTAAATTAAGCTATCAGTAATGTATGTATTCTATACATAAAATGCTACTCCACCACCTTTCATATATTTTCTATTACAATTTTTCTCAGTTGCTTTGATGCATTTCTCACATCACTATTAACATTTTCACAACAGTTAGTGCATTTCTCAAAACAATTAGTACAAACTGCAAAACCTAGTTGATAACCTGCAAAAGTGTCTCACCTGCTCAAAATAGATAGTACATTCCTCAAAAGCAAGTATTCATGTCAATCAACGTGTCAGTGTCATTAAGATGAAAAGTCCTGACACCATTTTTTCTGAACAAGATAGTCAAATGACTTTGTCGTGTTTTCATTATGACAGTTTGCTCTGGGAGTGTTTTCAAATCCAAAAAGTCAGATCTTGGTGACACTACCTGAAAATGCTCAAGGCAGCACTATACACTATTTGCACAGCCATTTGAAAACTACAGTAAAGTTACACATTACTGTAGTTAGTGAGGTCACTGAGAACAACACACTGAACACGTATGTTTCACATTTTTACTGCGTATGCTCTTTGCAATTTTAATCTGTTCACATCATTGTGCAAAAGAATAATACACATGTATTTACAACAAAAAACATTAGAAACAACCTTTGGGTAGAGCTGTCCAGAACTGTAAACAATACTGCAGTACATATTGGAACTGAATATACAACATACACAGTCCTGTAAATCATGCATGCACATCCAGACATTCCTGTCTGTCTGGCCACATATTTCCATCTACATCACAGCGAATGTCCTCCCTTGCAATGCAGCGAGGAAAGTATCTCCTCGAGTGGCAAATCCATCCTCTGCAGGACTCTGCTGTGATGTCATCACATGCTGCATCCATGGCTGCTAGCAGGGTCATTTGGGTATGTGGATGCCGGTCATATACCTTCCACCTTCAGGCACAGAAAAATTCCTCTACTGGATTTAGGAATGGGGAGCAGGGAGGGAGATATTCCACCAGCATCCTCTCATGTGCTGCAAACCACTGTCTGACTAAGTCTGAGTGGGGAAAAAGTACATTATCTCAAACAACAACATACTTGTTCAGATGGTCTCCAGTTAGACCCCTGTCATTCTCAGGGATTATGTCCCTGTAAAGAGTGTCTAAAACAGTCAGCAGATGTTGTGTGTTGTATGGACCAAGACAGGGATATGAGTGAGGACACCATTTTCTGAGATGGCTGCACACAGTGTAACATTCCCTCCTCGTTGGCCTGGGAAATCCATGGTTGCTCTCTGTCCAGTGCAATTTCTTCCAAACCCTTCTACCCTTTGCCAGAGTGAAACCCGCCTCATCAAGGTATATGAATGTGTGCAGCGGTTCCCTGCCCTCCAGCTCCAGTACAGGCAATCCCAAAATAGAGAGAGAGCGAAACTATAACAACTTTTCCTGTGTAACATAATGCATTTTGGACAACATATTGTACAATATGCACTGTGAATACACATACACAGAACTGTCATGTAAGTGTATTGCATGGCACTACACAAAGTAAACAATTTACAGCACTGAACATTAGTATGCATAGAACACATACATGTTTTACCTGTACATACTGGTGACGGATACTGGTGTCGCTGTTCCGTTCATACGGCACACTGTACAATTGTTTCATGCACATTTAATTTCTCCCGAGCACTCTGTCAATTGTAGCTATTGATACGTATTCAATATTCACAAAGATATTGTCGTCCTCGATAACAGCACTTTGTATCTCTCTCAACCTTATGGCACTGTTTGCAATCACCATTGCTCAAATGGCTTCCTCTTGTTGCGGAGTGAAAAGGGGCCCTCTTCCAACTCTGTGAGGTTGTCTTGCAATCCTGTGTGGTGCAGAGTCAAGTTACAGTAATGTACGATAAACCTGCATTAACCCATATTACTGTAGTGTACAATATCAGTGCTTCCCACCTGTAAAATGCTGCAGTGCAGTACCATGCGGTCAATATGGCAAATCTTTACTGTAACACTACTGTACTCTACAATACAGTAAATCTGAGCAGCAAGCTCTAAGTCTCAATGTGAAATGCAAAAAGTTCTGTTTCCTCTGAAAGCTTCATGTATAACTCGAGATCCGAGAGTTGTTGCTCTAGATGTTGAAGTTCCTCTGTAGGAGCATCTGCACCTTCATTCAGCCCAGCTGTAGCCCGAGCATAGCTACGGTGCTTTATGTCCAGTCCACTGATTACAACATCCCAGGCCAGAGAGTGTTGATCCATATCATCAATTCTTTGTTCCAAAATCTCAATCCTTTCGTCTCTTTGAATTATTTGTTCCTTCAAGTCCTGCACCTCATTCAGGAGTTTGATTAGGTTAGTTTGTTGTTGTCCAATCTTACTCATCTCCTCCCCCATATAGTTGAGAGATTTCTTTATTTCTTCAAGATCCTTTCATACTGCATTTGTTGTTGCCATTACCAGATTGATCACAAAACAGATATATCAGGTAACTTAGACAAACTGCTCTGAAATGATTCAGCAGTAGCTGACCAAGGCCTATTTAGGCCCAACTTTAAGTGCTCTCTAAATACCATTCCCAAAGTCCAATCTTGGTGCAATATTCCAGAAGAGGAACAGGTACTACATCTACACCAACAATATTGTTGCATTTCATATAGATAGCATTAGGTTCCATTGATTCTTTTTGGATTGTTCAGCGTAAGGAGATGCAGCAGCAGCAGCCATCTTGAAATACAGACAGGTGAAATTAATATAGTGTTTTACACCCCAGGGTGAGTGATATTTTTACTAAATAATGTGAGTTTCATTCATGGCTTTTACATTAAGGGATAAATACGTGGGGATGCAGATCTCGGCAGCGCTGCTGAGATTTGCGTCCCGCTATTTGCGTAGAAATACAGACAGGTGAGATTAATATGCTGTTTTTCACACTGTGGCTAGTATATTTTGACTAAATAATGTGACTTTCATTCACTTACGTATGGGATAAATATGTTGGGACACACTGTATCCAGGAGTGAATGAATGAATGATTTATTTTGAACATACTCTGACAAAACAATATTATAATAATTTTTTTATACCAAGAAACACAAACATAACAGCAGTTCATGACCTTGTCTTTGGGGAATGGAGCTGAAAAGGAATTAGGTGTTTCAGGGATCTGTTTATAGACAACACCCTTATATCTTTTGAACAACGGCGCACCAAATTCAGTCTTCCACAGTCACACTTTTTTCGGTACTTGCAAGCAAGGCATTATGTTCTTTCTGAGTTGTCTAACCCTCCAAGGCCACCAGATACAACTACTGTTGATACAGTTCTTTCGCTAAATCCGTCTCAAAAAAGGCTTATATCTGTTTTGTACAATGTGATGCTCGCTCTTGGGAGTGCTTCTATGGTCAAGCTCAAGGCGGCGTGGGAAGAGGACCTGGGCCTTCCTTTGTCAGAAGAGACGTTAAAACTGGTCAACTCCACATCTTTGTGTGCTCGTCACAGTCTCATACAGTTTAAAGTGGTGCACAGAGCTCACATTTCCAAAGCCAAATTGGCAACATTTTATCCTGAGGTTAGCCCACTTTGTGATAAAAGTAAAATTTTTGAACGCTCTCTGTTTCACATGTATTGGTCATGCCCCAGCTTGACGAAGTTTTGGACGGAGGTCTTCCACACTTTATCACAGGTGTTGGCGGTATCATTGGAACCACATCCCCTTATTGCTCTTTTTGGAGTCATGGGGGGACAACTCAGACTGACTGCTGGAGGGCGACGCACCCTGGCGTTTACCTCTCTTATGGCTCGGTGATTGATCCTCCTCGGGTGGAGAGACCCCACTCCTACCACACATTCACAGTGGTTGACGGAGGTGATGTCCTGCCTGAAGCAACTTGAAAAAATTTGTTACTCTCTCCAGCACTCCTGTGGGAAGTTTCAGGAGGTGTGGGGACCCTTCTTTAAACATGTTTCAGACCTCTCAACTATTTGACATTACAACAATTTGCCAACTCACTACTCATGAATCATTGTCATAGCAGGCTAATGTAGATAGGGTGTAGCATACTGACAGTGTTGTTTTGTTTTATCTTGTTTATTCTGTTTTTTGTTTTTGTATAGTTGTTATTTTGTGAGTTTATGTTTTGCTTTTCTTTTTAATTCCCTTCTCTTTCCTTCTTTTTTTTTCTTAACGTGCTGGGCGTTGACGTATCTGCTTTTTCAACCTATGTGTGACAACTGTATGCCTATGCACTATGTCTTAAAAGTTAAATAAAAGATCTTGATTTAAACATAACAGCAGTAGCCTGCATTGTGAATAGCCTATGACACATTCCAGGGAAATGACAAAATCAATTAAACATCAGCTGACAGATACACTCAGCTGGGAAGTCACGTCGCATTTTCAAACTTTATCGCGGACATATTTCCCAGTAACGGCTGTAATGTGCCAAAGAAAAAAAAAATCGAAAAAAACACTGAAGACAGAAAAGAACGTTAAATGCTAAAACTCTAAAAACTCTGATTTGCTGAATAAATATACTTTTTAAATATTTTAAATATTATTAAAGTTCAGATCCCTAACTACGATACTGACTGGAATACAACGAGGACTGGATCAATTTCACATCGCAAACGCCTCAGAAAGTACTACAATGACAATTGCATTTCCGCATATTCAACTGTGCGCGTTCACGCGATGGGCATGCAATTCTCAGCAGGCATTCTCTAATCCTAACCCTACAACACCGGAAAATTAACTTGTTAAAACGAGAAAATGATTTTTCTCGTTTTCTCGAGAAAATGATTTTTCTCATTAGAAAACTATTTTGTTTTCTCGTTATAACGAGATAATTTTGTCGTTATCACGACATAACAGATTTTGTTATCATGTGATAACATGAATTATCTCGTTATAACGAGAAAACGGAGGAGAATTATGTTGTTATAACGAGAAAACAAAGGAGAATTATCTCGTTATAAAGAGAAAACGGAGCGAAAAAATTAAGTTGAACCATGGCTGTTTAGGGCTTCCGTAGAAGATAGGTCAGTGTATTAAAAGCCATCTTGACCCTTTACTTTCATGCAGTCATAAAGCTTTTGTTGTTTTAAATCTTTCTCTTTAAAAACTCAATTTTTTTTTAAATTATGAAAAGCAGCATTAGAAAAACCTTGTGTAGAACTTGACTGTCTTTTGGTGCACATCATTTACGAAAGCCATACAAATGAAATAGTAATACGATGGATAGTCATTGTGTCTGACTACGGAGCTGAAGCTTCTAAGTTCGACTGCTGGTATGGGCTGGTATGGCAGTAGTAGCTTCAAGTACTCTCTCACCAACCACAAATTCCTACAGTGCTTATCTTTCCTTGACTGACCGAGCCTAACTTTCTCTGTTAACTGTTCAACTTCAGTTAAGTTAAAATACAATTTTTTGTCATATCCAGATACAGATAAAAAACAAAACAGATACACATGCAGAACCTTTGCAGACATTTGAAATTGGGAAAGAACAAATATCCAAATGATTATGGTTAAATAGGCAGTCCTTAACAAAAGCGCAAAAACATTTGTACATGGACTCACTCCAACACATGTCAGTAAACATCACCACCCAGATCTCCGTGTTACTAAATCACCATCACATAATCTACAATCATCATCTATAAATCCTCTTCATCCATCTTTTTTCTACAGCTTCTTTTCCCTGTTCATTGACATGTTTCTGCTGGAGTGTATCCCAGCATGCACTAGTGAGAGGACTTAGAACACATATGGATTAATAGATGGATTTAGTCCAAGAACCTCAATAATGTTATGGTTTGAATCGTTTAAAAGAGATTGGGGGCGAGTCTGTCCCCAAACTGTACTTAATGTTGTTACTACAGAGAAAAAAAAGGGGTGGAGAAAATTTCAGGGCAACAAACCTCCTAACTTAATTACTTACTTTACATGTTCTTTCTAATTTACTGCAAATTAAACTTACTAAAATGTGGTATTTCTGATTAGTCTTAAATTCTGAATTTATTTTAACTCTAGTAAAAGAAGTCATTTCTCATCACTCGATCAGTTGCTGATCCAGACAGAGATCAGTACTGAAAGATGTGATGCATGTTTTGAATGAGTAAAAGAGGGTGGTGGTTGAACTCTGTACATATTTTCATCATGGTTTGCATTGCTGTAATTCGGATCAACTATCCAAAGTGACTAAGTGAGTCGTGTGAGACCCATAAAGGTTTTAATTCTAAACTTTTATGATGATGATTATTATCTCATGATTATAAATCTGAAATAACTCTGAATATGAGAACTAGATGAACTTGAAATGACTTGAAACAAACATGTTTAATTATAAGGAGTTTGATGAAAATTAGTCCCTATAAGTGACTGCAAGATTTTACAGTGTGCTGCTGTTGTATTGCAAATGGACGTCAATGCAACCTGAAAATAAACACAGGATTCACACCAGGGCTGTTGTATTGTTGTGGCAAACAAGAGTCGATGTAAAGATGAGACTCAGGAGTTGTGTTATGGAGGATCAGTCTCTTTATTTCATTGCACTGAATTTCAATTGAGTTGCAGACAACAAAAAGTTTATGTTGAAATAATCACATGACACATTCTGAAGATACAAATCATCTAGATAATTATTAAAAAAGAAACCAAATTTAACATTAGCAAGTTTCGGTGACGAAATGAAAAATAAAAATGCAAATTACCCAGATATTATCTCGTCTTTCCATGATTCATTCATTCAAATTAGACACTTTGAAAACCACCTAATCTGACACAGCAGGTAACATGTGAAACACTTCATGTACTCGATTATACACTGATCCATCGCTGCCGTGGCTAGGAAAACTGTGTCAGCAGACACAGAGCTGCACTTTATGAAAACATAAAACACAGGAATGGACAGGACACAGGAAGAACAGGAAGCCTTTCTGCCAGAAAGCCTATCTGAAAAGTGGTTGTGAAACGGTTGCAGTTTGGTTTGGTTTAAGTTTTAGGTAAAGATCATGGTTTTGATTAAAATGAGTTTGTTTACCTGCGTGACTAGGCTAATTTGAAAGCTGATACTGCCATTTAAGTGTAATGTGTTACGTAGTGCTTAATTTGTAAATTACCAGGATTTGGAACACAGACAGAGTGTTGTTCCCAGAGTAAGAGGGAGGCAAAAATGTCACAGAATACATCAAAAAACAAAAAAACAGTGCCTCGTGCTAAATGGACTGATAAGCTCATGTGACTGCAAACAACCTATCAACCTAAATGTTTTAGAAAAGAAAGAAGAATCAGCTGTAGAGAAGCACAGACAATCACCCATTGATGGAGCGTATCTCTCCCCCTCACTCTCACTCTCCGAGTGACAGCTGTCAAATTCCCGCTTCAGACGTAGTGTGGGCTTGGCCTGACGTGATCCAACTTTCCCCTCTCCTGCCCACTCGAACATTCACTTTTGTGTGTACAGTGAGATTTCCAAGTGATTTAAACTCAATAAAAGACACAGCTGTCCAAATTGAATACTTCAAAAAAATGTAATCAAAACACTTAGAGACAAATGAGGTGCTGGATCCAATCAAACAAGTGCCGGTCAAAATCTGGGAGATGCTGGATCTTGTTCTGGCGGGATCCGGCCCAAATTAAGCCCTGGTGTTACATAACTAGTCTTTTCATTGTAATCGGACTGAAGCAGACAGATGAAAAAAAAAAAGTTAAAATATTCAAACAGAAAGTTCTTGTTTTGTGAAAAAAGGACCCAGACCTATTGTAAAGCCATTGATCATGTCTCCCAAATACATGTAGTTTAACATAACTGAACACTATGTCATTATTCATCGTAAACTGACCCCAAAAACTGAAAGCAGATGCAGATCCACACATCGTGATGTTTCTTATTGAAGACATCATCACTTCTCACATTATGCTACACAGTCATTCATTTTTCACACTGATGATTCAGCAAGTAGAGTTTCATCTCATTTTGGTCACTTGCGGTTTTCCGCTATGGCGAATCCGCATTTCTCTACACTGAGTTAACATTCTCAAAAACTGTTCACACACACTCACAGTTCTCTTTACTTTACTGACACACAGCTTAGCGCAATGATTAAACTCACATCCATCAACTATGGTACCACAGCATTTGTCTGCCAACCTCACTGACTATATAATGAACCCAAAAATCACAATGACAGGTAACATTACAATGTGTATCACTTTTGATTCTGAAGTTTTTATTTATTATAAAGATTTCATTTGAACAAAAATATGGCATGGATTGTGCCACGTGTCTCAGAAATTAATCATAAACATTTTTGAACTTTTTATGAAATTTTTCTATATATGATTTCTATACAATAATTATATAATAATTCTAAGTGCACACAATGAAATCCCAGTAGTAATGCTGAACAAAACTAAACATATTGACTATACATACATGTATAGGAGAACACAGATGTGGAAATACAACAAGGCTAGTCAGCCTCTTTGCATGTCTGATTCATGCAGCTGTGTCTAGACATCCAGCTTTCATTGGGTCACAGAGGGATGTATGAGAGTGGAAGAGAACGCCGAGAAAGAAGACAGAGAAGCCACATTTTCCTATATATGTGCAAAATGGAGTGTAAATACACAGAGTCTTGATGGTTGAGTTTGAGAGAGAAAACAGTTGAAACTGTGAAAGGAATTGAGAACATGTGTGTTAGAAATTGTAAAATAACGTATAATCACAAAGTTCTCTTTTCTTTTCACACAATCATCACATTGAAAATGTAATTTGCAAAACAAGTGTAGACACTGAGTCATGCAGGTGTACAAGACTTCTGGCTCTATGATCAGCCTGAGGTCACATGGGTACCTGGTGTTTGCTTAAAAAACAGAAGTCCAGAAAGTAGAGGAGGCAGTGGTTGTGTCGACTTGTGTCAATGAAAGGCAGGAAAATCTTTGAAGAGACCATCTGAGGTTCCTTCAGGTTATAGTGTGACATTTCAAGGGAGACTCTGTCCCATCCAGCAATATGAGCAGGTATCTCTTCCTAAAGCACAGTGAAAATGTGCAAACACGAATCAGTAACAGCAATCTTTAATCCAGGTCTCCCTCTGAAGACTTCACCTGTGATGACATTGCTGTCGTCACGCCTGGGTTGGACTTCTCACACAGCTATTTTACTGACTGTAAGCGAAGGGAGAAGATGCATGGACTACAAAGTCCCCAGGGAGCACATACCTCCATCAAGCTCTCTGCATTTGTTATATTTGTTGATCGAGTTTTAACCCGCATCTGATGTGCATAATTTTTTAAATCTAATTTGTAGCTGTTGTAACATTTGCAAAACATCTCACACACAGAAAAAAGAGGTGCACAAAAAAGTGCAGCGACCATCTGATAAAGTCCTAAAAACATAGGTTACCTAATAAGGTTAATAATAATGGCAAAACTTTCTAAAGGAAATCGCGATTTGAAAGGACTCAGGCTTCCGTTATGCCGCAGTGGCATTCTGTTAGGTGAGATGACCTTTGACAATACGAAAAATAACCTCAAAGCGAGCTGTTTACACCTGTTAGAATGTCATACAGCATGTTACTGGGCTTCCCCCCCGCTTACTGCTGTTAATGCTTCCTCTTCAAAATGTATTGGTGTACGACTTGAGGTTGTTGATACTGAAAATGACTGAGATGATGAGTTTACACAGAATGATTATTCTGAGACAAGGAAATGTTTTTTTGAGGAGTTTAAAACAAAAATTGAGACATTCATTACTGCAAATCTGAAAAGAAATACTTAACTTACAAACTGGTATTTAGTACAAGTATAAGGTATAAGTTCCAAGCTAAAAAAAACAGTACTTCCAAGTCACAAGAAAAGACAGTGTTTTCACTGCTTTGCCAACTCACCCCAACTCTAGGCTGAATCAGCTGAGTAAGCCCTCACATCCAGCTCCTTTGTGACGGAAGGAGTGAATCATTGGGAGGGCAACATCATTTACAGCACACGTGCAAGCCTACCAGAACCTTGTCAGCAAGAATCAAAGCAGAATTGTCACCTCATCATCGTGTGATCAGGCATGTTGTGGGATCAGAGAGTACAGTCATCATTTTTGTTCTGTCGATATTCACACGAGAACACTATTCACACAGTATTGATACTCTGCATTGAAGCTACTTCTGAGTTGCTGCGTCGGCTGCATGCGTAAAAATGATGCACTGTTTCCAGCACATGTCTCCTTCACTTATGTCTGACAGTATATCAAAGTTTAAAAAAAAACAAATTAAGTACCTAAAGTGTTCAAAGGGAATTAATTAGGACGCCCTTGCATTGTCTGTCTGGCTGTATTTAGCACCGTATCTTTGAAATTGTCAGCTTGAAATGAACAGATGGTAGAAAAAGGTAGAAGAAAATGTGAGTATTGGAAAAAAGCCAGCATTAATTCAAGTAGACTTAACTTGCAAGAAATAGATTTCAGTACGGAAAAACACGAGAAAACACCTTCTTACAGAAGACATTTGGCACAGATGTGAATAATCAAATGAATGATGCCCATTTCGCTGCTTCAGTTTCAGGGTCCTGGTGTTGTTCATGCTGGCTCACTGACATGTCTTACTGGGACACTGGAATAGAACAGAGTCACTCTTCATGTTATCAGTAACACTAACTCCTACTATGACAAGCAAAAAGTCTGCTGTGAAAAAGGCCTGTGGTCTTTGGTTGGTGTGATGGTACAGTATATACTGGCATTCTCAGGAAAGTGTTGGAGACACCTGATCATATATTAACAAACAGACCAACTCAAAGAAACCAAAAATCTCAAGTTGGCACAAAACTTTTGCACATTCTAGGACTAAAAAATGTATATATACACTTATATTTGTTTATTATAAAACATTAGTAAATGCAATATGCAAGGTTATGCAAATCTACAGTAACTATTTACTACAGTACAACTCTGCTCTCGGGTACCATCTACAGCTACCATCTACAATGTCATTTTGAGTTGAGTTACTGTTGTATAGTTATATCATAATATATGGTATATTTCTATTGTGTTTCTATGTTATATAGTTCTCTTTTATTTTCTCTGTATGCACTTATGTGTGTCCTTGTGCAGCTGCAACACTTGAATTTCTCCTCTGGGGATCAATAAATTGTTTTATCAAATCTAAACAGTAAATCTAAAAACTGATCTAAAAGTTTTCAAATCTTACATCACATCATTGCCTGGTGGTCTAGTGGTTAGGATTCGGCGCTCTCACCGCCGCGGCCTGGGTTCGATTCCCGGTCAGGGAATATAGGGATTTCCCCTGGGGGATGAATAAAGTATCTAAAAGTTCAGACTGTTTGAGTGTGTTTCACTGTACAAATAATCACCAAGATATGTCCTATTTTGAAAGAAATATTGGACTAGATGTAAGGCAAATACAGTATCATTAATGGTTTATGGTTCTGTTTAGGCAACTCAAAGCATGTGGTTAAGTTTAGGGAAAAAATGGTGCTTAAATATCACAAAGGTTAGTGACATGCCACATGTTCATTCTTCAATATTTAATAACATCTTTTTCTGATCTAAAGGCATTTTCATTTTTATCAATGGAAAACTATGAGCTCTGTGGATTATCTTGAGTGACTGGAACAGTATTTCTGAGAAAACACACTACTGACATTTTTTTTCAGGTTTTCAGCACCACAAAAAAGCAATTTCCACTCACCTCAACTGTATTACTCAATTGTATTAGAATTGTGACGACAGCACTAGTAGAAACTTTCATTGAACATAAACTATTGTTAAGTTAAGAAATGTATTTTTCATTTTGGTGAACAAACCATTTAAAGGATCATACCAGTTAGAGTCACAGGCAGAATATGAACCTGTGACTGATGCCTGGACAGGCAGGACAGAAGGATGAATATGAGGCTTAATTGATCAAAAGTTTGTTTAAATGAAGAGCAACACATCATTGTTACTTGAAAAGCAGCATTTCAATCAATACATGTTTTGTTTCAATCAAACCTAAAAGAAATCCCATTTGATCAGAAAGAGCAATAACTAATGTGTAACACTGTAATTCTAGTGTCACAGATCTGGAATGTAAGATGAGACAGAGAGATATGTTGGGATTCATGTAATCCTGATGAAGGTACTCATTTACGTTCAATAATCGACATGCATAAGCTGTTACTGCTGCTGATGAAAGAACATTTGGACCAAAGTAGGTTGAATTTGTGCTCAAGTGGAAAAAGCTGTTATTTTCCCAGGGCCAATGAACTTTTGCACATAGACGACTTGTTTGTCATTTTTGCTTTAGTATAAAACAGTTTACTTTCCAAAAAATGTTTTTTTTCTGGTCGCCAGGGCGGCATTTGGAAAGTGTAAACGTGTTTGTTGCAGTTTCTTGTTGTGCTTTTTTGCTGAGAACATGGGCTTTAACTTTCCGTCTCCTGCTGCAGGTATAAATACTGAGTGGATACCTCTCTGCTTTAATGCGCCACCTTCCTCTGAGACTGTCGTCAGGTGAGTGTTGACTGTTTACCTTCATTCTACTAGTCAATACTAACATCAAGTACCTTGAACAATTTTAAGAAAAGATGATAAAATAATTTGACATTTATATTTAGATAAGTTTTTCTTTCAAACAACTGAACTAAAAGTAAAAATGCAAACTTTCCAAAAATACACACAATATATGTTTTTTAATGTGAAGTGCACTTGCTATTTTCCTTTTATTTTTTCTTACTTTTTCTTGTTCCAAGCTCAATCACACAGTCTTCTTCAGAGGGAGCTTTGTCTGTCGTACATTCTTAAAAGTTTTATTTGCCAAAAACCATGTTTCCTGTGGAATGACTCCCCCTCCGATTCATTTCAAAGTATCTCCCTCGAAGAACCTGAGAAAAGGAAGACGGAGGCAGACAGGAGGTTCTGCACAGAAGTGATACGGTAAGCACGAATCTTAGCGTTTTACTCCAAAACTTCAAATCGTTTTACATTGTGAGGAAAGGGAAAATTCTAATATGTATATGTGTAGGATTACAGCATGTGTTCAGAGAGAGCAGTAAAACTCACAAAGACTCACAAAAGTGCTGTCATGCACAAAAACTTTCAGAGTAAAAAACACAACAGGCCTGACTTGGTTGAAGGAACCAAAGAAATCAGTTTTAATATGTGATAATATTTATGACAGTCTAGTGCGTGACCTAATAGTCATACAGGACCTTTTGCTGTAAGTTTCACACACAGTAGCTGGCTTTATTTTTCAGACAAAGTTTTGAGTTAAATTCTGTAGCACATTTTGTAAAAATTGATCAATTCCTTTCCCATGCCTCGTCCAAATAATAACAAGCTCTTCTTAAATAAGCTCACAATTATCAATTTGATCTATATGCTCAGTATAGTGAAATTAAAGTTTTCATCTGCATAATAACTTTCTCAAATAACTTTGAGAATCTCCCAATTAAGCACAAAACATTCAGAAGGGTCTTATCATATTTGATTCTAGTTCTTCAGCTGTACGTCAATTTTTTTCTGAATGCAGGAAACAGTAAAAGGACGTCACTTTAACAGATTAAATGAGAATGCTCACCGAAAAAAATGATCATTTATTCTATCTGGATTTAATTCAGAATGTATTTATCTGCCAAAGGAATATTTTATTTATCACAAAATATGTCTATATAAATACATAAAACAAAGTTTTATATCAACTGCATCACATTTGACTGTATCAAGTATACCAGCATCACCAGCGTCTTCAAATCCAGTTTATCTCTGACGTCTTAGTTTGAAAGACATAACAAGTGATGCTCATAACGAATACGAGAGCCTCCAGGAGGAGTCGCAACATAAATGTAAAATAGAATGAGAATGAGGTTTGTTTTTTTCTGGCCTGCTTCTAATCTTTGCTTTCTTGTGAATTTCTGGATACCTGTGGATCTTCAGGCCTCTAAAAATGAGCAGTCTTAACCTACATATTAAAAATAAATGCAAGATCTTCAGTGTTTTACCATTAAAGTTAATTTCCATCACATTCTCTGTAGTTGTACTTTTATAATTCAACTGAATGCTCCTTACTGGCTCATGTGCTTAGCTCACTTTCTTTCATTTACTATACATAGTGAAAAAATAAAGACATGCTTTTAATGAGTGCAGTATATAAATTAAAGGAAACTGTATTAAAGGTCTTCATCGTAATAAAAGCCAGACATAGACGTGGGTATTCCTGTGTTTGCTGTGTAACACCTCAGGAAGCCTTTCTCAGAGCTGCAGCCATCTTCTCTGCATAAATCAGGAAATGGGGCTGCAGCTGTGAAGAACACTCTCTCGCCATTGTGAGTCGTTCACCTTCCTCCCTCTTCCACAAACACAACACTTGAAACATTTCCTAAAGAACTATTGAAAACTGTTTGCTTTCTTTTCTTATTGTGTTATGTTACTAGTTCGGTATTTTCCGGACCTTTTGTGTGAAACCACAAGGTGTATGTCAACTAGATGAAAAGGGAAGACATACGCTCAAGAACGCTGTGTTGTTTTGATTATATATGCATATGTGTATATACGTAATTTGCTAGAAGCCTCACAGACCATGCGGTTTTTCAGTTAAGTCTTTAAAACTCAAATATGTCTCCATTTGGAGACACTAAATTGCAATTATGCCTCATGCAAATTTAATTCAAAGTGTTAAGCACATAGAAAATTGACATTGTTTAGATCAGAAAACAGATGATGGGATATCACATTTATATATGTATGTTGTGGTTATAATGACAGTAAAGCATATCATTTTTAGCCACATCAGCTGTATGTCAGTCTGCTGGTCCACTTTGATCTGAACTGAATATTTCAAAGTGTTGTTTACACATTGTTAACTTTGATGATCCTCTAAATTTTCACTTGGTGCCATCACCAGATCAACATTCTAAACTGTATAGTACTTTGTTTTATGACCAGATACCATAGACTGTATAAAACATTACGTAGTCTACGTGACGTCACCCACAGGTTTCTGAAACCATTCTGAAGCCAATTGCCTTCCTAGCAGTTCCTGACTCCACTTCAACTCCCAGCTAAACTAAAGATAGGCAAAGAGGTAGAGAGTGGATGGAGCTGAGGTGGGCAGGCTCACTCTGTGTTGTTAGCCAGCCAATGCTGTGGTCCTGGCCCACTTCGGTGCCGGTTACGTTACTTTGCAGCCTCCAGCCAATCACATCCATCAGTTTCTGGAGTGTAATAAATTAAAAATTTCTATTTTAGCAATAATATTAATAAAAGATAATGAAATTTGAGTTTGTGGGCCGTCAAATTTTACATTACCTTATAACTTCAATAACCGACTCCAGCTCAACCAACAACATCTAGGTTAGCACTGTATCTGGAACCGTGCTAAAATGTGACAGTAATAGTTCGAAATTAGACACAAGTTGTTGTATTTGCACACAATTTGACACTTTCTGACTTACCTTGACAAGTCTAGCAAGATAATAAGATAAGATATTCCTTTATTCATCCCACAATGGGGAAATTTCCAGTGTAATGATATGTAAAGTAATGCTATGCTCTAAACATCACGGATGAATTCTCTATAAAGAGTGGAGGAGAAAGATATGCTCCACTCAACTTGAAGTCACAGCTACAGAAGCTGATAACAGTTGTACTTGTCACAGATTTTCTTTAGCTCCATTACCTCAAGATCACAACATTATTATCTCATTTTCTCCAGACAACTAATGGCGTTGACGTATTAATGTCTCTCTAAAGGAATGTCCCAAAGTAATGAATGCTGTTGATGGTATCTATAAGAGATAACAATAGGTAAGTAGGTAGGGTAGGTAGATACTTTATTCATCCCCATGGGGAAATTCGCAGTAGGTCAGGTCATGACAATAATATTCTGTGTAGGCCTACTTCCCTTTCCTTCTGCTATGTTAAATCTGCAGTAGTGCCTCTTAGTCTGAGGGCGGTTAGGATCAATGAAACCCAAACATTATCTTCATCAAAATTTGACCTACTATTTCTTTACCGCTTCAGAAGAACCGGCTGACTTGGTCTGAATCAGCTTTGATTTGGTTTACTGATGACGTTGTAGTGCATAGATATATAAAATACAACATACAGCGAAATTCTGAGGTCTCCATTCATTTATCAATATAGAGACAGACATTCAGTTGATGAAACTGTCAGAATTTTATTCGTTATTATTATAATACATATTCATTTCGATCAAGCTTAAATTTAAATCCTTTTTGTGCACAAATTATAGTGATAAAGCACAAAGTCATATAAAGCAATATTCAAATTTGATACGTGATAGCTTCTGAAACAACCAAAAAAAAAGCAAAATCAAAAAGTAAAAAATTTAATTAAAAAAAGACTCAAGATGAAATTCTATGGTTGCTAATAATTATCTATTGAAATGCTAAAATACAGATAAACCACATCAAATGTCATCTAACAAAAATATCTGTTATTATTTGAATAATTAACCCCTGAACAATAGGCTGAGTCATTTCAGATCAAAGACATGAAAACAGTCTCAGAAAACATTCAATGCGATTGGGATGTGCGATTTGAGATATGGGAGTAAGTGAGTAATGAACCCGCACACTGATAGTAGTACCAGTATGAGGCATCTGCAACTTTCCACACTGTAATGTGGCTGATTACAAAATCCAAACAGGAAATACTTCTTTGAAGTCTTTTGTAGCTGACAGATGTTGACTCACAATAAACCAGCCAAATATCAACCATCGAGTGTGAAGCGCCGTGACTAAAGCTCTCCTCTCTTTCACTAAATGAGACTTTGACAGGCTTCTTCTTCTTCTTCTTCTGGGGGAGAGAAAGTTGAAAAGTGAAGCCAGGATGAGCGATCGTAGGGAGAAGCCACAAACATGCGGCACGCTCCCACGCACTACTGAATTCCTGTTCTGTGAAAGCATTTGCATAGCGCCTATGTGTCGGCTGTGAGGTTTTACTGTATCTGATCGAGAGGGCGCTTCTCTTAACACTGTACAGAATGTGTTATGTACATGATGCCTATAGTTTCATGAAGAGATATGTCATAAAACATAATATAAGATATTCCTTTATTCATCCCACTGTGGGGAAATTCACAGGGTCATAAGCTTCCTTATGAGGCTTTGATGGCTCACATGCCAAACGAGGTAAACTGTCATGGCCGCAAGGTTTTTAAATACGAGAATCCAAAGACATGTCTTGGAAATTTGAAAGTGAAAATGACTCATTTAGGCAAAAAAAAAGAAAAGAAAAAGATGATTAACTCACAAAAGATCTAAAATGAGGAATGAAAGGTAAAGGCTCTAGTAACCCCTTGAAAAATAATGTATACATTTCTTTCATGGCTTCACTCAGCGCTTAAATTTTCCAGTAAAGTCCAAGTAAAGCAGGAAGTGGTGGTGTTGATTCTGCCCTCCGGTGCCACTAAAGGAAGAGTTTGGATTTTTTGAAGAGGAGTTGCATTAAGTACTTATCCGTAGTCAGTGAGTTACAGTAAATGTCAGCTGGCACACCTTCTAAAAATACGATTTCAGTTTAAGTGTTCTATAACTATATTCACAAAATTTTCACCACCTCGATTCATTTGTTTATGTTATTGTGTAATTTTGTTTTTTTAAATGATTCAAATTCATCAAAATAACACAATAACACAAAGGATGCTTGATACTCAAAAGGTGGAGTATCTAGAGATTTTGACAACTTCTTGGACCTGACGAAGCTGAGCATCATGCAGTGTAAGCTCTGCTTGAGGAAAGATACCATCCAGGCATCTTTGACAAACATGAGACCCTGTGGTTGCAGGAGACAGATCAGATCATGCTGCACAAAAGTAGAGCAGCTTCACTCCAACTCATTCTGTCAACTGTTGTGGTGATGCTATCTGTGTGTGTGTTTGTGTGTGTGACTGGGTGCACCTGTGAACAACGCAGCCTCTCTGTCAGAATCTTCTACAGGAAATGTTTTGAACCATGTTTGGCTGCGGTGAATGCTGGATGCCGATTGGCTGAGATCATGCATTATTCTCAGATATTGGCACAGCTCTGATATCACTTTTAACTTACTCCTCATGTCTGGAAGGCTACAGCTACATGTATATAGAAACAGTAATGTGATATTAATAGCTAAACATCACTGTTTTCTTATATTGAGGAAACAAAAACTTAACTTCAGTCAATCTCTGCATTTAGTTAATTAATTTTCTCAGATTAATAATTAAAGGGAACAAATGAACAATTCTTGCACTTGAATTAATAATGACTGATTTGTGCTCCTGACCTAATTCAGGCTCTCAAATGAATAATGAGTACGTATGAATCAATAATCTCTTTTTTCTCTTTAATTACTTTCACTATTATTAATCGTACCCTTGCATAGTTTGCATGCACAAAGTCATAGAACAGTCGTTGACATTTTAACATTATGAGACAGCACCATGTTGTTCAAGAGGCAAACAGACAGAGTACATCGGGAATCAAAGAAAACCAGGTTCAAGTGGCTCGTTTCAATTAGATTTAGATTGCTGATGCAACTTGGACTGAAGCAGTTTCAGTTTAATTTTTGGCAGATATACATAAATGTCCTTCATTCACCTGCTAATCAACACTGTGCCGTCTTTGACGTCCCCCGAAACATGTCAACAATATTGATTAATGCTGTATTCTTTTGAGTTTAAGGCACATAAATAATTATTTCAAGAGAGTTACCAATTAAGTAATGTGATTTTTGTATGTAAAATACTAATGTAAAAATACTAACCTACAAAGTAATTATTGATGTCAGATGCAGAGGTACATCTGACAAAATGTTTTGCTATAGAATGTGGAAAATGGAAAAAATGGAAACACTTAAATAGAGTAGAAATACTTGTAAATTCTTGTCAGTACAGTAATTGACTGAATGTGAAGTGCAGAGCAGCTGGATGGGATGGGTCCACAAACTATGGCAGATACAAGCAAAAACACATCCTATCAATAAAACTACATCAATGGATTCTGAAACACCAAGTGTTCGGAACAGAAACTGAACATTACAGAATATCATGTAGTGGTAGAAGTCTGCTCCTCTGGACCTCAAGAATTCAGTCTGACAGAGACTGAAACATCATTAAAACCTTCCGTGTGAGTGCAGATGGTGTGTAGGAGTTTTGGTATTTACCCTTATGACTCTTTTTTTCCCATTCACCTCTCACCCTAAACTACTTGGAGCCCAAAGATAATCTTTTATTACAAAGCTTTTCAGTCTGACAGGATTCTGCTTCGGAGAATGTTTTCACTTTCTTTGCTTCAGTCGATCTGACTGTGGCTCCTTAATTCTTAATAGTTGCTTTGTTGAACTTTGAGGAGTAAAAAATCCAAACTTTTCAAGTCCAAAAAACGTTTATTTCAGTTATAAAAATAAAAATAAACTGGAAGTTGTATTAAATCATTGGCAATGCAACTGTTGTGCCTGCAAAGCCACACATTTATTAATATTGATTAATTATTTAAAGTGTTATTAGTTATGATGAATATTTCCACACCCTCATGCTGCACTGTTCATCTCTCTCTGTCTCACTCTCTCTCTCTCTCTCTCTCTCTCTCTTTTTTTTACTTTTCTCTTTAATTAACATTTTTTAAACCGTCTGTCTGCCCCAGTACTCATTTGTAATATTTGCTATATTATAAGCCTGAAAGCGGCTGCAGTCAGGAAAATAATATTTTGCAAGTATTTCACTGTGAGGAAACTTCTTATCCATTAAGTGTTATTCTAAATCTCTGAAATGTGTTAACGTTAATGTGTCTTGTGTTGCTGCAGAGATGCCAGAGACGTCTGAGGAGAATGTGAAATGTGGACAATACAAAGCTCAACCACAGTGTGACAAAAACATCAAACAGCTCGAGATGCCACACCCGCCTCCTCCTCCCCCACCTCAGGTCAGAGACGTGGTGCCGCCCGCCACAGGAAGTCAGGTATGTAACAAATGACATCATAGAACCAGCTGGAACTGGCTGGAACAAACTTAACCACTTCCAGTGGTAATTTCCCGGGTTGAAGGTGGTGGTATATGTAGGAGTGTTCTCTAGTACTCGGCATGAAGAATGGTCTCTTTAAAAGTGTCATATTATATGATATGACATAGAATTATGAACATTATTAAAAATAAAATATTGCTAATGTATGCAGCACTTCAAACTGATAAGTACTTTAATCCCTAATGACTTACAGTGATATACCTTTATGTCGTCATGTTTTCATGTTATCATCATTTATTTTACCTTTTTGCTCATGTTATTTAACACAAATCATGACTTGGTTGAACGAAACTCTTGACTTGTGCTTTTGTTGAAGTCCAATTTTGTCATTCAAGAACGAAGATGTCCAAAGACACTTTTTCATAACCAAGACTCGAGACTTCCTTGTAACTTGCAAAACAACAACGTTGTCACAGCTCTGAAAGAATGTTTAGGATATCTGTAGTTTGTATTTTTTGACATTGTAAGGCTGTCCACAACCACACGGCTGCAATTATTCTTCAGTAATGGGAGAAGAATTTGGAATGAATCTTGTCCACAAATGAAGTGAAACAGTCATTTTATTGCGACTTTAGAAGCATTGATTATGGCAGTGATGACATCCCATGAATGCCTCATGAAACAGCTGGAAACAAGCCACTTCTGAGGAGTTTGTTTGGTTTGGAGTTTGGTGAATCAACTTGGAACACTTGTACAAACATAGTACTTGTTCTTGTATAATGTGCAATGCCGTGATTTATATTCCATTTGTCACATGATCCACACAATGTAGCTGACATTGGTTTTCTTTCCTCCCAGTGTTGGAGCAGTATTGAAGGCATCAGGCAGCAGCAGAGACCATCGGTGCTGCGTCAAGTTTCCCAGATGAATTTCAGACGACAGCAAGGTGCGAACTTTCAGCATCCTCATTATTATTATTTGATTTTATATATTTTTATCATGCATAAAGTTAGCCTTAATATAACTGAATGAATGAACTGGAAAAGGATTTTAAGACCATTCTCTACCTGCTTACCTGTGCAAGTGAGGACCTGTTATAGCAGCATATTTTGTTGCCTGTATTTTGAACAGCACAAAGCCCAACATCCATGCTTTATTCCCCCAGTTCATCCAGAAAACATTTGCAAGGAAGAGGTGAACACACGGCCAGCTTCTCCACAAATGGCCTCCTCTCACAGGCAAAGCCATCACTACTTCTTCCCCTTGAAGAGAGACCTTCCAAAGCAGAGCTCCATTGAGGCCAGGCTTCATGACGGGTGCCTTTCTCACATTTGTACTGAATGATGAATTATGCAAATGACTCAATGCATCATGAGATAGCAAGTACATTGGCTGTCTAATTAATGGGTTGGCTATAAATACTTAAGCATACTGGAATTAAGGGTCCTGTATTTGGCTATGTTAAATGAAAGTGGATTACTGTTGTGGTTGTGGAACAGTGGATCAGCTGAAGGGTCATGGGAGTTTTCATCCAGTCTACATAGACATACATAGACTTGACGAAGTGTCAGAACAATGTTCATGAGGGGCAAAGACTTTCCGGTTTGGTGATATCAGGACTGAGATTAAGTACGACCAACTGCGCTCTCCTGGAAAACAATGTAAAGTGGCAGGTGTCTTGAGGTCTCTGAGAGTTGTTCTTGATACACTGGTTGATCTACATACATCAGTGATATTGGGCTCTTTGTAGTTACCAATAAAATGAGATCGCAGCTAAAAGCGTAATGAGTTTCCTTTGGTTCACTTGTAGAGACAGGAAGGGGAGCTTACGTTTCTGGAAGAAGCCCCAAGGAGCACATTGTTGTTAAAAGGAGTTGGTAATGGCACATCCTGGATGCCTCCCTGTGTACATTTTCCAGCTTGTAGAAAGAGGATTAATATGTTGATGATTAACATGCTGATGTAATCACATATTCCACCTGGCGTGGGTACTCAAGATCACTCAGCAAGAGATGGCAGACGTGAGCAGGGAGACGCAGGACATGCAGAATGGGCGGCCTTGCTCAGCTTGCTACAACCCAGACACAGACAGAGTCGAGTGTATAGATGAATAGATCGAGGATGGATGAGTGGCATTGTGATCTATAATATATACTGTACATTGTCCAACTCCTCCCAATGCACCATTTTCCAGCACAGTGTTGTGGCATCAAAGATAACATTTAGTAAATTTGCCTGAGGTCTGCCTGGTCACTAATATAGCCAATGCAAAGCTTGTAAATCTCAGTAGACTCATCTTCTGCAGCAACTGTGCTGATTATTGCTGCTGGGAGTGAAACATGGAAAATATAAACAAGGCGTTTTTTGTCATTGTACAAATGTTTTTCACCTTTTGGCTCAACTTTCTCCAAAGATCTTTTGTAAATGACCGAGACCTTTGTGTTCCCTCCAGCATGCCTGAGGGGACCAGCGCTCTGTTTGTGAGTGGCCACTGTTGCTGGCCCGGCTGTGGCGCTGTGTCGGAAGATTTCCCCAGTTTCTTAAAGTAAGTGGACTGTTGACTGGATTTATTGAGAATCTGGTTTTCTCACATGTGTAATATCTTTTATTCATGCTGAATGCGAGTGATAGTTGGTAATGTTGAGCTTTCCTGTTTTGTTGGTTTCTATGAGTAAATAAAGGCATAATGGTGAAGAAGTTTAGCTTAGCTTCCAGTCACAGTAACTTTTATTTACAGTAACAATGTTTCCTAAAAATGATGAACTGTTAACCCTCTTCTTCCAGGCATCTCCATTCTGAACACAGTCATGGTGACAGGAGCATGGCTCAGTGGAAGCTCCAGCGAGATTTTGTTCAGTGCATGGAGAGTCAGGTGGGAAAGTTCACCATCAATGCTCTTTGATTATGGTTTAACATCTCAGTTGCTGCATCAATGAGCTTGAAAACAACAAAAGCAGTGTCCAGGCTGACTTTAGCCCTGAATGAAAATGCGCAGCCCTCTCATTAATTTGCATGAGAAGGTTTGGTGACAGATGGCGGGGGGCAGGGGGGAAACACATCCGGCAAAAAAGTTGAATCTGACTAAACTATTATTTGTCCTCTGGCAATGAGCTGTGTTGTCCAACATAAATATTATATATATATGTATTTTTTACTACATAAGTTCTGTGGGTGATCAGGTTGTATATGCACATGCTGTTTGGCCAGAAGCCATACAAAGTATTAGAAAGTCGAAAAGACGATTTTTTTCTCGCACTCAGCCTTTAACAACTCATGCATTGAAGAGGTGTATGGTTGAAATGTCATGTGAGGTGATTACCACAACCATAGTCAATACTGCATTGCTGAGATGAGAACAGAAACTGTCGACTTTAACTTTAATTAATGACTAACTCTCTGCAGGTCTTGAAATCAGTCATTTGAGCACAATTTGATGTAAATTCAACCATGAGCATTTTCTTTTTTCAGCTCATCCTGGAAAAACAGAAACTCATTGCGATGCAGCTTCATTTGCACCTCTCTGAACACAAATACACTGATCTGGTACGTTGGTTCTAACTGCTCTTGCCTTTCACCTTTCCACTGTGCTATATTCATACTCAGAAGAAATGACTGTCGCTTTATGTCTACCTCCATATCTGCAGAAGGCAGCTTCTGAGTGGCCGTACAATCTCCCTCTGTTCCTGCCCCAGCCTGCGGTATCAGATGGAGACGGAGTACCACAGTGGGGCATTAAACATTTGGAGGAGTTGTCACAGCATGGCTACAGAACTGCTGCTTCTGCTCACCTTCTGCCAGGTAACACCAAGGCTGTGGGAGGTTATACGTGACAAAATAGTAGGGCAAGAACAAAAACCAATACTTGAATTTGGTTAATTTATTCAATTCAATTAATACGTCTTCAGCATTATAGTCTTTTAGACAAAGCTGAGAGAGCACATCAGATTAGATATGAAGGTTAGAGCAAAGATATAAAGTCCTACTGTTCAATTACTGAATGCTTACTTATTCAACAAAGTTCCAGGAGATGATATTATTTATCATTCACACAAGACACAACAATATTATGAATAACATGTTTAAACACGTTGTTGATTTTTACCTTATTATCATATTAGGCAATCATATAAATTGAGAGTTGCATTAATTGCCAAACTCTTCATTCATACAACAACAATAATCCCCAAAGCTGTGATGAAATTTGACATTTTAAATCAAATCAGATATTACGTGATTAATGAAGGACTCTTAAGTGAAAGCCAGGATTTGTGCAGCAAAGAAATACATTTTATAATAATCTGAAAACTCAATCTTTGACTTCTGAATTTTGAAATCTGTAGTGCAATTTTTATAGCTATGTCTGAACATCATACAGTTCTATATTTCTTACATTTCATTACAATTTAATCACACTCACATTTGTATTCTTACATGAAAACCTGTTCTTTGCTTTAGAATTGGTCCTTTCTCATTAACACACAATGGTATTCTCAGACAAGTAGCACAAAAGATCAACTAAATAACCAAATAATTCTAATCTGATGTATCTGATGACGTGAATTGATGATATATCATCATTACTGTTGTACAGATTTGGTCCCCAGTATTGAATGTTACAAATACAACAACATCAGACCTCCGTACACCTACGCCTACTTGATAAGATGGGTGAGTTTCTTTCAAAGGAGGTAGATATAAGAAGTTCAGTCATTTGTGAAGTTGGTCTTTTTCTGATTGATGTACTTGAACAATCACTGATTGCACTAGAGATTACACATCTACATGACAGGAATAACCAGTGCTTAAATTAGCTCTAAAATTACATTACATTAATCCAGATTGTTTTATTTTGAACATTTTTAAATGCTGCTGGAAAAATATGAAACTGACTGACTCTGTTTATGCTGTGTGTATGTGTGTGTGTGTGTGTGTTTGTGTGTGTGTGTGTGTGTGTGTGTGTGTGTGTGTGTGTGTGTGTGTGTGTGTGTGTGTGTGGCACAAACTAGGAAAATGATTGAAAGTGACGTGTTGTAACGTAGTTGTAGGTTTGTTGGCTACAGACTGCTACACTGGTGACTGATTTGTCAGTGAACTGGATGACGGGTTGTTTCTTTCCCTGTGTGTTTCTCACTGTACAGTCGATCCTGGAGTCTCCTGACAAACAGCGCACTCTGAATGAAATTTACAACTGGTTCACAACCATGTTCTTCTACTTCAGACACAACACGGCAACCTGGAAGGTTTGAACCTTCTGTTGAAGCCTTATGTTAACTGTCTCTTACTGAATCATGGATGTACACTAAATTGCAACTGCATCATTTTTTCTCAGGGCCCAATCATTTAGGGATTAATTGTGCATCCATGCATTACACTCCACTTTGGAGCTGTAGCTGATCCCAGCTGGCATTTGGGATTATGACTGAAATATTTTGCTCGATATTAAATTCATTTTCTTCGCTCTGATTAACAACTTGAAGTGTGATGAATTTAAGACAAAAAAGTAGAATAAACAATATTGACTTTGTTGACCTCTGATGATGTAAAATGAACATGATGACAGACTGTATAAGGTGAAATGACAGTTTGCAGGGTGAGAGCTGAGGAGGCAGCGTGGGTTTATTTGGGCAACACTGAATAATTTGAAAAATTCTGATAATGAAAAATTCTGATAATGATTCTCAAGCGTTAGCATAATCGGACTGATCAGATAATTGTGGGATCAAGTGGGCTCAAGTCATAATTACAACTTTGTTATTCAGTTGTTGGACACTCCCATATGACTTGAACAATAATAAACCCGGCAGGAGAGAAATGGGGTTTAAGTAATGGTAACACATTGTATCCCAGATACTTTACTACACCCAAAACAACAACAGGTAGTTTCCTTCTAACAGAACAAATTTGACCTTGCTTCTATGACAACAGACTTTTCCTGTTCTAACCAGAATGCAGTGCGGCATAACCTGAGCCTACACAAGTGTTTTGTTCGAGTGGAGGGAGGAAAGGGAGCTGTGTGGACAGTGGATGAAACAGAGTACCAGAGGCGGAAAGGACAGAAATATCACAGGTACAAATACACTCAGATATTTAAATACCCATGGAACCTAATGTCTGTTGTCTATTCAGGGTTCAGTGCTGTTCATGGGTAGATCATTGTGTGAAGATGAAGGGAAGCAAAGGAAGAGGTGTGTATGTGTCACTAACTGTGTGTGTTTTCAGGGATTGTCCTGTGAAGTGGCTCAAATCCTACTCTCATTACTGTCCAGAGGATTCCTGAACACCAGCAGATGACAGCACAGAGTCACTCCATCGGTCCAGCAGCAGGAGACACATCCACATATAGTAACACACAGAACTGCAAGAAGGACAGAAGATGAAATGTTTGTTTGTATTTTGTATTATTTTTTTAAATTTAGTTTGTTACATAGAGATATTTTATACACAGTTTTTGTACTCACAGATTTCTAACTGCAAGTGTTACAAAATAAATGAAGCAAATGTTCATGGGTGTTTTGTCTTCAGCCTGATTTGAGCCAGTAGGTCAGAAGTTCGACGTCTCACATCGTCTCCCATGATCCTTCTATGAGAACATCCTGAACAGAGAACATCCTCCTACACTATTTCATATTCTTCTGTTTTACATCTATGATCTTGACCTTTGACGAATACAGTTTGAAAATGGATCGTTAACACATAACTCTCTGTTTTTTGTTTTCCCACACATGGTAACCCATTAAAAAAACCCTCAAAGTATATACAGTGGAGCATTCTTTGACATGATTAGTGATAGTGAAACGCTGGTGAATGTCTGGTGATATTCCACTGTATAGTTTCCTTTTGTTAGCAAACATAAATGTGCTGACTTTTGACATAGTGGTTTCTTGCAAACATTCAAGCGCTGTCTCTCTTTTCACTGCCTTTCTTTTCATTTTACTTACATACACTTTAACAGTTATGCAAGAATTTCCCAGTTTGGGACAAATAAAATTTATCTATGGGGATTGACTTGTTTTTGGAGCCAGCCTCAAGTGGCCATTTGAGGAGCTGCAGTTTTTGGCACCTCAGTGTTGGCCATGGAGGTTGCTCCTTGATAACAAGTCACATTACATATAACTTTAACTGAGCAATGGATCTATCCAACATGCACATGGATGTGTGTGCACACAGTGAAATACCTTCAACTTTATTGAAAAGGAGCTGATCTGTCTACACATCTGATTGTAACATTAGGGTTTATTTAACAAACAAGTCCAATGTTGTTGTCCTGTTAACAAGTGATCAACTTGGTATGTTTAAAACAAATGCTTAGAGTGAGTTGCTATCAGACAGAAACAGAGAAAGAGAGGTGAAAATGAGTGATCAGCCTATCGTGCGACAGTCTGATGGACAGCAAGATGCCAATGAGGAAATTCAGTAAATGGATTATTGATTGTAATTGAAAATGATGTACACATTATCCAGTCACATTGAATAGAGAGTTCGAGACACTGTGCATCATGGAACCATGACCTTATATCGAGCACGCATCCGTGACATAAAATGTTAATACTGACATTTTTTCTGCATTTGACTCAAATGAATTATTATGGGATTTAGAGTCTCTTTTCAATGTGAAGTTGTTGTAACTAATTTTATGTTGTTACAATGAGTTCACTCAGCAGGATCACGTCAGTCTGTCTGAATTTAAGAGCCATATGCTTTTTTATAGTGTACAGCTTTTTCTACTACTGCAGCTTCTTCTATAACCACTACATCTGCTACTACTACCATTACTATTAATACTTATATTACTACCACAGCTTCTAATAGTACTATTACTTCAGCCTTCACTACTAATACTACTATAGCTACAGCCACACACACACACACACACACACACACACACACACACACACGTGCGCGCGCACACAGAAAGTAGCTACCTTATACTGTATAATGCACTTCATCCTGTCTATTGTGTAATATAGTATATGAATACACACTAGTGGTAGAACTTTGATTATTGAATGTCATTATTTGATTATTAAATTTGATTGTAATTATCAGAAGCAACAGCAGCAGATCAGATTTTATCCAGGAAATGTAAATATTCTTGATATATCTGTCAACTATCTTTTGCCAACTATGATACTTATCAATAGAACCTAAGTGTTTCATTATTTTATTTTATTTTATTTTATTTTATTTTTATACCATGTCACAGTTGAGCTTCCGGGCCACCTGATGGCGCTAGTGCACTCAGTGATTTGCTCGTTCTTGACACACGCCCCTCACCGCCAGAAAAACACGGAAGCAACAGACAGCGCTCGGTTTGTGTTTGTGTTTTGAGAAGCTGCTGCAAACTGTCTTTGAGTTGTCGTTGTCAGTGTTGGCAGATAAACATGTCGGCTGCGGTGTGAATGACCCGGTGAACAGTTGCTGACAGACTGTAACTAGCCGCTGCTGCTGGTGGTGGAGGAAGAGGAGGAAGAAGAAGAATGGCAGACGAAGCTTCTTTCCAGTTTTTACATAACGAAGTGATACAGTACATTTACAAGTCAGCTGAGAACGGAGAGGCGGTAAGAAACAGACAGTTTCCTCCTCCTCGGCAGCTCAGTAACCTGGACAGCTAACCGTGGTTAACCTGGACAGCTAGTTATGATTAACTTGGTTTGTCATCACTTCTGTCATTCATCCAGGAAAATGGAAGAAACATCACCAAACTGGAGAACATGGGCTTCAGAGTGGGCCAGGGGCTGATCGAGAGGTAACAAGCTAACTGATGCTAACAGCTAACACACACAGCTCCCACAGACTGGTATCACTGTTCACTGTGTGTTGTGTGTGAATCAAAGCCTAATGTGTTTTCTTCTTCTATGACACAAAGCTATTAATGTCCAGAAACATCAGTGACTTGCACTGTTGCTCTGAGTGAAGACATGCTCCTTCATTACACTGCAGTTTATTTTGAATCAGTCCTACATGCACTATCCTGCTAGTAAAGCACCAAATGTGGATTCATCCGCCACTGAAAATAGTCCTCATCACCTTTTGTCTAGGGAACTTTTGTTTAAAATGTGTATGTGCTGTATGTAGGCACAGACAACAGTATTGTGAGTCAAATGAACACATGAGGCCAAGAACGAATGAAAGAATGCAAGAACCAGTTGTACAAATGGTGTCCAGCTTTTGAACAGCCTTCCTTTTTCTCCAGACTTACCAAAGACACAGCGCGGTTCAAAGATGAGCTGGACATCATGAAGTTCATCTGTAAAGACTTCTGGACCTGTGTGTTCAAGAAGCAGATTGACAACCTTCGAACCAATCACCAGGTAACATCGAGCACTCTGTCAGCTTCTTTCATTTAGACAGATGTTATCTTGAAGATGTCAACGGATAAACACTAACTGCAGTAACAGGCTCAGTCCTGACACAGTGACGGTGAAAGAATGTATTTGTTTTAAACAGTGGTAATACACTGTGTAAATACATATCATTAGTGTTTTGATTTTGCATGGTCTCGTCTCATCAGCTTTACTGTTGTGAACTGTGTTGATGTCTGACAGTGCTGAGCCTGTTGTCATGTGTTTCAGGGCATCTATGTTCTCCAGGACAACAAATTCCGATTGCTGGGTCAGCTGTCAGCTGGGAAACAGTATCTGGAACAAGCCCCAAAGGTGCTCTGCCTTGATTTCATTAGGTTGTATGATTGTATAGTTATCATTTCTACAAGGATGCCTCTCCTCTCAAACATCCGCAGGGCATCGCAGCTCCAGTCTTACATTCAAAGATCACATTGCATGGTGTAGCTTAAATGGCTGGTAGTTATCAAATATCCTGCAGGTTGTCAATAATCTGGTCCCTGATCCCATTTTTTGTCCCCAATCCAACTCTTTTAATGCTGAGTACCAGCTGCCCAGTCACTCTTTATTTTTGAGAGCAAGAACATGAATCCTATATGACTTGATTTGGGCAGGATTTATACAACCTGTCTTTTCTTCTCCAGCTTTAAAAACAAATTGTAAGGCAGTATATAATTCATGTAAACTTTGTATGACTAATTTACACTAGAGGTTGCTGTAGTTTGTGCTCTCTGCAGTTCATATAGTCTCAGTACTGTCCAGATATTTTGACAGCTGCTGTATCCACATAAATCAGTGTATATAGATGATAGCAGTCTCTATCTCATGAAGTGTGTTAGGACAGCCTTACTCATCACATGACACAGATGCCTGTTTGCCTCTCTGCAGTATCTGGCCTTCACCTGTGGCCTGGTGAGAGGAGCTTTGTCCAACCTGGGAGTGAAGAGCATTGTGACCGCTGAGGTGTCCATCATGCCTGCGTGTAAGACATGTTTCACTCATCATTCATTAGGCTGGAGTTTGTGCTGCTGTGTTTGACTGATGTATTTTTAGAGGGATATGAATTTGATTTTATTTTTGAATAAGAATGAAGTGTGAACTAACACTTACTTTCTTCTCTTTCTGTCTTTTAAATTTCTGCAGGTAAATTCCAGGTCATGATCCAGAAAATGTAGCAACAAGCAGAGGCCACATTCACCCTGCACTCTCTTCTGTTTTTGTCATGAAAGGCAAATGCCATATTCATTAGTAAAACATACTTGTCTCTACACTTTGGGGATTGCATTGATGATTGGCAAATGTTTCTATGACTACCAACATCTAGATCTGTCTGTAGAGGAAGAGCGATTCCTGCTGACACACATCATCATTATTATCATAAGTCGATAAACACTTTCCGATGCCATGATGTCCATTCCTAAGAATAATGATATAGCCATGTTATCTCTTTCATATAAAGTCTATGATTTTAAATGAATGTGTGATTGAAGATTGTCTTTATGGAAGTGCTCTGGCGCCATCTGTTGGTAAACTGCACAATGTCAGTTTGAAATGATGCACAATATCAAAAGCATTATTAAAGTATTTTTTAGGATTTCTCTATTGTCCCAGCCCTACTAGTTAATCTGTTATAATTTGGGCTGTTGTGCCTTTCAAAAACCTGTTTTATGTTTACTGAACTTGTAAAAATAACAATATATTGACCGTAAATAAAAGAGGACATATGAATGAGGAAGGACTCCACTGAGCAACTCCGATAACACAACTCCCATTCTTCAGAATTCAATGTTGTCAGAGAAAAAGTGCTGCCTGTCAAAGGCAGAGGGAGAAGTCCTGTCCTCAGAGATGCCAAAATATGATTTGATAAACACATGAGTGAATAACTGAATGAGTAAGACATTGATTTGCCTGTGATCTCCAAAGGGTAAAGACACTTACATTGCACTTTATGGTATGCTAATAAGACATAACAAGATGTTCCTGTGGTGGAGCTTCCACAACACTCTGCTCCCATACCAACTAGTACATCAGACCATTAGGTGGCATTTCATGATCCAACCCCAGTAACATTAGGCCATGGAAGCTGTCAGGGCATTGCATGGTTATTTGCCACTGTTATACTCTTATTAGACTTGACAGGACAAAGGTATCATAGCCTATTTCTTTGCCCTATTTAAAAAAAAAAACCTCTTACAAAGTCTAACAGTTGGAAATGATGCAGTATCCTGGCAGCTTGCATAGCTCATGTATGGACTAATTACATCTATATGTCGAATTAGTGTGTAACTGTGTTTGTTTACATAAACATATTATTTCTAGTTTCCGTCTAATTTTAAGTGTGGCCCAGTGGCCTTATTAGTGCACTGTAAAATAAATTGGGGCTGACACTGTAGCATTAATGATGAATCCTGCTGAAGCATGACAATGGGCAAACTCTTCATACAATAATGTAGATGGATTAAAAAAAAAAAAAAAGTTTGTTTGAACCTGGACTTCAGGTTGAGTCAGTTACAGTGTATTCCACTGTGAAATGACGACATTCGTGCTTAGGTTCATTTTCTGAAGAAAAAAAATATATTATTAAGAGAGAAGCCACCTGTTGTTCCTGTGTCATATTTAAATATAATGGACATGTTAATACAAGATGTGGTCACTTTATCATTAAATACTTGTCTCACAGCAGTGATATGTGTCTCTGCTATATAATAAATGAGGCTTGTTAAGATTCAGGGTCTGCCTTGACAACCTGTAGGATTATTGACAATCTGCAGGACATTTGATTACTACCAGCCATTTAAGCTACACCATGCAATGTGATCTTTGAATGTAAGACTGGAGCTGCAACGCCCTGCTGGTGTTTGAGAGGAGAGGCATCCTTGTAGAAATGATAACTATACAATCAGACAACCTAATGAAATCAAGGCAGATAAATTTCACGGTCGTTGAATGGATACGAATGACTTACTATATAATATGACTTTTATTTAGCGTTTATCATAACTTTATTGTGCATAGACAACATGTTTACACGCTTCCCTGGTGGATTTGAATCTTGAAAAACTTGACCACTTGACATTTCAATCATTTGTGATTTTCCTCTTTCTATGTCAAACTGGAGGCACTTGAAAAATTGAGGAGAAACACTATCACACTGTCAATGAAACAAACACGACTTAGCAAACAATTATACAGTAAACATTTACATTAGTTATTTAGCAAAAGAATGACTTTAAAATAATCCTTTGGTCATTTGGACAAGACTAAATGATAAAGTTAGTATGTAATGATAATGTTATAATATATATTATAGTATATAGTAATATTAAAAAACTAGTTTAGATTTATCACTTCACTTTTAGCAAGAGAGCATCACGTGATACAAACCACACACTGACCCTGAAAACTGCTATGTGTTTGCAGGTTTCCCACTGCATTTGTCATCAGCGCAACCCCACAGTTACAGTGACAAGTGTGAAAAGTCTGTCTGTTTATGAAGTAAAATACGGCCTGCCAGCGATCCTGGTCACCCTGTAAGTGTTGAGTCCCGGGGAATCAAACCCTGGGGACACACCTTTCTTGTTGAAGGGGTAGAAATTGAAGAGCTGTCTGTCCTGTGCCTCCAGGGAGACCGAGGCACTGTTAACCTTCAGATTGCAGGGGTACGGGCTCTCGAACACCACCCTGAACACCCTGTCCTGGAGGTAATCCAGCCGAATAGTTCGGTACTTGGACGGCACAGTTGTGTCCACCTGCGGTCCAAACTGCTGCATGATCAGCACCCTGTCTGAGCCCACCTTAATCTCATAGAAAGTCATGTTCCTGTAAGTGAAAAAGCCCACGTATGGAGCCGGGTTGGGCGGCGGCCTGAAAGTTCGCTGAGCGTCCCTGAAAGCGCTCTCCACTGCAGGGATGAGATGGCTGTAGGCCTGTCTCACAAGGTCCCGGTCTGCAGGCCGAACTCCAGCCATCAGGACCACCAGTCCCAGCTTGAGTCGTGGCACCAGGGACAGGGTGGCTGCGTAACCGTCCAGGTCCCCGTCTTTCCTCACCACATCGTAGCCGAACTGCTCGTTGATCTCCCACGGTGTGCCGGTGGAGTTGGCAAAGTAGCTGCCGTGGCATCGGAAGACCGGGGTCAGCATGGTGTTCAGGGTGTCCTGGCGGAGCAGAGTCCTGCTGTAACTGCCCAGAAGAGCCATCATGAGCTTGGCCATGTCAGCCACTGTGGAGTACATCTGGCCTGCAGGTCGGTACCAGCCCAGGTTGTAGAGAGGAGCCGGCTGACCGTTGCCGTACACACCCACAGCCATCCGCCTCTGAACCGCTGGAGTTATGTTGAAGCCAGTGTCCTCCATGCTGAGCCGCTCCAGAACGTTGTCCGACACCCAGCTCTCAAAGTCCGAGCCTGTCACCTTCTGGGCCAGGACGTTGGCCAATAAGGAAAAAGCAACATTGCTGTAGTGGCATCTGAAGAGAAAGAGACAGTAATGTCACAGATGATCATGAGTTCCCTAAAAAGTTCTGTTAATTGACATCAACCCCCTCTTTCCTTCCAGACCGTAGAAATACATGGATTGTCTAAAGTCATCACAATCAAAAATCAATCAAAGAGAAACAGAGTCATACTTGGTGCCGGGATCTGCCACAAGAACATCATCTTGTAACAAATTCAGGGCTGCCTCCGTATCTCCACTCCAGAGGAGATTAGTTGACCTTAATCTTCTGGGTAACCCTGTGGAAATATTAGAACACCTGAGTGAGTAAAACTGTACATGAATTCTTTAATGCACTGGCTGCTCTAAAGAAGGGATGATGCTCAGTAATCATGCATGAAAACAGCTCAGTGGGACCACAAAGGATGAACTTTGCCAAGGATATATTCTGATACCTGGTGATCACCTGACTTTTCCTGTCCAGTACTTAGGTTGCATGTTAGCAAGTGTTTGCATGCAACCTCTCCAAAAATAAATATGATTTGAGTTTGTGTGCAGACAGATGCCGACGCTCAGCAGGTCTTCCCTCTGTTAATCCCTCCATTTACAGCACAGAGCTGATTAGCTCTATCTCTGGAGCTCAGTGTAATTATAGCTGCTCTCTATGTTCTCTGTGGTGGAGAGGTATCCTTAAAATAAATTACACTGTGTCCAGAGTCTAGACCTACTTGTTGACCAATGTGGTTCCTCCACAAACTGCTGCTGAGCTGTTTGAATGTGATGTAATGAGACAGGAAGTGAAACTATCACAATGACTCAAATAGATACAACCGTGAGTGTATGTGAGGTGGAGTTGTTGGTTTGTCTGAGCTCACCAAACCAAATTCCTATTGACTATGAGAGAGTCAATACTTATTGCTTTTTTGTCAAAGTAGTGAATCTGTCTAAGTGCTCGTCTTTACCCATAAAGGGGATTCTACAGTTTCCTGCAAGCCAGATTTAGATCCTGTCCAACAGGAAGGGTTACCACATTAACAAATCAGCTTTCTGTAGGCCAGAGCTTATTACAAATTACATGCATCGGAATAAATACTAGCCTTGTGCAGCATGCAATGCTCAGCCTTTACGATGTGTTGATCCATGTCTCATTTCCAGGCTGTGTTTGTGGTGTTGTGCAGAATTTCAGTGCACTCAAATGTGTTTTCTTGTCCCTACCCTTGTATGTGGTGGACACCCTAACCATAACCCTGGATACTTGCTTTTTACCAGTGTTCCTGTGCTGTGCCTGTGTTCTTGTGTGTATTCTGAGGATTGAACCTCTGGAGAGATCCTGGCCAAATCATCCCAATCAAACACCAAATTGACAACTGACAAATCGTTTCTGAGCATCTAATCTTGCACATTCATAAGGATGCCAGAGCCCAAGGAGCGTAACACATTGATAATTATGTCAGAAAAGCTGTTGTGGTAGCACATTCAAACTGGTGTTGTATGTTCAGAGGCTGCTGCTGACCTCATCATGTGTTTAATGGCATCTTGTGGTCGTCCACTGTTTCTGTGGAACATCAAAGCTCCACACACCAGAATCTAAGGAAGCATTTAGTGTTTGTATTGAATGTTTCTGCAGCTCAGGTTTTCTGTCCAATGCAGCGCTCATTGCAAATACAGAAAGTCACGTGTCCTTTCTGCCAAAGCAGAAAATAAAGGTGTGGAGGTCGAGATGGTGTGTGAGGGTCTGTATCCCATCACAGACCAGCAATCTGTCCTTATCTATGCTTGTTGCATTTTTGGATTCATTTTATCTGTTGCTGTGAGCTAACTCTGATGTAAAACAACATTCTGATTCTTATAATGTGGCCTGGGCAGACGGCTGAGAGTCAGAGGTCTAGTCTAAACCAAAGTTTAACCAAAGATATCACTGTGGCATTGACAGATTTTGGGCTTACCGGAGAGCTGGCTCGCCATTCTGCGCAAGGTGAGTGCAGGTGAGTAGTTGCTGGGGGTCCTGGCCAATGAGGACGCCGCCCCCCGGCTCTTCCCCAGCGGGTTCTTGATGGTGAAGTTGTCAGCGTACTTCTCCAGGGGGTCATCCAGAGAGTCCACCAGCCCGTCCTCCCACAGCTTGTAAAGCATCAGCGTGGGGAAGATCTTAGAGAGACTCGCAATTCTGCAACGTGATTAATGTGAATGCAACACATGCTTATTCCATTTAATTCAATAAATGTATCTTGGTTTAATAATACCCAGCATCATCACTGCTGCCACACAGAGCAGATTTAAGCTCTTCATTTAGTGAGTGGTTCAGTCTCATTGATCACACATCATATATGTAGCTGAACTAATACAATGGTCTAATCCCAAGCCGACCACCAATTCTAACACTAAGCCTCAGATCCAATGCAATATGCAACAGAAGAATTACAACATGTGTGGTAATGATCATTGTTCAGATAGATAGATAGATGTCACCTGTACACTGTGTACTCGTTGGGTGCAGGTGAGGACGGGTCGCTTTTGTTCTTCTTGCCAAAGTTTCCATTCCAAAGAACAGAGTCATTTAAAACCACAATGGCTGATATGGCCGGGAGCTTGGTGGCGTCCACACTTGACCTCAGGAGTCCATCAATCTGTTAAGAGGAAGTTCAGTAAGACTAAGTATATCTATATTAGAATATATGTACTTGAAATAATTAATTAGAAAAATCAGTTAAAAGACATTTACCTTTTCTAAGGCCGTTCTCAGTGATGTGATGGGATGTTTGAGGGGCACGGGCTCAGGGAAGTGAGGACACATCTCCTCTACTGTCACTTTCTTTTCAACAACTTCTGTGGCAAAGGGGGAGAAGTCAGTCTCATTATGTCTGAAACATGCAGACACAACCTGTCTGTCTGTCATGGAGGGATCGCTACCCTGACTGTACAACCAGTGATGCACAGTGAGACTGTCACTGTCAAATATGGTTTTATCAACTTTAAAATGTTGGAGAAACTAATAAAAAGAACTAAGTTGAATTTCACTGAAATGTTCACAACAACAACAATTTTGTATTTCACATGTCTGTTGGTTGTCTGGTGTCGCCCTGAAATCTTGCTAACCTCAATCTTGATAATCTAAAATCCAATTCATTCCCCTGTAGATGTTCTCCACATTTCTCCCTCAAGAAGTAACTCCTGCCCTCTACCAAGTTTGGCACTTTGGAATATTGCTCCAGTTCACAGTGTAAAAAAGTGGCAAGCTTGAAATACGAGTAGACACACAAAGACTTGTCTTCACATATGACATGAAAAATGTTTAAGTTGATTGTTTTTTTTATGCCTGATATTATTACGGATCCGTAATGATGCTAAAAGTGAGAAAACAATTGTCTGCCTTTGTTTGACACACATCTTTCCTGCTATCTAATACCTATGTGTAGTACTACTGTAATAACTATTACATTACTACTAATTCAATGCATTGTCTAATAAAATACAGATATATTATATTGCAGATATTGACACAGTCAGACGGTGAGTTGTTTCTGTCACATTCAAAGCATGAGCAGCTACAGGCAGTGACTGCTGTTCTTTGCTCAGCTCCTCCCTCCTGTCTCTCAGCAGGAGTTAAAGTCTGCTTTAATCCTGCTGCCACTATTTTCAGCTTTGTGTAATCCTGCTGCAGCTCCTGCAAATGAGCAATTACACTAAAGAGGCTAAGGAAGGTCCAAAAGTCTTTCCAGGATGGAGAGTCATGTTTGAAAAAGTCTCTGTGTGGGCGTTCTAAGGGTTTAACTGTGTTCCCCATAAACGTTACCTGTCCTCAGCTTGGGCATCCTGTACTGCCATATGAAGCAGCAGGTCATGACCACAGAGAGCAGAAAGAAGACGACCATTCCCAGCATGGTCCATTTCACCTTCATCTTCTTCACTGGTTGTTCTGGGCAGCAGATGCAGCCTGGATGAAATATATTCATGTTTGTAAAAAGCACCTCATGATGAAGCACTAACTTCACAAACAGGTTTAACACAGACATTCTTCTTTCTTTTTCTCCTGACATGTAAAAAAAAAACATGTAAATGGCACAAACAGCAGCTGCAGGCCAAATGATTTCACTCACCAAAGGAGGGAGAAGAAGCCTCAGATCATTATCTTTGTGTCATTCTTCTTCAGACAGCAAAAGTCCAGATTCCTTCCCTGCCAGGTCCACAGAGGAGAAGCCAGCAGGACTGCAGCTGCTCCTGAGCGTTCACCGGCTGCAGACCACCACCTACATGCACTTAATCCTGACTGTGATCCCTGGCTCCACAGGAAGGACCGACTATTCCCACTCCACTGTGACATCATAATCTGCTGGGAGATTCAGCTGCAGAGCTAAATGTAAGGAGTGGAGTGGAAACCTGCTGAGCGCTCATCCTCAGCAATCAAATCATCTCACATCCTTCGGGGTTAATTCCACAGACTCATCTCTCGTCCACTGCTGGATGCTCTTTATCACCATGTCCGGGGGTAGAGGGTTAAGTATCATGTTGAAGTGACTGATGATTTACCAGATATGAACGAGCACCGGTCTGATGGGGGCGTCAAGACAAGAAGAGCATTTAAAGAAAAGACCTTTGTAGAGATGGATGGGTTCTGCAAGGGAACAAGTCCTCCTGTTTTACTGCTTAACAATAGTTCATGTGTGCAGTTACAGCTGGAACACTTTGGCTCTGCATCACAGCTCAAAAAGATTTTGATGATGCTTTCAACTTTCCATGGCTTTCTTCGGTGAACAGAACTCGCTCTGTTGTTTATTTATTCCACCTGATCAACTGCTGTTCCAAATACATCGTGACACCTGAGCAAATTCCAACGGCTGAAGAAAACCATACATTCACACTTTTTGTTCCAGCTGCTGTCACTTTCTGCCTCCAAATGTCTTTACATGCAGTTATCACTACAACCATTAGAGGGAACTGTAGACTGTAATATAAATTTGACGCTGTTCTCTAATTGTCACACTATTCAACTTGAGCTTCGCTTCAATTATTGACAGAATGCTTGTACAAGTGACTGCGTTTCATTGACAGGCCTTTTTTATCATGGACTTTACAAGCATAGTTGCTTTATCTTGCACATATAATGAAGACAAGTTGTATCAACACTGATAGGCAACGAAAGGATTAATCATTAGTTGCTATCATTATACTCTACACCACTCTTTTCAATGACATGTTGAAGTAAAATCACAATTACATATCAGAATTCATTTCATAATAAAGTCACCAAAACACCACACAAACACAACACATGGAGTTGCTGTGTTGCCTTTTATCAGACTGGGATTGGGATGATCCTCAGCACGAGACGGGTGACATCTGGACAAAACGGTGCAAACTGCATCAAAAATCACATGCCACAGCACCAAGACTCATCATCATCTTGTGTGCTCTCATCGAACCAACTTTTTAATTTCCTCCCTTGTTGTGTTTGTCCCTTGTTTCATGCCCTGAACTCTTGTATCATTAATGTGTTGCCATTATTCAGACACTGTTAGAGTATGTATACGATGATCTGTATGACAGTTGGTCAGTGGTTTTGATAGTATTTCCATGGGAATGCTTGTTTTAATGATTTATCATCAAAACTTATTATTTACTTCACTTTACTATCACTGTATATGAGTTGAGGTCATGTTCTTCATTAGCAAATGTTGTTTGCTCAGTTGTTATGAACAATTTGCAATTAGATTAGTCATTAAACATTTTGTGTCCGTTCATGTCCTGGGGTGAAGAAAAGAAAACACATTTGTGATATTTGACTGTGGACATTATTTCCTGGAACAGAACAATGTCACATGTCACCAAGACTCATTTTTGCTTTTTGGTGCAGAAGCCTGAAGCAGCATCCCAACTTCACCACTCATCACTGTCAAGAACACATCCAGCTGCAGCCAGAGACTGGAGATTATTAACTCATAAATTACTGAACTACTGTATGAACCTGTGCTTCTGCTAAATATGTTTGGTAAAAAAAATAAATTATATATATATAACTTGTAACATGTTCAGTTGCTATATTTTTCCCTCCTTGTATTGAAGAGAGGTCATAGAAGAAGGTGAAGGTGAAGACTCCAGGACTAATAAAAAGAATAATAAAGATTTCATTTTTTGGTTCTTTTTATCAATCATTTGTCACATTCAACACTCACATCAAGTGCTCTGTTTTATTGTATGTGTTTACCTGTTGATGAGGTGTTTCTACAGGTGTGATGCTGGATGTATTAAAACCCTCAGCTCTGCTCTGCAGGGCTGGAGCCTCGACAGTGAGAGCAGCCACAGAAAGGCACCAGCTTTACTGCTCAATCTGTGACCCACAAGTCAAGACAGATTACGTCTGATTGGGTCGCTGATGGCGCGTCTGACCTACAATCTGCTGCGTTTTCATCGCCGTCTCTCGGGGCAAAGGTTTCCATGGGAACAAGCCCTGGGCTCCTCTAATCTGTTGTTTTGCAGCCCTCACTCATCTGGAGGCTGCATTCCTTTTTGTCAGGCCCAGATTCTTCTGCTCTATTTCCTCTCTCTCTCTCTCTCTCTCTCTCCTCTCTCTCTCTCGGCCTCTCCCTCCCTCTCTCTCCCTCTCTCTCGGCCTCTCTCTCTCTTTCTCTCTCTCTCTTTCTCTCGCTCTTTTTCTCTGTCTCTCTCTCTCTCTGTCTCTCTCTCTCTGTCTCTCTCTCCCTCTCTCTCTCTCTCTCACTGTCTCTCTCTGTCTCTCACTCTGTACAAGTAAAAGTGCTCCATTCAAAATCCTAATGAAAAACTAATGTAAAAATATAGAAGTATTATCAGTGAATTGTACTGAAATGTCGTGTTTCTGCACAAAAATGACCTTTGACCCGTTCTGACATTATAAGATTTTTAATATTAATGCATTACCGTGTAAGAGACATTCATAATATTATGACATTGCTTATGATAAAACTTTCATTTGGGGGATTTTTTAATTATAACAATCTTTGCTTTTTGTGAAGTACTGCATAATTTGACCTCCCAAAGAAAATAGCAAGTCAAGTGTATGTGTTGTACAAAAATCTTAAAATATTAATTAATAAATCCATTAATCTATATAAAGTGAAGTAGTTCCCTTTGGATTGAAAATTACAAGTACAGTAATAAACTTAGTTACTTTCCACCACTGGACATAAAATAAACAATAATTGCTGCTTTGATGAAATAGTCTTCTCAAACAAATAGCTCTTTAATAACAGTTCATTAATAATAATTGACTGATTTAAACCTTTGCATTGTGGGATGTCGGCGCTGTTTCCGGTGCTTTTCCGCCCCCTGCCGGCTGGTTGGGCGCAGACAGGCCGAGCAGCAGCAGCAGCGGCTTCTCAGTCTCAGTCTCTGCTGCTGCCGCTGCTGAGGATGATGATGGTGCTGATGAGGAGGATGGTGCCTTGCAGCCGTGAATGAATGCACTGTCAGTGTCCTGCAGCTGGGAGGTGAAAGCGTCGGCTCTGTGCAGGATCATGGACGTGTGGTGTTTGCTGTGGATGGTGCCGGCGGTGTGGGCTGTGGAAGGTAAGGCTGCTCAGCTCGGCTCGCTTCACTGTGGGTGAGGGTTGGATGTGTGGAGAGGAGAGCAGCTCCATCATTGATGCTTAACACCAGGCTGCAGCTGTGAAGTGCTGAGGCTGAATCAACCGCATCCTCCTGCTTCACTCCAAATCTCACTTATCAATGATGGATTATTATTATTATTGTTATTGTTTGTGCTGATCATGGTCTCATTTTAGATACACTTCAGTCCAATGTAGCCACATTATAGGCAACAGCACATAAAGTGATATATGACATGATCTGTGTGTGTGTGTGTGTGTGTGTGTGTGTGTGTGTGTGTGTGTGTGTGTGTGTGTGTGTGTGTGTGCGCCTTCGTGCTCTGGACTGGATCTAAATACAAGGAAGATACTTCGGTTACAAAGGCTTACTGAACCTCTTCAGCACTCACTGACCTGTTGTGGGTCAGTCAGTGCAAACTCATCAGATCAGAGTCAGTGCGATGGAGCAAAGGATGCAGAATAAATATGATTAATGTAACAGGTTGCTCTATAATACATGAGGCAGGTGGATGTGACAGTAAACACAGCGAGAATAGTTTGTTTGATCAGTGATATTTCTATGATACAACAGTGAGACGGGAATAGAATGATATGTTACTTACAGGTACCTGCCTCTCTGTTCATCAGAGCAGCAGCCTGAGGAAAGAAACTCATGTCAAGCAAACCCACAGAATCTTATCTCACATCATCCCAGACTTTTCAACAGACACCATGAATGTCTGAATTTGGTGGAAAGGTTTTCGTACTCGTAGATTATTTCGGTTTAAAAAAGCTGGAGTGTTGGGTTTGAAAATGTCACTGAGTGGAAGTATTGTGAAACTTCACTGAAAAGCTGGAGCAGGAGGATGATAATATGTATGATCTTAACAGCCTAAAGCAAAGCATACTTAAAGGGACAAAGCTAAGAATGTGATAACTAAAGATAGCTCAAATAATCAGATGATTAAAAAGAACTTTAATGTTATCACTCTCATAATAGTTGACACAATATTGGCTCTTGCAAAAACACAGCTTATCTGGATGATAGATTTTTTTAAAATTCTCATTTCACATCTGAATGTCACAGCAGAGCTTAGTGAACGCCACATTTAGTCCTGTAATCTATAATCTATCAATCAGTCTATCTATCTACCTGCTTGTGGGTCACACACATTTGAATCCCATTCACATTCATATTTAAATTCCTTAGTGAAATCAAACACACCGGAATTTGAGGAAGTCAGATTTAAAGGGGCAATTTTACACATATAGCAAACAGATGTATAATGTCTCTCTGAAGTCTGAGACTATAACTCTGATGATGCCACAATACTATCATTAGAGTTTAATTATTTTAGGTGGGCTTAAAGGTAATGCCAAATTGCATCACAGGAAATGTAGGATACAGTGTCTTTGGGGCTTGACCCACACCAAGGAATAAAAATCAGGATATCTCATTGTCAGCTGTTGGGATTTCTCTATTGACTCTGTCCTAATGAGCCATAGTAAACTACTGGAGTGCTCTTAAGACCTTGTGATGCTGTAGGGAACTGAATTTAACAAACTCACAAATAACAGAAATGTACGAAAGAGCTAGCAAACAGATTAATTTCATAAAGACTGGAAAAAAAAACTTGGCCAGAACAAGAAAAGTACAAAATTACATTAACTCTGTTCTGAATCAGAATGCATGCATGTGAGCCAGTGCTGTAACTAATAAATAAGAAAGAAAACATAACTTTACCATATTTTCAAACTGTCAATGACACCATCATTTTACAGAAAATAAAACTTAAATGAAACAGAAATCTGCATAAAAAAGAAAAATCCCTATGCGATTATATTCAGGACATTTAAGGCCTTTAATAACGAATCTGGGAGGTTATGTGATTATTTGAGGTTGGTCACAGCTTCTCTCTCTGGCTGGAAGCCAAATTATTCATGTGCCATCACACTGTTAGAGCAGCACATTAGTGAACATGTGTCTGATTCATATGTTCAGCTACCATGTCTAATCTCATGGTGTCCACATGCTTGTGGACATCTCTTGTGTAACCTTGGTCTTGATCCAGATGAGTCTCCTCATTGCTGCCAGGATGTCCACATCGAGAAAATCGAGCTTCCTCCTTTAGCTAAATGAAACCTGTAGTTGGTGTGTGACGTCGTGCCGTAAAGCATTCTGCACTTCTCACAGGAGACTGTACCAACTCAACCCAAGAGACATAGTTTAAAGATCGGGATGTCAAACTGAAAATGGTCTGTGTAATAATCCCACATTATGCAGGAAAACTGTGAGCAGTCAGCTACAGTAAACTACAGGAAGTGAGAGGTGACGGAGGAGTTGCTCTATAAACTGTGATGGATGTTTACAACAGACAGTTTTTTCCTCTAGATAAATCTGGCTGAATGGAGGTTTGTTCCCAGCCTGTCTGATCTGTGTTTCATCCCATGTCTTTAGTTCCACTTATTACTGACAAAACTGTGAAAACAACATCCAAGTTATAATAAATTATAATGACTGTTTTCTTTAAATACATTCAAAATGAAAGGTTCACAGTCTTCAGTTTTTCAATCAATTGAGAAGCAGAAGAAAGCCCCGTCGGCAGACAGGATTCCTTCCTCTGCCGCCGTGAACAGTGAACCTATGGAGGCAGTGGAGAGGGTTGGGCGTCCCTCGCTCTGCTGCCTGCTTTATGTAAGCCCTGTCAGAGCTGTCAGTTTGAGCCACGTCACAGTCCGTCCAGTCAGCGCCGGCCTTTACAGCCTCTCTGCTGTGCTGCCTCCCTCCATTCATTCACACACTGTCTATTTATACCTGCACATTTTGCAGCACAGATGTTCCCGGTGCTCATCCAGCAGAGCATCAGCCTCCTCGCTGACTCTCAGCTGGAGCTGCATTGCACATAATTGCAATGTCTTGTAGCTGCCTGTGTTGCTGCTGCCGTTAACACTCTGTCTGTCCTCGAGACGCTTGCATGGAAGCAGAGCTGCGGTTGCGTGATGATTGTTTCCTTCACAACAGGAAGACTTGTGATTAGATACAGAGCTGAGAGGAAACACTCGTCAGCCTCCAGGAGGAATATTACAGGCTGAATTATTTATGCACATTATCATTGAGTTCCTATTGTGGGGCCTGATGTGAAGAATTTTTCCACATTAGACATTTTATCTTGTTTTCATGTTTTAGATTGTTGCACCAAAAGTGGCCAATGCTGAATAATTATGTGAAACATTATGTGCCTGTACAACAATGGTCCATCTGAAAATCTAAGAAATCTATTTATCTCGCAAGTCAGACTTATAATGACCATAGACAGACAGACAGACAGACAGACAGAGTACTTTATTAATCCCTTTGGGAGGTTCCCTCCGGGAAATTGGCATCTCCATCGCTTCTCGTATATTGCACTGTTTAAATATAGAAAACAAAGTAAGTAAATAAAATAGAATATAAAATAGAAAATAAAAAATATAAAATCTAAAAATAGACACAATAAGCTAGGCAGTAGAGGTAGCAGGAATTAGAATCAAAAGTAGGCACTTGTAGGAGATCTAAAGAAAATATGCATAAGTGCATGTGTGTACCTGAGTGTGTACATAGTGATAGCAGCGGTGGGTATGGAATGCTAATGGTAATGGTAGAGTGCATATAGTAATATAATATAATAATATAATCTAGCATGTAATAGTAGTATGATATAGCATATACAATGTATAACATCCAAGAGTATAACATACATGTACATGTATAATATAATAATATAGTAGTGTAATGTGATATATACTACACTCTACTACATATAATAATAATAGTAGTAATATACTACTAGTTAGTTATCAAAATATAATGTAGTATAACAATAATATAATATAAAATGTGGTATAATAATAATAATGATACTAATAATAGTATATAATATATAGTATATAATAGTATACTACACTGTGTTATATAACATCAACATCAACAACAGCAGTGTCAGAAATAATAGCAGTAGTAGTAATAATAATAATAACAGTGATAGTAATGATAATAACAGCAATGTCAGATTTACATTTACATTCTATTGCACAATGAAGTATTGCTCACAGTCCAGTTATATTGCCCCTGATGGCGTCATATTGCACATGAATTAAGAGTCCAGTTTATTGCACAGTGTATAGTCTATAGTCCCTCTGTTCTTCTGTTCATCCTCCTCCCCCCCTGTGAGGAGTTGAACAGTTTGATGGCACGGGGGACAAAAGAGTTCTTCAGTCTGTTGAACTCTTTTGACCATAGTGAAGATATTTGATATTCACTTTCATTTCAACAACCCAGCGGTTCTGAGCACACAGCTGTATATGTTTGAACCAGATATTGAGCCAACATTGTGATGTGTTGCTCGTGCCACATTCATGTCATATCTACTGTGACTGTTTCTGTTTGTGAACTCTCAAGATCCAAGTGGTAAAAACAACAGGGAAACTCAGTTGGCACAGCACTTATTAATAGAGGCGTCACCCAAATGAAATGGGTCTGGTCCTACATTGTCAATACATGGTGACCTTCTCTGCCGTCATACACCCGTCTGGAGTTGCTCAGTAATGTAAACATGCAGATATTTCACATCTGTACAACCAGTCAGTATGACCTGAACATGGCATTATTTGCATCTTCTTACTTTAGTTTGTGACATGAATTGGATCTTGGAGTAACATACTTTCCATCAGTCCTAGTTTCTCCAGTGCAGGTGGATGCTGCACTGGGAACTCCCAGCTGTTGTAAAGGGCATTCAGATTGAACCGCTGACGGCCAATAATCTATACAGTATGACGTTCTCTAGTCAGCAGCCTATTAATGGAAGTTGACAGCGTGTCCCAGCTCTGGCTCTTGGCTGTCAGTCAACCACAGTCAAACCCCCTCAGAGACTCTGCAAACAGGTTTAGTCCTCTTTAGAAAATTAGAAACTTGCAGCTGTAGAATCATTATGATTGAAAAGAATTCAGATTTCAGTTCAACCTTAAAACTATTTGAACTTATTCAACCTAAATTAGTCTTTGTTTATGTTGTTGGAGAGAGGCCAGCCCGGCCTCGGTGCCCTCTGCTGACATTCCTCAGTAGGACTCAGTTATCCAAAGCGATGAATATTCAGTGTTGGGAACAGCACAGTTGCTCCTCAGCCTCTGGGAGCAGTGATAGAAAACACCGAGCATTAAAACGGCCCATGACCCAGTTCCTCACTGGTCTGTGGTCGCTTCACCAAACCCGGGAATTTGAACGTGATGACGGGATGTGTGTTAGCATGAGGCACAGGCATGTAACATCAGCAGGACTGTGTCCACTCCGTGAAGACTCTCCAGTGACATTTCATTTAGTGTAAGGTTTAGGTTTGAACTGCATCTCATCTGTGTCTCCTTTCCTCTCAGATCACCACATCATCTTTTTTTTTTTTAACATGGAATCAGCTCAGGTGGCTGTGAGGGGAAGACATGTGATGCAGTGCAAGCTAGGTTTTCTTCTAGAGCTGTTTTCATTATACATTACTGCTCTGCTTCACCGTTTACTGCGAGGGACACACGCTAATACATGAAATGTACATAAATACATTATCAGGCCAAGATGCACATTTAAATACAAGAATATTATTTTACATGAATGCATTATTTTGTTTTTCTCACCTATTACTTTAACATATTTAAAATCCATTCAGATGTCATTGATATGTTGACATATTAAGGATGGATCTGTTCACGTGTATGATTCTTGCAAGTGTTTCATGTCATACTCAATGTACTGGACAAAGAGGCGTCTTTGTCCAGATACTTATTTACTGGCCACTCTTTTCTATTAAGAATCTTCTGTTCAATTTTCAGAGCAGATTTTTGATCAACCCTCCTGCTCTTCACTTCACATACACAGTGACTGAATTTGAGTTTAGTCACATCTCATCCTGTCCTGCATTACATTTTCCCAAAGGTAAAAGACTCAAGTACTTAGTGCATCCTCTGTGACTGTGAATTCACTGAAGCATAACTTTTAGTAAATCCACTGAAGCATCTTCTGTTTCCCCAGGAGATCAGTAGATTGAGTCCATGTGACATCTGTTCAATCTGCACTGGCTGCGTTATCAGCCATCCAGTGACATGACAGGAGAAAGATGGACGAGTAATCAGTAGCTGACAGTATTAGACAGCAAAGAAAACGTATCCTGAATATGATGTGTGACTGTCAAAATCCACAGTCCTCATTCTGTGTCAAATATGTTCTCTAGCTTTAGCAGTCAGTGAAATTGAAATTTTGTGCGAGACAGTGTGAGCTACAAGTGTGCACAGGGGCGTTTCTGCTCAGCATTCTCTGAAACACCAGGGGGCGTACAAACAAAGCATTCTGTGAAGAAGGAGAAGTCAAAGTGTTACCACAAGAATGTCAAAAACATGGCTGCACACTCTGCTGTACAGCTGAGCCGGCCCCTCCCTCCAGGTACCTGGTGGGCGGAGTCGGCTCATTGAGGAGATGCAGCTCACCTGGTCTGGCTGACAGATATATAAGCCAGTGTTAATCAGTCTTTCTCTCCTCTGACTTCCAGCCTGTTTGGTTCTCATTTGTTTGTCTTAACTTCCTCATTAGTTCTGTAAAATAAACCTGTCTTTAGTTACATGTTCTCCCTCCTCTGTCCAGCTGTGAGCCAGGTTGTGTTTGTATCCATCTGACCTTTTTGATTGGGATTAATTTGTTTGTGACAGATTGTTTTTGCACTTCAGAGTAATTTCTATTTAATTCATCTTGCTTCTGCTACAACAGTGGGAGAGTCACACGTTTTGATCATTGAGAGAGCCTTTGCTCTCTGTATCTGTTCCACGTTTGGTTGTTTTGGGGCATTTCTTTCAGTGGATGTTTGAGGGGAGAAGCAGTTGTTGCCAATTTAGTTTACAAACCCATTTGTTAATTTCAGTACTGGGACATGTCATTGGTGTCCACAGATGGCAAGTAACGAAGTACAAATACTCCGTTACTTACTTAAGTAGATTTTTCATGTACTTTGTACTTTTAGAAGTATTTATTTCTCTGACGACTTTTTACTTTTACTCAATTACATTTTCAAAATAAATATACATACATAATACTTTCTACCCCTTACATTTCTCAAAAGGCTCGTTACTTTATATATAGCCTAAGCCTATATATTTTTTAATTTTTGCGCCTCAACACCGCGTCAACTGTTTCCGGTTTTGAAAGACGCAGGAGGAGACGCGGCTGTTTGTGTGCGTGCTTGTGCGCGCGCATGTGCTGTGTGTCAGAGCAGGTCTGTTGCTCCGCTCTCACCTGCTACAGCACTTACGATCGAGCACAGGAATTGTATCTTAATTGTGAAGGGTTTCTCATTGAGCTACACTGTATGCACAGTGTGCAACTTTTTCCATATTTAATTTATTTGTCAGGGACATTGCATAGTGTTTATTGTAGCAGATAACAGCTAGAGAAGCTTGGTTATACTCATCTGTAGTCCCTGGGTGTGCATGTCACTCACAATAACACACCTGTACAGTGTTAAACAAATGTTGCCTGGTGTGCTATTAAGGAAAAGTGCTGCTAAAAACGCTGATTAAGAGCTGGGCCTATGAGCATGATTTGTGACACCATAGTTTAGAAGCTAATCCATTTCCAAAATTCAATGTTCAGACGTGTGATGTGTTTACCTTAAGTGTATAATAGAAATTCCTAAAGGACTATACAGTGAAGTACATTAGGATACTAGGCAGGAAGTGTTTGTTCAAACAATAACATTGCTAAAGAAAACTCCATATAAATTATCCTGTATTTAATAGCTTTGCATCCACTGAATCGGGCAATAGAAATACATTTTACTTTTAAAAGTACTTTTGAGTACATTTCAGAGCCTGTACTTTTTACTTTATTTGGATCAGTACTTTTTACATAGGTATTTTACTTCTACTCAGGTAAGGAATCTGGGTACTTTTGCCATCTCTGTTTGTGTCGATGGCCATGTGACAGCTGATAACAGCCATGCATCCCCTCTGCAGGCTGGAGTGGTTGCTCTCAACAGGAGACTGACTACTTTGTTGTTTTCATTTCAGTGGGATGGAGAATGTGGGTGAAGACAATGTCTTGGGAGCATTTCCCTGGTTCCTGGACTGAGGACTGGGAGTCTGAGATTAGTTAGTAAGTGGAATGAGTTAGGGTTGGGGATCTTGGCTCTGTGATGGCTTTGTCATTTCACTATCGTATCATATCCAGTCCAGCCTTTGTGTATTTATGTTGTATTATCCACTTCAGTTGAGTCTGGCCTGCTTCAAGATGATCAGGTCTGTCGTAGGACGTTGGTTTGGTAGGTAAGGAACTAACTGATGACCGCTCACTACCAACCTGTGTTTGACCAGTGGGCTGTACTACGAAGCGAGGTAACTGGCTTATTGTAGTAAGTTCAGGAGTAGTGAAGTTCTTGTTAACAGCAGCTTTACATTCATACAGGTTGGTCTACAGCCGATGAGCTTTAGGAGCAGGTCTTCATTCATTAACACAGAGGAACGGCTCAGTTTCACAGATGGAACCATGTGGAGTCTGGAACTGAATTATCCTCATTGGCTTCACAAAGGAACACTCACGTTAGGCAAACATTGGAGAAACAAAGGGATGCAGCTCTTGGCAGTTGGAGGCAAACAGAGCATGTGGCTACCAGACTCTTTATAGAAGGCTTGATTAGAAGAAAATGGCTCCACCTGTTGATGACTGCATCAAGCCTGAGCAGGTGTGCATGCTGCTGCTGTCAGAGCTCAGGAGGGGTCAGAGGTGATATGGAGGATTTCAAAACTGACATGATCATGAACATGCCTCTTTTACACGAACACACACAGATTAAGTTCACACAGACTCAACAAACCAACATCTTAATCACCATGGTTGTACTGATTAACTCCAGCTGAGACAATCAGAGTTTGTCAACACCAAATTAAATTGGAGTAGATTAAATTTGCTTCATAGTAGACCCCACAGACCATAGTTCTCGAGCCTGGATCCAGTCTTAAGTCTGGTTTCAGTCTTTATGATCTCAGACTTGTCTCTGTCTCTTCCACCAGTCTGCTGTCTTTACCATTCAACAACCATCCATCATCTGTTTAGAGATGTTTTTCAAGAATTTTTGCATTTCTGGTATATTTCCTTTACAGTATTCAGAGTAATCACATTTAGGCAGATCAAGATTTTCTTCTCCTGTCACATTTCAGACTTTTCAAAGTCCAAAGGAATAACCAATATACTGGCCTTGAATACAACCCTAGTGTATGTATGTGTAGATCTGGGCCAGCAAAAGACAACTTTATTACAGAATCTGCACCATGTGGTCATCAGCTGATATCCAGAACTCAGCATTCCTTATTGCTGTGAGCATTCCTCAACTAATAAAACTATTATCAAGTCTTGAGAAAATTAGAGATTAAAGTAAGAGCTGATGTCACACTGAAGTCACAGTGTATAGTATCTAACGATCTATACATTGTGGATTGTGCATCATATCTAAAATCTACAATAACTTTGACATCACAAGTCAGGTTGTATTTAGGCTCACGTTGAATAAAAACAAAAAAAATCAGAATAAAGCAGGAAACTGTGTTAGAGTGTGAGAGGTGGTGCTGGAAGCAGCATGGCGGCACTGTGACATAAAACAAAGTGAATTTGGCTGATGTGTCCTGTGGGTTTAATCCAGCGTGGCGTACAGAGCGTGGCGCAGCCTACAAGGATTATGTGTGCGGGACTTGGCCCACTCTCTCCTCCTCTTTGCCCTACTTTTCATTGAATCGTGCAGATAAAGGCCGAACAAGAGCTCTCTCTCTCTTTCTCTCTCTCGCTCTATGCGTGTGTGTGTGTTTATTTTATATATATATATGTTGCAGGAATGCAGGGACAGATGGAGGCAGGAGGAAGGGGAGGGAGCCATTATTGGACAGAGTGAGCTCTATAGTGTATGAGAACAAACATCCCACACAGGTTTTACTCAAGCATAAATTCTCTAAATAATAATAACTCAGCTCAGTACAGACATCATTAGTGTTGATATTCAGTGGTTCCTTCTCATCCAGCAGCAGATTGTGTCCAGTCAGTTGTGCTCAAACTACAGAGACTGAGGAGCTGCCATGACGAATGTCTAGTCATGAAAGGAGGGCAACATATACTGATGCACCCCCACCGCTGGCGGTCCCTGCTGTCCCCGTTTCCCTGCTCCAGCTCCCAGCAGCCCCGGCCCACGCCTGCATTTTACATGCACAACCACAGCACTGCTCCTCATTAATAACAAATATTAACTCGTGTCTTCGAAGCTCGTTTCTCTCTGATCTCTCTCGTCCTGACAGGTTTCATGTTTGCCGCTCTGAACACCTGCTGAAAGAAATATGCATACACTGTATACAACTACAAATACATGTAGTACATCCAGTATATTAACACAATGTACAGTTTATAAAGACTGAACCTGTGAAAGAGCGTTTGTACAGCTAGCTACTGTGAAAATACTGAAATTATTTTTCCTCAGGTTGGATCAAAATCCGTATTGTATAGTACAATGAAGGAGTTCAGAAAGCTAGATGAGCTCCTTGCACATTATTGATTTGTCATTTGTTCATACCATTTGTTTGAGGCAAACGTCCTGTGGCTTCATGTGTTTGGACATTTACTAGAATAAGTATCATTAATAAAGGGTTTTCATAGTAAACACATTTAAGTATGTTATCAACAATTTCTACACCTATTAATAAAGGCTGTTGCTGTGAGTCAAAACTAAAGAAAATATTCCAGCCTCTTTGCGATTTTTCTGAATTTGACTGAGCAAAATGTCTTGAAAAAAGACGACAAATTTGAAAAAAAAAAACAAACATAAAAAAAACCTTTACAGAAATTTAAAGCAAAACATCCAATGACTTGATTCTTCAATTAGACAATATATAGATATAATTGTTTACTTTTGAAAAACTGATAAAAGTGTAAAACTCCATCGTCGGGATCAGATCGTCCCTCCCGCTTCCTTCTTGGCTGAGTCTCTGCTCGTTGGTTGCGGGTCAGCGCTCGTGGCCTCCTTAGTCCTGTTTAGCGGCTGCTCTGACACCTGGCTCGCCGCTCCCTCCCGGCTCCTCATTAACTGCTCCTGATACTAACAGGAAGCGAGCGGCCGGAAAAATGGGCCATTTAGATGCAACAGAGGATGCCTGCCTTTTAGTCTGACTCTGAAAACCAATGCATGACTGACATTAATAATATAAAGTTCAAGCAAGCCGAAGGTCTTAGGATTAGAGCAGCAGCCTAGTTTACACCTAAACACACTTATATAACTAGAAAAAGACTGGCTTAAATGGACATGGTGGCTCTGACAGTTATAATACTTTGTTTTGTATCATATGGAATCATGAGGTGTGACAATAATCTTCATGCGTAACTACAAAATATGGTTGATTTTACCCATTTTTGTAAAGAAAACATTTCATACATATATTGTTTTACTGATGAATATGAACTCATGTCATGCACACTGCCTACAAAAAAGGACACATTTATATTCAGTGTAAGTTATTGTCTCCAATTTTACACACTTTACTCATCATGAGGAACACCACCACCCTGGGTCATCAGGGTTATTTCAACTTCAACATGGGGACTATACATTTTTAACTGGGAGCGTATGTCACAACCTGAGTTCTCAACTTTCAAAGACCTGACCATCAGTGGGTTCAAATGAAAGTCTGCTGCATCTCACCACCTCCCTGATCTCTCTCCAACAACTCTAATGTGTCTAATGGGTCTTTGTAGTGTCGACAAAATGAACCTGGTACTCTCAGACGGACTTTCCTCAAAGGCATTTTACTGTGATTGTACATGAAGTACATCAACAGCTGCAACTAACTGTTATTAAGTTTATCTTTAAAAAAGTCAATAAAGAAGCTGAAAGCAGAGATTGTTTGTTGTTTTTACCTGAAGAATGATATGAAATGATGAATTGATTATCAGAATAGTTGCTGATGATTTTTTTGTTCATTGACACTTTGGGTTATCGACTGATAGTGTGAGCTCTGCAGGGCAAACCTTAGATTAGAAAATCCAAGTCACTGCTCCATCTGGACTGGAAACCTGATTTGTTCATGTAGAAAATTGTGGCCCTGAGAATGTAATTGGTTGGGAACAGAAGCCACTAACGTTCTGTGATCGGCTCTGATGAAGGAGCTTTACTCAGCAGCAGAGTCTCAGGATGATGTCAATAATTAAACATGTGTTGGATCCACAGTTGGAGCAGTGTGTTTTCACCTGACATACTTTCTTCTGCGTGGTGGGGGGATGGCACAGATATTATAGACCTCACTCAGCGGCTTATGACTGTAGAGACAGAGAAAGCACATGTCTCCAGACTATCAGGCAGAGAGGGCTTCAAAAATACAAGGACTGTGTTGGTGAGGGTACGTTGTTTCAAAAAGTTTGTGTTGTCAATCTATGAGTTTTAAGGTTTATCAGGCAGCAAAACACTTCACAGTGCTTTATCATGGCAGATAGGATATAACAAATCAAACTGAACACCACCTTGGTCCAGTAATAATATAAAACCTGATCAGCAGGAGGTTTTTATAAAGATGCTACTGATTCATCTCCATTTATTAGAGACTATAACTATGAAGACAGATGGCTTGTGCAGATGGTGGATACACGTTTTGGGCCTTGTTGTCAGTAAGTGAGTCGATGCCGCTGATAAGATTCCCACACAGTAATAACTCTCTTCATCTCTGTCTTCTGCAGAAGTACTGATGGATTCAACAACAGCAACAGCAGAACTGGGCTGGGCCATCAACCCGTCGCAGGGGGTGAGTGGAACTAACCAATACCAGGACGGGGGACAGAGTGTGTGCATGTAGACATTTTCTGTTATAGCATCTTTTGATTGACAGCTGGAAACCAATATACATCAATCTCCTTTGGTTGAAATACCTCAGATAAGGGATGGACCATTCCAGAGGGTTACAAATACATTAACATGGGTCATGAGATGATTCATGCAGCATTGAAGAAGAAAAAACTTCTGCTCTTGCATAAAGCTGAAAAACTTCAATGTCTCTTTGGTCATGATGAAGGTCTCCAGTCAGACATGCACTGTGTGCATGATCTGCATGTATTACACATTATATATTCGAAACATGAGGCAACTTACTCTTCAGGTAACTTGCCTCAAGTCACCTCAGACATGCTGCTCCTCTCGTGGGTCATTCAGATGATGAGAAGTGAAGGTGGGATTAGAATGACAAGCCTCTCATGATGTGTTCAGACGAAATGTGAAGCAGATTTTTTTTGCATTATTGATGCATTCATTCATGTTTGAGCAGTCTGTGTTTATTCATTCTCTCCTGCTCAGCCAGATGAACCGGTGTGTGTCTGTACAGTCATGTATCAGCCGTCATGTTTACATGTGTAGTCTGTGTGTGTGTGTGTGTGTGTGTGTGTGTGTGTGTGTGTGTGTCAAGTGGGACTGTGTGGACTGTGACAATGTGTATGTGGCGAACAGAAATTCATGAGCTTCATGAATGAATGAAACATCATGAACCACATTCATTAATTCCAGTAATTATTCTTCATGTGGATCCTCATCAGCTTCCACAATAAAATCAAACAACTCAACTTAACTCAGAAAAGAAAAGAAAAAAAAAACAAGTTATATATTAATGAGTTAGTATGAAACAACAAACAAAAGTAACTCACAAAGGAACAAAAACCAAAATCTCACAAATTCACAGCAAAGAAAAGATAATGAAAACAACGAGAAAGGTTCCAAAACATTAAAGACCAGCTCCAGTGAAAATCAGTCATCAGCAAATGTGCATCTAGTCACACCTACCTGAGCCTTTCTGTTGACAGTGTACAGTTGCACCACATGTAAGGTTGGAAGTGTGGGTGGTGGGAGGCAGACAAACATACGTCCTTGATGAAGGTGGGAATTTCATTTTGAAGGCAATGAAAAACTACCTGTTTTGTTGTGTAGGCTGAAGGAGTTGCTACCCTTGATACTTCATTTTTGTACATTTGCTGTGTGCCACTGCATCAGTAGTTTTGCTTGTTTTCTGTCTCCTAGTGGGAAGAAGTTAGTGGCTATGATGAAAACATGAACACCATCAGAACGTACCAGGTGTGCAATGTCTTCGACAGCAGCCAGAACAACTGGGTCCGCACCAAATACATCCGCCGGCGCGGAGCCCAGCGGATCCACGTTCAGATGAAGTTCTCAGTGCGCGACTGCAGCTCCATCCCCAACGTCCCTGGCTCCTGCAAGGAAACCTTCAACCTGTACTACTATGAGTCTGACTCTGACATGGCCACCAAGTCATCTCCGCCCTGGATGGAGAACCCCTGGGTCAAAGTGGACACTATAGCTGCAGATGAGAGTTTCTCTCAGGTCGACCTCGGCGGACGCATCATGAAGATCAACAGTGAAGTCCGCAGTTTTGGACCTGTTTCACGCAATGGCTTCTACCTCGCTTTCCAGGATTACGGCGCCTGCATGTCGCTCATTGCTGTTCGAGTCTACTACAGGAAGTGTCCCCGTGTGGTCCAGAATGGCGCCGTCTTTCCTGAGACTCTGTCTGGAGCAGAGAGCACGTCTCTAGTCGCAGCCAGAGGAGTGTGTGTTCCCAACGGTGAGGAGGTGGATGTCCCCATCAAGCTGTACTGTAACGGGGATGGCGAGTGGATGGTTCCCATCGGGCGCTGCATGTGCAAAGCCGGGTACGAGGCGGTGGAGAACGGTACCGTCTGCAGAGGTAAGGAGCCGCCATGACATGTCTGTTTACTCTTCTTCATTTCCTGTCACAGCTTTCTTGGGTTTGCTGCTTCGCATCTTGTGTAAGAAGCTGCAACATTGCATTTAGTCAACTGAAAATCTCCAGAAATGAAAATGTAGGCAGGTAGTTCGGTCCCCCTCACAGCACGTGACTGAGTTTCTAGTGAAATATCTGGGCCTCTGTAATTTGGAAAAGCATTTCACTAAAAACCAAGTGAGTTAAATACATAAAGAGTAAAGAGTGATTGATTTCACATTGTGCAGCATAAGGTAGTTGAAGAAATATATGTTCCCTCGATGGAGTCTAGACGCTGGTTTTTGGGGGAAAAGTGATGAAGAGCAACAGGTGACGTCTAGATTGATGTGATGTGGAGCAGGACTGAAGAGCTCAGGGTTAGGACCCTTGGGTGGTGGATGAGAGAGGTGGAGGTGAACAGGGTGGAGCATCGATCTGACACTGATGTATCAGTGACAGCAGCAGAAAGGAACAGAAATTTGATGCAGTTGGCTTCAAGAAAAAATATAATTTATATACAGTAAAATGAATGAATTACATTTGTCCAGTGCTACCAACTTAAAGGCTGCAGTTAAGAATTGAGATGCATAAAGTCAACACAACATATCTGGATTATTGAATTGTTTATTATTTTTTTCATGCTAAGCTAAACATACCATGCTTCTCCCATTGTACTGACACGTTGCAAATGACTGTGGATTCGACAACAGACAACGCAACAATGTTCAACTGTTCTTGTTAGGTAGGGAAGAGACTTGAGCATTGTGTACTTGAAAAATCATAACAGCTAGTGATAAAGGGACGTGGGTGGAGTCGGTTCTGTTTAACCCTAAAATGTTGCGTCTATATGTAAAAAGGGGGAAGGTTGTGGATATTTTCTGAGGCGTGCAGTGATTCAGATTCAGACCTTCTAGAATTTATCCTGAGCCTCCAAGCTGTGCACAGTTTCCCGGGTATTAAAGTCAAACCATATCATTAATCAATCCTTCACTCAATCCTGGCTGAGAGACCACTGTTCATACATTATCCTCTTTAACACGCAGCAGAGGACAATGCTGCACTCGATGCTCTGCAGATGAAGGTCAAAAGATTTCCCAACTAAAAGCTCTCAAACCCTGAAGGGCTGAATGATCCCAGCTTCAGCTTGTGGGATTAAGGATTGCAGACGAGTCGGACGTGTTCAATGATGGTTCAGGATGTGATCCTCAGTATCATCTTACTGAGAAATGTTTCAGTGTTTTCAGACTTTGGTGAGACATTGATCATGACGACCGATGATGACTGACAATGACTCAACGCCCCTGTACTTTCCACATTGTTCACTCGTGTCATTGTTGCAGAGCTGCAGGCTGGATGGTGATGAGGCTGACAGTCTTCATATGATCCCCCAGTTACATCAGTAGCTTCATGACCAACATATGTCTGCCTAGTGTTTTGTTGTATATGGACCATTGAGTCAGTTTCACTAATGACACTGGCTGAAAGAGAAAAAGTTGTGAATTCAACCGTAACCTAGCTGGGACACCAAGACACCAAGGAACTAGAAAAGTACTCAGAGAGCGCAGACCCAGCAGCACAGTTCCCCCAACTTATTGTGACTTACACCCCAAAATATTAGTCCTACCTTTGATTTATCTATTTCAATGGATTCCTGGACCATAAAAACATACCCTTAGCAAATGGAATCACATCGATATCATTTTTAGTTTAATAGTTATACCAGAAAATCGACATTTCCGTAATGGTGGTTTTCCGGATCACCTCCAGAATTTAATCATTTGTTCCTTGTCCCAGAAAGGACATTTCCTGAAAATTCATCATGTTCATTGACTCTGTGCATTTGTGTCATCCAAGTGACGTTGCCAGGTATTTTACCATTGTGTCTGTACAGAAACCAAAATTAAAACCTGTGCTCACTGGATGTATCTGGCAACTGACCCTGTAGCCAGACAGAGAGATGGACAGATACACCTTTGGTCATTAAAGATATAGTTCCATTATAAAACTCCTTCAAAGAGCCACAAACTGCATTTTTATGATGTATGACCAAACATGCTTTCTCATCTTTATGCTAACCTCATCGTGACTCTAGCACCCAGACATGAGAATGATGTATATTTTCCTTTATTGTTGGGCATTTGTGTTGGGGTTTTTCCTCTTTTCTGGTTAATTTTTCTGAGGCTATACAGAGAATGGCCATATACTATTTATAATTAGGGGTAGGGTCTGGTGGCCTGTTCTATTGTTTTTAATAGTACTGGTTGTTATTTCTCTCTGTTTGTTTTTTGAGTGTTTCATGCTTTATCTTCATTAGATTGAGGCATTCTCTCTCTCACTGTTGTTGATTTATTGTATATATATATTCATGATAAGATAAGATATACCTTTGTTCGTCCCACAGTAGGGAAATGTACAACTATTACCACTGAAGCTTCATGATGTCACAGCTACTGAAGTCAGACTTCCTGTCAGTTAGTTACAGCATGAAACCATGAAAGTAGCTCTTCTTTTCATAGCTCACTGTGTGCTAATCTGTTACTGTACATCTATTTATTACAGTTTATGTCGGTATACAAATAGCAGGATCGGTTAAAATACACACAACCAGATGCATCATTGTATAGATCTTATAACAGGTGAAGCTTTTTTCTTTATGGTTAAAGAAGAAGTTGGTCAGGTGTGAAACAACTCCCTGGCAGCAAAGGAAGATGTTGCCACATCAAAGATAAATGAACATGAAATTATTAAAGCCATGAATAATGAAAGAGCAAATTTTCCTGAGTGGAAAGCTGGTGCGTCTTTTAAAATGTCTTTCATATCAACATACAGTTTGTCTCTCTCCTCCTGGACAGTCTCGTCCGCTCCACATGGTTTCTCATGTCTCACGAGTCTGTGGAAGCAGAGCTGACAGCATCTGAAAGAGTCCCAGTACACGTCGCTTCAATGAGCTGACCTTTCTGAAACACACACATCTGGGCTCTCATGACTAAACATATGCTCGGTGGGGAAGATGTGAGATGAGAGAGCTCAGACAGTATTTTAGGATCTGACTAACACTAATGCTGATGCTTGTGATGTTGAAGCAGCCAATATGTTACAAAGCTCACACAGTGCATTGATTTGATCAGAACCTCTTCTTTTGTCCAATATACAGTGCATTTGTTTTTCTGTCCTTCCTCTTTCCTTTGTTTTAACTCTTGTCGTATTTCTCCCTCACAGCTTGTGTCTCAGGCTTCTTCAAGGCAGCTCAGGGAGACCACAGATGTCTGCAGTGTCCCATTAACAGCAGAACCACCAGCGAAGGAGCCACTAACTGCGTCTGTCGCAGCAGTTACTACCGCACCGACTCAGACCCTCCACAGATGCCCTGCACAAGTACGTGAGCATGAGCTGTCATGAATATTAATGTCCCTGCTGTACACAGAAGCTCAGATGATATGACACCTGTCCATTGTACAGTAATCCAGACCAGAAGCAACAAATGCATGGATGAGTTTTTTGAGGCAGGATGTGCAGGATTTGTACAATGTTACATAGAAGGAAAAGGCAGTCCTTAAAGTTATAGTATATATATCATGATCAGAGGTTACAAGATTCCTTACAGTTGTGCTTGAGGCCAAGTCAATGCTATCCAGACTAACTGTATGTTAGGATAATGTAATAATAGTTTTTGTCTGAAAATTGCAGGTCATCCAGGTTTTTATGTCCTTAACGCTTAAAGTTTAGCTAACTGGTTGTTTTCATCTGGCTTGATGAACAGATATAATTGGGCATCATCTGCATAACGACTGTGGGCTTTGTCAAACACATAAGATTCCTCAATTACATGACAAACTGAGATGGGTCTGATAAATCATTTAAATCAGAATAGTGGGCTTCCTTTTGTTCAGATTAAAGTTGCACAGGTGATTAAGAGTAAAGGTTGATGTGGGAAAGCATTTTAAATATATATCAAGTTCCTGTGTTTGGAGATAAGTCACAACCAGTTGAGGGCAGAAGTGATGAATTTTGTCTGTAATAGTTTGAATTTTATCATTAAAGAATAATGACACATCACATCAGGCCCTGCAATTACTAAAGGCACTTTTTGAATTACAGTAATAACATAACTTTCTTCTCTCCAGCTGTTCCATCAGCTCCACAAAACGTCATCTCCATAGTGAACGAGACGTCTCTGAGGCTGGAGTGGAGTCCCCCGCAGGAAGGCGGCGGGCGAGAAGACGTTGTCTACAACATCATATGTAAGAGCTGTGGCAGCGGGCGGGGCGGCTGCACCCGCTGCGGAGACAATGTCCAGTTTGTCCCACGTCAGCTGGGACTTACCGACACCCGTGTCCACATCAGTGACCTCCTGGCTCACACCCAGTACACCTTTGAAATACAGGCTGTGAACGGAGTGTCGGACCAGAGTCCTTATTCACCACAGTATGCATCTGTCAACATTACCACCAACCAGGCTGGTGAGGCGTTTGCAGAAGATCACTTTAATGGCTGATCACAATTGAACCCATTCGTCTCTAAATTAATAATATCTTAAATCGCCTCCTCTTGTTTTGCTCTCAGCACCGTCAGCAGTGTCCATCATCCACCAGGTGAGCAGAACCCCGAGCAGCATCACTCTGTCCTGGTCCCAGCCGGATCAGCCCAACGGAGTCATCCTGGACTATGAGCTGCAGTACTACGAGAAGGTGTGTCCGCGCTGATGATGAAGAGTCAGTCACTTATCAATGTGGATCATAAATACATCATGACTCTTGATCTAATAGTGATATAATATGATATTATATTATAATATTTCCCCTTTTTGTGGTTTGTGTGTGTTTCAGAACCAGGCAGAGTGGAACTCGTCTCTAACGAGGAGTCAGACCAACACTGCCGTCATACGAGGCTTGAAGCCTGGAACCATCTATGTTTTTCAAGTTCGGGCTCGTACCGTCGCTGGATTTGGACGCTTTAGTGGCAAAATGTACTTTCAGACCATGACTGAAGGTAAGAGTCAGATTTACTGGCAAACAAAATTTCCAAAGATGTTTTCCTTCTAAAAGGTGATGAAGTCAAGCATCAAGTCCATTTATCAAAATGTGTCACATTCCCTGGTTTTCTGTCTTTGGCCCTGTAGAGGAATATAACTCCAGCATCCAGGAGAAGCTGCCCCTCATCATCGGTTCAGCTGCTGCAGGCGTGGTCTTCATCATTGCCATCACTGTCTTCATCATTGTGTGCCGCAGGTGAGGTGTGACATTACAGGCCATGAAATGACTTAATAATAATCTGAGTTCCCTTTAAAGCACCAAAACACCATGTACTGTTATGGTATAGTAATATCCCTTAATGATGGCTTATTTCCATTACTCGCTGTTTTTGATTGGACTACTGGAAACTAAACCACATGAACTGTGCCATAAAACCAAAAAAATGAGCTTAATGAGCCTAGAAAGCTCAGAATAGCTCACATGCAGTCAGGTTTCTGATGAATGCAGACCTACTGTTGTGTCTTTGGGTTTGGACCAGTTTAGACAGGAGCAGAAACAGGAAGCGCGGAAGCACGGGAGGAGGGATGGCAGTGAAGCACACGGAGAATTGGACAAGACAAAAATGTGAACAGTGAGAAAAAACATGTGGAGTAAACTTTCCAAAGGCTAACATTTAGCGATCACAGAAAACACATGGGAGCTAGATTCACTGTATAAGACGGAATAGTCTTTCACAGGAATTTAGTGATCAAACATTGTACACTTCGGGCATCAGCTGCTTTCACTAATGTTTCCTGTGGGCCATCACCCGCGCCAGATAAGAAACATGGAACCTGCACCTTAGACATACCTTTAAATTTGAGCTGCGAATGAGGCAGATCCTCGTTAAAGATTTGTTCATGTGCACATCTGGTACAGAACCATTTAGCCCAAATCACCACAATGAATTCAATTGCACAATGTGTTTTGGGAATACTAACACCCCCGACTGCACTTTCCTGTCACTGGTTAATAATACATAAACAATAATGGTGCACAACCAAGCAAGACAAAGAAAAACTGTTCATCAAACACAAATTCTTCTTCACTGGTATCAAACTGAGCTGTGTTCTGACAAAACAATGCAAGGGTTGCTCAGTTCAGGAAGGTGATTATATGTTGACATATGTGTGTTTGTCCCCAGCAGGAGAAGTTCAGACAGACCAGAGTCAGAGTACACAGACAAACTCCAACACTACACCAGTGGTCACAGTAAGTAAGACTTTACACAGTGTGTGTTATCAGACCGGCAGGCATTAACACGGACCACTCTTTTGACCTGGTTTGGTTTGACAGAGTATGTAAACAATGCAGGATCTTTTTGCTTTGTGTGTTTGTATGTTTCGTTTTTTTGGTTTTTTTTGTGTGTATAGCTGTTGCTGTCTCTTCTATCTCTCTGTTGAAGCGTCACCAGGAATGAAGATCTATATCGATCCCTTCACATACGAAGACCCGAACGAAGCGGTCAGAGAGTTTGCCAAGGAGATCGACATTTCCTGTGTCAAGATTGAACAAGTTATTGGTGCAGGTAAGAGACAACAGTGCATTGAAAAGGAAATGATGTCAGGTATCAGAGAAGGTACGGGAAGATTTCACCAGGGGGCCTACTACCGACTCAAATGTCATTACCCTTTCACCTGCTGCTCTGGTCGTCCTCTCAGGAGAGTTTGGGGAGGTGTGCAGTGGAAACCTCCGGCAGCCTGGGAAGAGAGAGATCCTGGTGGCTATTAAGACGCTGAAGGTGGGCTACACTGAGCGCCAGAGGCGGGACTTCCTGAGCGAGGCATCCATCATGGGCCAGTTCGACCACCCTAACATCATCCACCTGGAGGGGGTGGTGACCAAGAGCAGCCCTGTTATGATCATCACTGAGTTCATGGAGAACGGATCACTTGACTCCTTCCTCAGGGTAAAGGACTGGTTAATAACAAAGTTGCCTGCCACTGCACTGAACCTTCTGTCTTAGCCCAGATATACAGTATGAGGCTCTCTTCAGCAGGGTATCAAAATTCATCATGTGGTCTGCCATAATTTAATTACAGCACAACCACTACAAAACAGTTTCCTTCACTCGACACAAAGTCTCATGTAAATACTACCAGCACAGGGTTTACAAACCTATCTGTGGTAAATTTAATGCTGCACCGAGATACCACATTCTCATAGTTCCACCCCCCCCATTTGATCATAAGAGTTTCTGTGAGTGGCACCAGGTTGCCAGTTATACATTTGGCTGATATCCTCATTCCAACCAAATCAACCAGAGTTGATTGTTGTGTTATTCAGCACAAACAACATTCACTCATCATTCATTCAGTCATTAATTTGCTGTTTTCCGTCTTAAAGCAAAATGACGGACAGTTCACAGTGATCCAGCTGGTGGGAATGCTGCGTGGGATCGCAGCAGGAATGAAATACTTGTGTGACATGAACTACGTACATCGAGACTTGGCAGCGAGAAACATCCTGGTCAACAGCAACCTGGTGTGTAAAGTGTCTGACTTTGGCCTGTCACGCTTCCTTGAGGACGACACTTCAGACCCCACCTACACCAGCGCTCTGGTGAGTCCTCGTCATTCCCTGCAGTGTCTTATCTCACCACTGGATGTCCTCCTAAAAGGCAGCAACATTTCCTGGCCTACTAAGAGCTTTTAACAAAGCTGCTGAGTTCTTTAGTAAAAACTTCTTTTACTAAGACACTAAGGGACGAAGTCGCCACCTTTAATGGATGAACTCATGTTTCTGAATGAATTCGCAGTGATTTGTTGACAGCAGATCTGCGGTGACATCTCAAGTCACATGACTTTACTCAAGTCAGAGCCCCATTCTCCATTGTTGTTAATTTTGGAGGCTTGTTATAGAAAAAGGTCCGATATCAGTAAGAGTCATATGGCAGGATGCAACAGTTCTCATCAATGTAAAAATATAAAGCAACTTTTCATGACCACTTTGAACTGATTTAAATGTGGAAATCAGTAGAGATCATCAGAATTTCATATGATCTGACTTGTGACTTACTTGACTTGTACCAGGGACCCTGTACCCTAACTTGCTTGATTCTCACCACAGTAAGTTTACTGTTACTTGAAAAGAGAAAAGGGAGTTGGCTGGATTTGATTAGTTAATTTTGTAGATAACAATTTTAATTAAGTTAAGTCACTGTTGACCTCCACACTTGTTTTTTCCAGGGAGGGAAGATTCCCATCCGGTGGACGGCCCCTGAGGCCATCCAGTACAGGAAGTTCACCTCCTCCAGTGATTGCTGGAGCTACGGTATCGTCATGTGGGAGGTGATGTCATACGGAGAGAGGCCATACTGGGACATGAGCAATCAAGATGTAAGTGAAGAAGCCTTGTAGAAAAGCTCCGTCTTATTATTCATTCTTATAGGATATATTTATTTCAGAGAATCTCATTCGGAAATGTGTTTTTCTCAATTGCACTTTTATATTTTATATTTATTTCATGTCACTTGAAATATGAAAGATGTTGAATAGAGAGATGACATCCAATAATTTATTTATTATTATTAGATTAGAACAAACTCAATTCAGTTTAAATTATTGAATTAAACAAAAAAATGAAAATTAATTATTTTTTTAAAAGGAGTTCAATTCAGTTCTATGGATTTTTTTTAGAAATCAATTAACAATATATAATTAAATGTAATTTTAAATTAAATTAAACTAAAAATGTAAAAATACTTGTTCTTTCAAAAATGTAGAGTAGAAACCCGTCTTGCAGAAATTAACCCAAACATGTCAATACTGTCTAATTTTATAATTATTAATACAACCATCAATCAAACATTGGGTTAATTTCATTTGTGGTTTTGATTGTGTGTCTAATCTTTTGAGTGTTTTTCTGTACGGAGTCAGGTTCTGAGACTCAGAGTCAGTTTCCATGTAAATTCTTACAGGTCATCAATGCCATAGAGCAGGACTACAGGTTGCCGCCCCCTATGGACTGTCCTAGTGCACTGCATCAGCTCATGCTGGACTGCTGGCAGAAAGACCGCAACAACCGGCCCAAATTCAGCCAGATCGTCAGCACGCTGGACAAGATGATCCGCAACCCCAACAGCCTCAAGGCCATGACGCCGCTATCATCGAGGTATGACAGGAAGGACCTCCGTCACTTCACACAGTAAACGACCTCTCATAAATCAGCTGACTGACAGACTGTCCTTCTTCTGTCTCCCTTCTGTCCACCAGCGTCCACTTACCTCTGCTCGACCGCAGCACTCCAGACTTCTCCTCGTTCAGCACGGTGGACGAGTGGCTGGATGCCATTAAGATGAGCCAGTACAAGGAGAACTTTGCCAACCAGGGCTTCACCAGCTTCGACGTAGTGTCTCAAATGACCATGGAGTATGTTAGATACCTTTGATATGTCCATGCTGTTCAGAAGACAGGTCACAGAGAGAGCGATGTGGTTATGATTCTAGTTTGTAATAGAAAACAATATATAACAATATATAACAAACAAATTATAGCATGGTATTGAAACCCTTAACAGAAAACTCCCAGTCCCTAGTAGCGAGGTAGAATTATAAGATGAACTCAGTAACTTTCTTTGGATCACACTGGATTGATCGCAATGTTGACGCCAGAAGGAGGATGGAAGATGAAGACAGATTAAATGCTTTTCTCCAAAACATGCAGATGAGTTTTGACAGCTTATTCACTGCTTAGTCACTCACTGAGTAGAGTCTTCATATTTTCCTTTCAGACTCCAACAACCTCTTGTCAATCACAGGGTTAGAAAAGCCTGTAAGTAAAACTAAGGGCAAAAAAACTCCATATGCACTTGCTATTGCTTTGTAACTAAAATCTTATTAAACTGTCTTCTAGGCTTGGTTCATCATGGCGTAAACAGCAGGTGTTGAAGGACTGAAGTCTTAATCTTGTGATGTGCTGAGATGGAACTGACTGATGCTCTCTCCTCAGGGACATCCTCAGAGTGGGAGTGACCTTGGCTGGACACCAGAAGAAGATCCTCAACAGCGTCCAGTCCATGAGGGCCCAGATGAACCAGATCACCTCAGTGGAGGTGTGATACCAGGAAGAAACCCAGCAACCCTATGTTCTCTTGGACTCTCTGAGGATGGGTGACGACCTTCACACAGACTGTCAGTCTGACCTGAGCCTCACCTTCCCTCCCTCCAAAGACTCTGGAGAAGCTTCCTCAGTCTGCAGCACAGGTGCTGGATAGTTTTCTTGTCGCTGTTGTTTGTCCAGGTAGCATTCATGACTTCAAACTGCTCAGTCCATGTCTATTTAGCGGGACACCTTTTTAAAAATTTATTCTGTTAAATGTTAACACATCGTACCTGGCTCCACTATCCCCGTGTTAAAGCATTCAGGAAGAAATAAGTTTCCAAAGTCTCACTGTTAAAAATGAAAATGAATGAAACTGAAAAACAGCACAACAGAATGAAGCTAAATGGCTGCTGCCAAATTCAACATACCTTATGAACTTAAGTGGGTGATATTTTTTCCAGAGAATTAATGAGGTGTCACCTTCAGGTGCTCTGACACACGGCATTTTCATCATATCAAACCCCATGTTTGGTATTAATGACAGGCAGCCTTACAGAAATAGAAATGAAATGTATTTACATTCTGTAGCTGCTTCTTAATGTGTCAGGTCATTGTCATTGACAGAATCCACACAGACTTTGAACAGAGCGTCTATGCACAAAGATTCCCAGTCTTCTTTGGTCCAGTTTAATTTGCACAGGCCACAGATTCACCTGACACTCTTCTTCTGTTGCACTGCTGAAGGTCCCCAGTAGTTGAAACACATACAATAATAGAACTGTGAATTATAAAAACATACTTCCCATTCCCAATAGCCAACAGTGTCAGCTATCTTTCCACAGCTAAACGTACCTGGTCAACACATCCTTTAAAAGCTGCCTGAGGCCATCTGCTGTCCTTACTGTGGTTTATGGGGTCCAGTCCCAGACTGAACTGAAGTCTTGAACTGTTACAGGTCAGAACATATTTCAACACGTGTGCTGTCAGAAGCTGCAGTTGTAATTGCTGAGTCTGAGACAAATGAAAGAAGCTCACAGCTCCTGTCAACTCTGAGCTGCTTTGAAGCCAATTAGCTAATTTATTTATTTTTTTACACACATTTTCTTTTGGACCTTGAAGTCCACTTCAGTCACCAGAAATGGACCGTATTTAAATGTTGAGTGGGCTGTATGCTGTCATTCACTGGGATTTCACTGTTGAGCTGCGTAGAGTTAACTGTAAAGTCTGGGTCAGGTTTGGGTGAGGATGTTCAAGTCAAAGCTTTCTCAGTACTGCACATGTGTTTTAGAGGTAAAGATACTTCATGTTCTACCATCTTGTACATATCAACATACTTTGCCCTATTTTTGCAAACACCAACAGAAATCTGGATGGTGTTTCATTCAGTCTAGTTTCCGCTCCACCACTAATGTGCAATCTCTGTCTGACTTCAATATGTTTATTAGTTTATACACAACCAGATTTAAAGTAAAATTGATTTTTTTTTCCTTTTCATGTGTTGTTCAATAACCCTAACCCAAAGGGTCAGTGGAGGGGACTGCAGGTGTCACAAGGACAATAACAAGTCCCACCAACTAAACACCAGAGTACATCCTTTGTCTTTGCCTTCCAAAACGACCAATTTTATGATTTATGAGATTCAAAAACCATCACAGATCACTGTTGCAGCATTCATATGACAGTCAGCTGCTGGGGTTTCTGAACAAGGTCTGAACAGGTTTTACTTTACTGGGATACAGTTAGACAATGATTGTGATGTGGTTTAGGTTTGTGTTTGGCTCTTTGGCACCATAACAGTATAACTGTACTTCCACGTTTGCTTCTAACAGACCAGAGTCATGTTGATCCTCTCAGGTTTTCTGTGCAGGTCCTGTGCATAATGACGTCATGAGAAATGAAACTGCGCTCTCTCCATGTGCACAATCCCTTTATGGTTTCAAATGATCCAGCTGAGATTATTGCGCCATCAGGTGTTTTCAGACACCACTCTGGGTGAAGTTTCTAAAGGCAACATCATTTTTAGACATTACAGATACAGAAACACTCTCAGAAATCGATTTTGCTTGTTTTGAAGTATTTTGATAAAACTGCGCTTTTTATAAACCATATGCGGATACGACAATAGTTTATACTTCACAGTGCAGTGAATTCTCACATGTGATGTCTGAGTGATTCTGTTTTGGTATTGGGAGGTTTGGCATGTTCAACCTTTTCCTCCTACTGTACAAAAAGATTACCCACTCACTGTTATTATACATGAGTCCTTCAAACCCACTAAACTTGGTCTCGTGTGTAAATGATCACAATGTCCTCCATTCGGATGAAGCACAACTGATCTTGTTTATTTTGGAATACATCTCTTCCTTCTATTTTTATGGGTTTGTTCCTCTTTATTATCTGTGTGCTAAATCAATTCATGAGACAAAAAACACTTATTTGTTCTTATTGTTCATTTCATGTGGCTCTCACACATTTCCAAGGATTGATTAGCAGCTGGGCAAAGTGGGAAACTGGCCAGAGTTAATCCTGCACTTTACCTTGCTCCTCTGATTGTGACATACAGGTGCACAGTGAGCTCATAAGCTGGAGAAATGCACTGAACTCATTTACTTGCCCAATAATCACTGGTGCATGTTTATGGACTGCACAAACTTCCTTCAGTCACACAACTTGACAATTTTTAATAATTCTAAAAAAGGTGCTTCCACATCTCTTATTTTGAAACTCTTCCAATTCTTTTTTTCATGTCCTCCTTTATCCTTTGATATTCAATAAATGTCGTTCAGTCAGATTTTTCAATACCAGTCTGCACTATTTTGTCATACTACAGTATGTGTTACTGTAACAATGGTCCCATATGTTTTACAGACGCACAAAGACACTGTACTGTACTGTTCATATGCACGGCATGCACATAGGGCCCAGGCAGCACCTTCACTGTGTGATAGCTGTATGGTTTCAATTCTTGCTCTTTGATTATTCAAAGCCTCTCTTACAAATCTAAGAATCATGACAGCTTTGTGGTCACGATTATAATTTTGTGGTACCATCTAAATAAATCAGCTAGAAAAAAATTATGAAACACCCTTCACCCTAAAACTTTTCTCATTGTGTGAGAACAGACAAACAACGAGGATCTTGGTCCAACTCTGAATGGGACCCCTCCCTAGTGTTTTTGCATGTGATTCTTATTTGAGCATGGATGAATGTCAACATGGGCTGAATTGGGTTGCACTGATCACACACGAAAGATTTAATTCTTTTCTTTTTTTAAAAGTTGTTTTATGTGAAAGATATTTAAGTGTTAAACTGGATTATTCTGTGACAAGCGACTCTGGCAACTATCTGTGAGATATGTAGCAGCGAGAGACACGTTCACTCATAACAGTGTTTTATTCCTTCCACTTGCTTTTAATTTATTTATTTTTTATAATGAAATGTGACTTTAAACTACAGATTTACTGTTATAAGCACTGACTGTCTCATCTCTGCATGCGGGGTCATTCACTGACATGGAGAATAAATGACCTCACATGACCTCACATGGATATGAGCTAAGTATGTACAAATTTAAGAGAACGTTTGTTTTCTAATGGTCCCACTGTGTGTCCGTCTGTGTGCTGGCCCATGTTTGAACCACACTGTGGCAGCTTCTCAGGATTGCATAGAGCTGAAATGTGCATGCTTCTGGTTGACAAGTTGGAAATGTTCACATTCTACACACATTGGCTCTAAAGGCACAAAATGCTAAATTGGCTTCTTAGCTTTCTCCTTTAGATCGAGATGTTCAGATGAATCGCGTGTGAGTTTTAAGTACAGAGAACATGGTTAGCTTAGCTGAACAGAAAGACCAGAAGCAGGGGAAACAAAACTCACCAACACATCTGACGTTCACTCATCAACACACATCAGTGTTGCCACACGTCGGCCAATAGGTAACAAGATTATATATGTTTGACGTCATACATGACATACTTTGTCTAAAAGGCATGTCTGTCTCAGAAATCTTTTTTATGACATAAGATTACCCGATTTTCTGATTGTCTGGTCTCTATTATTGAACCTGGCAAAGCAAAAGGTGACAATACAACGGCTGGATGCTGCACAAAGTCACAGTGCCACCTGTTGTCCATCAGAAACAGTTCCAGCAAATTAACTCCCCCTGCGAAAATGTCTTTGTCAGGATTCAACAAATGAGATAAAACATGATGAACAGAGATTTAGAGGGGACAGGTGGATGGGTTTTTGTTTTTGATTGACTGATCTTCTCATCTCACTCTGTGAAATAAAGAGAATAGGCATTGTTCGGAAAATGATTAACTATTCCTTCAAGACACAAGATATACAATTTAAAAATGTGGCAGTTGTTTTATAGTCTGAAGGTTATTGTAAAGTCTATATTAGACCTTTTCCAATAATTACATTCCCTGAAATGTCCAACTGAACTCCAGTATTTCAGCTTTATGCAGTACCTGTTCCCTTTACTGGACAATCTTCCTCTTTGATTCCGAAAGCATTTATACTCTGTGCAGATGTGAGTTTTAAAGATACTTCCTGAACCTTATTGGTCCGAAGCACATGGGACACAGGGGTTAGTATTAGATTCTAGACGGTTCACCCACAGCCGAACACTTCGCCTCTCCTCTCAGCCCCGACCACTGTGATCTCACTTTTCTTTTTCTAGTTCATGTCTTTCTGTATAAATGTATATTTGATGGCATACCTGTGAATGATGTATCAATTTTGAATTATTTGTAATACTGTTACTGGTTTATTTTGTAAAAAAAAACAAGAAAAGTAAAGAAAACACAACAAACTCAGTTTTGTAGCAGCTGTCTTCAATAAAAAAAACAACATGTTGACATGCAGGATATGCAGCGTTTTATTCCCTGACAATCAACTCTGCACTAAATGTTGTCTTTATGTGCAAGATTTGTAGATAAAATGTCACACTGTGATGCAAGTTTTGGCCACAAGAGGGAAGCAGGGAATCTGAAACCTTGATGCTTGAGGTCCATGAAAGTGACCACGAAGCCATGTTATACGGTGAATAGCAATTTGATCAAAATGCCAATTTAATTTAATGTCTTCCTACTAGCTATCTGTCTGACTATGATGTCTGTCAGAAGTTTTGTTTTCACAAAATGTATGGACTCTGTATGGACGCCACAGTGAAGAGGCAGGCTATCTATCGTCTTCCATTTATCATTTCTTCAGATTATTCACCACAGCAAATCAAGAACCAAAAACTCAAAATGGGACTAACATCAGTTGCAATACACATTTGAAACATGCTAAGAGATTTTATTTATATTAACAATCATAAAATTTCAAAATAGTTTTGACCCAGCTCCCACATGTTGCCACCACATGTCTTGACTTAAACATAATTTTAACTTTTATTATTAGTTTAAAAAGCCACTGATTCCAACAGGAAAAATGGCAGCTGAAGTTGTTGGATATGTTCAAAAGGGGATGAAATCAGATTCCAACCCATGAAATGCATGTAGCAAGAAACACAGAAATTATTGGAGAAGCTATTCCACATATTTGTAAAACTGAAGTGGCCCTCCGGTCTCTTCACAAATCCACATTTATAATTATCAGGCGTGGCCTCTCGTCAGGTGTGAGTGCGCGGAGTGTGAGTCACGCAGCTGCTGGATGTGTGTGGTGGTTTCAGGGACACTGGGGTTCATGGAAGCCTACCACAAAAACACACACCTCAGGTTTTCATTTCTTTCCTTTTTTATTTCTTTGTATAACCATGTAGAGAGCTTGTGAACTGAAATTAAAGAGCCCATCTCACATCTTGAAGAGGAACAGTCTGTCCAGGGAACAGCAAAGTTCAGTGGCTGCATTGAGGACGATGAAGATCGCATCACAGCCCAGTGCTGCTCCTGAGCCTGAGCTTGTCTAATGATTGGCACTCATTGTTATTGGATTGACTTCACTATAGGTCAGCTCGACGCAGCACACCATGGCCTGCCCTCTTCCTGATGTGCCACTCATTCTGACCTATTTTCTACAGTGATGGAGTTAAGAGTTGGAGCACGTCGCATTTATTTCCGTTCTATCTCTTTCTCACACGACAGACTCTATAATTTAGTGAGATTGGGATATTTATGCATATGTATGTAAAATTTCTACACTGAGGACATTAACATGCACGTTCAGCCCAGAGGGAAAAGTAACGGAATTCACAAATCAAATGCATCAAACAATTGTTCATTTATTTTGAGTAAAAATTAGATTAAGATCACACAGAGTTGTCTTAATGTGATTGTGACCACAAAAACCTATATGTGTTTGTGCTAAAAACAATCAGTCAGTATACTTGTATGTTTGCAAGTAAGGGATCCAGTGTTGGTTCTGCTCTAATACTGTCAGTATTGTATAAAACCCACAGCCATCATGTGTTTGAAGGATACGTCTGAAAGCTGCTAAAAACTGTCGAGTGACGGCTTCACTCCCAAAACGACACCTCGATGTCTGCACATCTTGCTCCTGGTAAATGTTTCGGAACCGTTGCCATAGTGACGGGCTGAGAAACCACCTCTTTTCTCTTTCCCATCCAGAGACTGAAGCAAAGGTGAGAAAGAGAAATGAGGGACTGAAGGAGGAGGCAGTGATTCCAGATGTGGAATGCTGCTGCTGCTGCTGCTGCTGCACGTATTTCACAGCATCACATGTGAGTCACAGATGTTGTCCTCATCTTCACGTCTGTGTGAAGATATCAAACTGCACAGACAGGATTTCAGTCAGTGAGGACTCTCGCTGTGGTTCAGCTCATCCAATGACAGGGGCATTTGGTTTACTTCAATAATGACTAATGAGGCATGGAGGGCCGTGTCCACACACACACACAAGTCTCACGGCTTACCCCACAAACCCCGCCCCTTTGCCTCTGGTTCGTTAGCCTCTATTTACCTCTGTCTTAATCCTCTCCCCTTTCACATCCCCCCTCCTCCTCCCCACTCTCTTGCACGCTCTCTCTGTCGCTCCTCCCCTCTCTCCCCTCAAAGCCAGAAGCCTGCTATTTGATCTAGGCTGCTTGTTACATGATCTCCTTGAATACAACGCTTGGTGCTCAATGGCTTTTTGGGTCGTTCTCGGTTTGCGGTGCAGAGAACGCGGGAGGATGCCGGCGCCACGCTGAGCCTTCGTCGTCTGACCTTTCCTTCCCTTTCCCCTCCCGTGATCGTGACCCATCTATCCCTGATCTCCCCTCTCATCCACTGTCAGGACCCTCTCGCCCCCCTGTCTCCTGATTAATGCTGCCACCCCCTCGACAATGTTACCATGCATTAAATGGTTACAACCTTTCCTCGCCTTGATCTCCTCCACCTTGCTTACACGAGGCCACAACTGTCCATCGAGCTGCTTGTGTCCAGATCACCACACTGTGGACTGCACTGGCCAAGGTTTAACCAGAGTCCCAGACTCCATCCCTCTGGACGTTCGCCGTCTCCTGCTCTCCAACAACTGGATTCCCTGGATCCCCTCCGACTTCCTGGTCCTCTACAGCGATCTGGTCTACCTGGACCTGAGGAATAACTCCCTGTCCCAGCTGGAGCCAGGGACCCTGAGCACCTCCTCTAGATTAGTCTTCTTGGACCTTGGGAGCAACAACCTGACAGAAATCCCCTCTGGGACATTTGGGGAGTCCAGGAGTCTGATCAAACTACGACTGGGGAACAACCCCTACCTAAACATGGTGGGCAGGGATGCATTCGCAGGGTTGACTTCTTTGAGGGAGCTGGAGCTGGAGAGGAACGGCCTCACGGAGCTGGATGTCGGCATCCTGGAGTCCCTGCCTTCCCTCCGGATGCTGCGTCTGGAGGGCAACCCCTGGTTCTGCAACTGCCACTTTGCCAAACTGTTTGTTTGGCTGATGGAGAACCGCCACAAGCTCCCGAAGGGTAAGACATAAGCTGCTTAAATTATAGACCACCAGTCTTTGTGCCATGAAATCCAACCTTTTCCTTGAGACATTTACTCTGAGCATTTGTTTGAGAACTAGTACAACACAAATCAAAAGAAGAAAGAAAAAGCACACCAATCTCAGTGACAGTGATGTGGCTGAAAGCAGGTCTCCATCTTTGTATTCAGAGGTACAAAACACAGCATCTCTGTCTCACTATTTGATAGTGAAATAAAATGATTGTGAATAGAGCACAGGTGCATTTTGTCTATTAGTGTATTAGACAGATAGACAGAAATTTGGTATCATCGGAATCAGGACGGGTCGAGCAATGTAATAAGATACAATGAGACAAGCCGTTGTTACATGCTTCACAACACTGAAGGCAGACAGACATCAGTGTAACATGAACATGCAAAGTGAACCAGATTCGACTCCCAGGCTGATTTAATTTACTGTATAATTGTCATTTTGTCTGGACTGAGAAATAAAAATGTTGCAGACACAAGTCTTGGTCTTCACTAGTTAACTGAATGAGAATGAGACAAAATCAGGTGTATTTGGTCATATACATTTCATCACATCATCATTTCAGGTAAACACTGATTTGTCGTGGAAATATTCTCACACTGAAATATACTCACACTGTACTACCAAATCAAAAAAAGCTCTCCAAGCACTGACACATACTGTATGTAAAAGAATTAGAATCATAAATACTCTATTGAACCTTGGGGGAAATTGGATCAGGTCATAGTTTCTCCCATTCTAGACAGGAAGTAGTGTGTTCAAATTCAATAAAATTATAAACAAAGGGGAAATATGAATTTTAATGCACAGAGTATAACAGACTATTGCACAGTTGTAAATATAAATTTAAAAGTTATATGGTTTTTGGCTGACAGGGAGGAAATAAGTCCAAGAGCTGGCCTATTGCTTCAGACGGTCTGACTCTGAGTGAGGAGTTGAAAAGTTTGATGGCCAGAGGCAAGAAGGACTTCTTTTGAGTCCTGACCTAAACGTACTCCTGTTCTTGACCAGCTTGTCATGCAGTAAGTGGGAGACATTGCCCAACATGACATGTAACTTGGACAGAATCGTCCTACTGTACCAGCACACAACAGCAAACAGGAGAGCACTGGTCACCACAGACTCATTAAACGGCCTCAGCCTCCTCAAAGAACAGGGACAGCTTTGGCCCTCCTTGTAGAAGGCTTCAGTGTTCTTGTAGTCCTCCTGAATGTCTGCACTGCTCCCGTACTCACACATCCAGCTATAGCAGAGACATCAGACAACTTCAGGTGGTTGACAGTCCAGGACATGAGGGGCAGCATCCATTTGCATCTCTGTCGGTCCAATCATGGGCCAGAGCTGCTCAAGGACAAGTCCATCTCTCAACTCACCAGAACTCTCCACTCACAGGTTCACAGAGCACAAACAAGTTACAAATAAAAATTTGATTCCGTATGATGAAAGAAGACAGTTAAAAGTTAGAAATAAGAGAGAGGTGCAACAGGCTGCAGGCACAGTCCTGTGCACTGGATGGATATCCCATTTATGAACAGTCAGGTATATGTGCACATTTAGTTTTATATTTTCAATATCTAGATGAACATAGCCAGCTGGAAACTTTCAACTGTATCTCACAATCTCCACCAGGAGCTAGAGTTATAGATATTTAAATATTTCCAAGGCAGAACTTTACCTAGGATTATTGCTTTAGGTAGAGCACAGCACCCCATACATAAGATAATTCTTTATTGATCCCCCATAGGGGAAATTCAGGACATACATTATGTTGAGTTTACTTAGTAACTGGTGCAACTATCTGGTAAAAATCTGAGAAGTATTACATCAGTACTGGCTGAAGAGAATAACATGAATAACATTGTTTCAGAAAGCAAGATCATTCTTCAAAGTCTGGATGGCTAAGAGTGAGCAAACCCTCATTCTTCACAGTGAGATTCAGAGGTTAATCATTTATCACATTAAACAATTTAGTTCATGGGAGGTTCAGTCTCTCCAAACATCCTGACACCCTGTGAGAAAGGTTCAGTCCCCTTGTTGTCCCTCCAGTCGACGGTAGATGCCTTTTGATTTTGAATTCCTTGTTCACCATGATACTGTCTGAAGCAGCATCTGAGCAGTGCAAGGACCCAGACTAGAACAGTGTAATCCACGATAGCCCAGACTCCCAGAGATGGATCCAGTTAGTTGTTGTTGGCTAATGCACTGTTGTTATTAATTTATACTTTGTTCAGTGTCAGTGGAAATGAATCTTTCAAAGACTACAACATCCTGAACGGTGTTGAACTGAATGTTGAAGTTAGATTCATTTTATAACACCAATGTAAGATAATTTGCTGTAAACATAGACTTAAAATGAGATTTATTTTATCATGCCTACAAACAATTACTTTTTCTGACTTAATATTGTTGTGGAAATCTTAGATTGATTTCTCTAGTCTCCCAAGACGAAACCGTGAAGTAGATGGTCATGTCCAAACAAGGATTGTGGTTGAGTTTGGAGATGAGCCTAGAGCATTTTTCGTTAGGTCACCATGATACAGCGAAATAGAACAGGATACCTTAAATGGCCCGAAACATTGGGATGATGGGAGGCCTCAATGACATTTGGAAAGAGGCCTGGTGTCTGATGAACAATTACATTCCTGGACACTGAGAAGTGGTATCACATACACATGTATTAGGAAAGGCAGAGAGCAAGAGGAGATAAATTGTGTGGTTGAACTGAATTGTACTCTGAACTTGTTGCAGCAGTGTGCTGAACTGAAGAATAAAGTTCCCTGCCTTGATAGAGCCTAGTCTGTGTCTGCTCCTTCCGTCTCAGAAAAGCGTATCATTCTTGAATATTGCATGCTTATGCTGAAGCATTGCTGAAATCCACAACAATATATTCTTTATATTTATGTTGAGAATAGACTACTCTGAACTTGATGCATTAAAAAAGCCCAATTTTCTGCATAAAAATTCAGGAAAGTGCAGCGTCTGACAAGTCCGAAGTCCCAAAGTGTCTGACACTCAGAATCTCATTCGGGAGGACCTCCAGACTCTTGATGTGTGTCCCCCCGGTGTGGGGCCATTGGCAAGGTGCCCCTTACTTTTCCACTCTGACTGTAACAACCCTGCACTCTATACACAGCTACACACACACACTGAGTTGACATGTATATGTACACAGCTGAATTGGTCCATGGAATCTTCTGTGTGTGTCTGTGCCTGTGTTCATGTGTGCCAATGTGCGCACCTGAATACATAAAAGCGCACATTCCATTAAACTCATATTTCTGCATGTGTACGTCTGAACATGTGTTTGTGAACACATGCTTTTCCAGTGCACGTGACGCCCATATGAATGAATGCACATGTGCTCTTGTGTCCATCTGTGTTCCTCCATGTGTCGCATTCATGTACTGATGTCTCAAAATTTGTATTTTTGATTTGGTTGATGTTGTCGTATTTGTGTTACTGTCTTAATATGTGAAGTGTTTGTGTGTCTGTCTGTGTGAGCATGAGGCTGACCGCCTGTTGTAGTACCACGTGACTGGAATATCACTAAATGATGAGGTCACTGAGTCCCTCTTCATGTGGAAAACCCCTTCTGGTCTTACAGTGACTCACACACACACAAACACACAAGCAGACATAAACACACACTTGACAATGATGTCGAATGGCTCTTGGGAACAGCGGCACTGCAGAGGCAGTGTGATGAAATGGAAGTGTCCTCTCTACACAAGGGACAAAATGGTTTCAGGGTGTTGCTATACATTATCACAGAAAACACACATCTCTTGTTCTGGGTTTATTACAATTATGTTTATTAGCTATCTGGTTTGGTTTGAAATCGTTATATAACAATAATTTTAGCTCCTGTGGTTTTTAATACAGGGATGAATTCGAGCCTGTAGCAGAAATATGTAAAGCTGGATTTGCCTCTGCTTCTCTTTCAGTCTATATGCTAAGGCAGGCTAACAACATCCTGACTCCATCAATGTAACACACAACACACATGATTGATCTGAACATGCTGATCTCTGTAAGAAAGCAGATCAGCATATTCCCCAAAATGTCTCATATACGAATCAGTGATGAACTGCTTGGTGGGGTTCGACACTTTTTAAACATTGATTATGAATGTTCAGTTAAGTCAGGTAAAAAGAATTAACAAACAACAAATTGCAAGCTCTAACTCACGGGATATCTTGATTTTTTGGTTTGCAGTCGTTTTCTTATGAAAAGTTGAAGCAACAGCAAAAGACAGTGGCAGAAATGTGGACTACATATTCTGTGTGGGGCCAAAGGAATAATGGCCCAAATTCCCATTATAAGGAGCCTCTACATCTGATTATTTAACACTTCTGATTCCAACTTGCACAGATGTTTATGGTGGACCAGTCGCAACTCCATTAATGTGTTTGTACTGCCTTGAGGCCAGTTCATGGTTTCTACGTTTGCATGGGCCGAGGGTGAGTGATAGTGGTAGCGTGTATGTCATCACCTTCCCAAGTTTGCATGTGCAAAGCAAACATTTTGACCCTCAGCACTACGAGCAAGTCGACACTCATGTACACACTCACATACCTCAGGACACCTCATGAGAAGGCTGGTCGCTTGGCGGCATCCAGCTTTTGGTGGATTGTGCTCCTTTGAAAATGTCACTGGGTCGATGTGGAACTGTGCTGTTGCCTATGGTATGACCTCGGCTTCTGTCTCATGCTCCTGTTCACTGTGGTCTTGGTCATCGAAGTAGCATATTTTCTTGTCTAGGGCCCCCTGGTGTCCAGAATTAGAATAATTAGAATAATTTTAGGAATTTGTCATTTACAGTGTGTCTTTGGAATCGTCAGACAAAAAAGGGAAAATGGTAATCCTGTCTTTATGCCAATAACTGTGCTTTATCACCAATGACTGATATTCTGTCTGTGAGCTGGTTCACTTCTTGTTTCCTCTCTTCCCAGGTATGGAGGGGATGGAGTGCTCCCTGCCTCTGGACGGGCGTCGTGTTCCCCTCAGTTTACTCTCTGAAGACAGTTTCCGGGAGTGCCACGGTAACCTTACTCTAACTGACTACCTCATCGTCATCTTCTCCGGCATCTCCGTCTCAGTAGCAGCCATCATGGCCAGCTTCTTCCTCGCCTCCACAGTCCACTGCTTCCAGCGCCTCAGCAAAGGCAGCAAAGGAGACGAAGAGGAAGGGAACGACTGACGGGGGAGGGGCAATGGATGACGCAAAATGCAAGTGTTTGGCATGAGACTTTTGCTTCTGGGTCATGTTGGTATCCCAGAGAAAGCTCAACAAAGCACGAGCACAAGGAGTGGTCGGAGGTCAACCACGCTTGTTCACTTACCAAGAGCCCACTTGGATGTGAGAGTCAGAGACTGGTTTGGTTTGGGTTAGGCTTGAATCACTGTGAACAGGTACTGTGTTCAATGAATGTACCAATTTCTACTTCTGTGTACAGTTCTGACTGTGGAGACACTGATCAGTGAAACTGTTTTTACTACAAACAGAAGAGCTGTAACATTACACTGAGTATGTTCTTGAAGAATATATGCAGTCCCTCATCATTAAAACTGAGTTCTGCAAATGTTTTCTAGAAGGAGATGAGGGAACAAAATCTGGAAATATATACTGAACTCAAAACCATGATTTATGCTTTGGTTGTTATAATAGTCTTTTGAGATGGTCACTGTATCAGATCAGTCCATCAGAGATTCATGAATTCTTGCAGGGACAAGCCAGACATGTTGGACCTTTTTCATGTGACAGAACCAACAACTTAATCTCTCTTTTACACGTCTTCCATCTTGACACCTGTTGGCAAAAGAGTCCTTTGTGCTCCAGTTGGCTAACATCACAGAACACATTATAGAACTATGCAAGAGAAAGCCAAAAATTAAAACTAGGTTGAAACCAAGTATATGACTGGAGCATGTCTGATTTACAAAAACAATACTTTCCACCTTTATCTTCAGATGTTTGAGTTGAAAGAAAACCTATAATGGAAACCATTGGACAGTAGGATCCAAGACCAGCAGAATATTCTGTACTTTATTTCTGTCCTGTGTAATATATCTGGAATGAGCAGCAGTCAGTGGGTGGAACCCTTTTGTTGACGAGTGTCTGTACCTTGTTTTAAAATCCTCCTGAGAACGTAGCTGAAGGGAAAACTCCAACACTCAACCGACCAATGGTATAACTCCGTCACTCAGTAAACTGGTGACAGATTTCAGCATTTAAAGGGCTGCTCCGACTTTGCTGTGATCCTGCCAGAAATCTATCATACTCTCCTTTTTTTATGGTTGAATTTTTTGTCTTTGACTGTAATATGTTAAATAAGATAAAACAAGCGCTTGGTTGATATTATGTTGCCTGATCCTGACATTATTCATTCCCAAGGGGAAGTAATCACAACTGCACAAAACTGACTGCATTAAAAATTATATTGCACGACAGCCGTCTATCCCCATGTGCTGACCCATGTCAGACGGCCAGTACACCACTGGTCTCTCCAATAAAATACATGAAACTGCAGACAGGAATAAATTAAACAAGTCAGAGTCAAAACCAGAAACTGGAAAATAATCATAAAGTAATTATAAAAGAATTGTTGTAAATGGTTGACGTATTAAGTCAGACCCTCTCCAGAGCACAGTAAGCTACAAAGGCCTGGTTTGTGTGAGGAGCCCAGGTTCACAGAGGTGCAGGTCAAGCAAAGACGTGGACTGAAAAGGTCCACTGGTACAGCTGGTGGTGAAGTGCTTTGCTTAATAGTTGAAAATGAGCTTTCTAAAATAATCATATACTCTCATTTTAGATTTTTTTTTATCCAGAGAGACCAGACAGAGATTAAAATGAGTCTGTTGCCACTAACCAGACCCAAATATAGTTTCAAATACAGCACGTTATGTCAAAAGCTAAAGTTGTGGAAGTAGTCAGCTGTTATCTGCCTATAATCTTTATCTACATGCCCATCTGTCTTCCTCAGCCTAAAAGCAACAAGTCCATGCCTTTTGTCTTTCTCTTTTCTAAATGCTCTCCGGGAGCCTGAGGATGCACGTTTCCAAATTATGATACTGTATCTGACAAAGGAGATTAGCATTTTGGAACCTGGCTGCAGGGATTTGCTGCGATTCAGACACAAGAACATTAGTGTAGTTCAAACCTAATATTTTGTAATAAGACCTGGAGCGCAGTCAATGTTGCGCTGTATCCCAGAGGTGCCAGTCTTCTACACCAAACTGGGAGAACCATTTCTTTATAGAGCTTGCTTTGTGCATGGGGGCACTGTCATGATGAAACAGCAAAGAGACAAACACAAGTTGTTACCACAAACTTCACTGGTTGCAGCTGACACCATGGCCAAAAGTCGAAGCCAGAAGTGCCCTAGAATGACTAATATTCACTATGTGTTGACTTAAAAAAAAAAAAAAAAAACTTCCAAGGATACCAGAAGTGAAATTCCCATCCCCATCATCTGGGTTCAAAACCACATACTGACATAGGGTCTACAACATAATGAACCAGTCTGTACTACATCCTGTCTCCAAAACAAAGGCATGTTCACAATGAAGCATACTCAAGCAGTCTGTTTCCTCTCATTGGTCTGAGCTGATGAACGAAACTTGTTTATGACAAATAGAAAATAAATTTAATTAATATGATACAAGATTAATTAAGAATGCTTTTATTGTCTCCCTGAGGAGAAACTTGTCTGGGGCATTAAAAGTCGACATCGTAGCAAACATGTACAGTCGAACTCCATAACCTGTATGTCAGAAAGAGTTAAATTGACTTTCACCAGCTATCATCTTCCTGTGAGAAATTCATATGATTATATAGGAATTCACTTCCACATGCCCCAGTTTGTTTCATGGGGCCTGAGGGAGCGAAGTATTAAATGCTGAACTAAAGTACATTAATATTAGTCAAGCGTGAGCTGCAGGGAAGGGGAAGAATGACTTCTTCCACATTGTAGGAACAGTATGTGGAGGTCTCTGGGCTCGGATCAACTTATCAGCAAATCTCTAAAGAAGAGTCAAAACACTGTCCAGCCCACTGGCCTTTTAAAAAACCTGACCACAGCACTTGGATCAGTCAGTCTTCGATCCTATGTTGGGTCACATGTTGCTGTAAGGGACAGTCAGTACAGTCACTCCCTACAGAATCAGAACTCTTATAGATTTTGTTTGTTTGCTTTTTCCAGTTTCTTCAGTCCATACATTTCGCTCTTGTTAGAGTCCAGGGTCCAGGCTTCCCTGATACTTAAACTATGTTGCTTTTGTGTTTCCCTTAGTTTCCCCTAGTTCTTAGTTCTTAGTTCTATTTCATTATATCATTGTTGCACAAGGCTTTTTTTTCATGTGATATAATGTTTGATCTCAGGTGTGACGGAGTCTTTGTTGTTTAGGTCAATCCACATGGTCTTTTTGGCACTAAGGTGTCTACACAAAAATGAATGTGCCTTGTGATTGCCTCTGCAATACAGTCAATATTATTGTCTTGTCGTCTGGTCATATCAACAGCATTTGCATCTTTGTCAAGTGTGTTTTTTTGATTCACTATTTTTAACATATTGCTAGAAACCCTGGAAAAGCGTGGTCTATTTCACACAGGGCTAATTTTGCTGATGAACATAGTCGCCTACGCTTGAGACAGCTTAGGATGCGTTCCTATTAGTAGCGTAGTGTTGATGAAAATGTCTCTGGGTGGGTAAAATGGTTTCAGACAGATGAGGTCAGAGTACATACCAGGTATTTTATTGTGTAATTCCTGCACCAAGAATCCTTAATAAAAACAGAAAACCCACTTCCCCTCATTTTCCCTGAGCTATTATTCCTATTATAGGTCTCTTTGTAGATCAGGAGACTCCGTCTTGCTCCTCAGGGATGGGGAAGAGTGTTGGTGGCAGCGGTGGCTCATTGCACCTTAGCCTGAGTCGATGTTGAATGCTTCATCCATTTAACGATGAAATAGCATATGAAAACTGTAAAAAATGAATTATTAAACTCTTGCTACAAACTCAGAAACTCCCGCTATCTAATATACATCCAGGCATTTCTCTCACACAAAACCATGTACTATGTAGTTGAAACATATTCAATTTCATGCCATACTTTGTCCAATTACCACATAAAAACATAAATGTGACAGGGTGACAGGGTGAAGAAAGCTTTGAAACATGACTTCTTGATAGAGATTTGATGCGAGTGCTCCATTCTGCAGAAAGAAAGTTGAGGGTCCTATCGAGACATCGTGTATTTTTTTTTTTTTATCAATGAGCTCATTTATAAACCTTCTAACAATATGTAAACATTTGTCCATGGATGATATTTTGTATGTTGTCTTCATGAAACGAACTTTTTTTTTACTCCAATCCAACATCACACAGTCTCTTTCTGTTGCCTGTGTACAGCATCGATCACCATTTGTCATTTCCACTAAGAATATGTAAATCTGTTGACATACTTCAGATGTTAATTAGCTGTTGACCCTCAAAGGCCATTTTGCTTTCCAGCAGCTTCTTTTCATATATTGCAAACATTTTGTGGATTTGATTTGATTTTGCTCTGTCATCTGCATGCCTGTCTTTCTCACTGCTAATGTAAATTGTCTTACCTCTTAAAGGACATGGGAACATGAACATCATCAACAGAGCGACGATGAAGAGCAGTCTTACTCGATCAGTGCTGGGTGGTCAACATGTAAAGGTTCTGTCAGCCTGTAAAGACTCTCCGTCTCCCTCTGGACATACTACAAGTCTGAGTGTGCAGTAACTTGGGTGCCAACTAGATTTGTAATCTCTAGTTTGAAAGGGCTTTATGTGCTGTGATTGTTGAGGATGAAAGAGGATTGTCAGGATATTTCAGTGTGTGAAATAAAAGGTTGAAAATCACAGCAAAGATATAATAAAGCTATTTTGCCTTGAAATGTGAATGTTGTAAATCCATTTTGTTCTGTCTGATAAAACTGGAGAGTATCTGATGTGTATTTTACATCTTAATGTATTTTGATGTATTATGTAAAGACCCATGTTGCTTTATTTCTGAAAGGTCATATAAAATAAAAATTTCCCTTGCACAAAGAAGAATGAATGACATGATACTTACAATAATAATTTTCAGTGAGGATGCTGTGGTGTCTTCCAGCTGTGGACTTTGCTTTCACAGTGTTCTAGGTCAGTTCAGAGACATATCAGCCACAGCGTTAGAATCCAGCAGTGGAAACTTGACCTACATACCACCTCTTGTTTCTCTCAGCTGTCGTGGTCACTGCAGCCCCAGGCTGTATTCAAGTTCATATTCAAGTTCTTTATTGTCATATGCACAATTGCAGTGAAGCAGTCGTCAGCAATGATATTGCCAAATCTCAGGCTCCCTCGACCAGTGCTCTTAAAAATGTATAAAATCACGCAAATGGAACAAAATCTAATCAGAATTTAGAAATTTTATAGAAATACAAGATAATATGAAAATAAAATATATTGTCTGGCCCTTCTCCTGCATCAGTCCAGCTCCAGATGTTTGTTGGTGACTCCACTGTCACTGGGCTCATCTCTGGAGGGGATGAGTTGCCTGCAGGTGGGAGAATGACCATCTGGTGACGTAATGCAGGCAGAGCAAGTTGGAGCTCAAGGATTTGAAGACAGTAGAGATGGTAGCAGACTTTAGGAAGAGAACATCTGACCATCATGAGCCATGAGCTGACCATCAGGCCTACCATTCCCACCCAAGTCTGACTCACATTGTGTGGCTTTATTTCCTCCTTAGTGTGGGTGTGAGTTAGAATGAATCATTTCAGGTGCTGGTGGGTGTGTCTGTGAGATGAAGTCTCATCCAGATGTGGAGGCCTGATAGTGGATCTGTGCATGGAACAGATGGCCGCCGTTCTACTGTTAGCCTGCCATGGATTATGTGGGGCTTGGGTGTTCATTAGTGTCGGCAGTGTAGTGAAGGATTCACATGTACCAGGACTACTGATAGGTGGAAGGAGCTGGAGTCTAATGCTCTGTCATTGCAACATGCTCTGGCAAAGGGCGAGTTTTAGATACAACTTCAACATCAAAAACAGAAAGATAAAGAGTGAATGTTGCAGAAGGATCATGCCAAGGATTTCCTGAAAAAGATTGCAAAGATCATTTTGAAGAAGTCTGTTTATTGATTTGATACAGATTTTGCAGTGAAAGATCCTCATGAAGGTTTGTTCTCCCTTCATCATTCATCTACTCTGTCACTGAGGGATATCAAAGAGACAGAGCTCCTGTCCATTCCAGCTGATTGTGTGTGGAGAGATTACAGTGTGTGGTCTGGATGGATTAGTGTTCTCATTGTATTTAGGGGTGCTGATAAACTGCAGGGAGATGAAGCCGGGCCAGTAATTACACACGCAGCTTTAAAAACATTGTTTAATCACAAACCGTGTTTAGTACTGCAGTGATGGATTTTTGACAGCAGCCAGAACATAACATACTGTCACCCTGGAGAGTACTTTGGAGCTATGGAGCTATGAAATTCATTTCTTTTCTCAAATCTATGAAGGTTGCATTGAGTGTTTCTTTTGTTGGCAAAATTTACAGAACAACTACAGATCTGACTAATAATTACTATTCTCAGCATGTAGCTACATCCTAAACGCAATGCAGAGCAAATAAGTACACTCGCTTTGAGTGTTTACTTTGGTTCCAGTACACTCTAACCGTAAAATATTCTCATGGTGAATGTTCATGTTCATCAATATATAACAGTATGCCAAGAATTGCTTGTGTTCATATTTTATGAAGAGGGTGTAAAAAAATCTAAATTTGCACCTAAGTAAATGTTGCCTCAACACTTGACGTTATGAAAGAAAAATTAGGTTTTAAAAAAATGTCTCTACTTTAGACTTTATTCACATATGTACAACACGTGAACTGCATATTCTACTTTTTCTCCAGCCTTTCCTTGGCAGCTGTGACGTTGCTTGAACCAGTGGTGGTGAGATATATTATATGGTTGGGTGTCTGTTAGTCTGCCTTATCAAAGCTAAGCCATCATATAGTCAGCATTTTCAGTCAGTCCCTAAATATTATTTATTATATGAGTATGTTTGTATTATGTTCGTCTGCTGTTGTACAATCTGATGGCAGTGGGTGCAAATGAGCACCCTTTTTTGCGCCTAGGTGCAAAAATAATGGGACAATGCTTGTTGTGCTGCTTGCTTATGTACTTTCATGGTCCTGGTCCAGGTGATATATGTTCTGGAACCAGAGGTAAACTACAGCCCCTCTGTTCATTGTGTCCTCTGTTGAATCTTGCAGCTTCAGTACCTCACCATCTCTCCTTTGAGTCCAGTTAAATGAACATCATCCAAAGCCCCCTATGTTCAGGCCAGCAGTAGTTCTAGTAGGAATTCTTCTTTAATTTGTTCATGCACAAACTGGCTGGCATGCTAAATGGCCTACTAACATTCTAATGGATCAGTTTCATAGATGTCTGATTTACTTATTTATTTGTTTGCCTTTGTTGGTTGTGATGGAGAAGAGACAGAAAATGTAGAAAGAAAGATGGAATTACATAACAAATTATTTGTCTGGAGTCAAACCATGGATGCTGTTGGTACATTGTGGACACCCGGCCTATTGCCTCTAAGCCCTTTGACATATGGGGCAATAAATATTAATATTTCTAATATTTCCAAATAGCTTGGAAACTTTTCTGACAAACAGAAAAAAGAGCACAGCCATCTTCATTCACCTGTATTGTTATTTTATATTTGTGATATCGCCGGATATCAATTAAAAAGAAGTGGAACATATCTTGAGTTGAGCTGACTTTGTTTGCTGGCGTCTTTACGGCACATACATGACTAACTTGCAGGCACTATCCAGCATGCCCTTCAGCATACACACTGCATGTACACAAGATACAAGTGCGCCCTCTGTAGGCCTTTAAATGCAACAGAATACAATAGTCACTCTATAACATCCCTCCCCTCTTAAATTCAAACTATACCAACTGGTTTACTGGTAACCTAACACAACATTACTTTGATAAATCACTGTATGGCTAAACAGCGAAACAAGCATCCTCTTATGACCTTCTTTTTTCCCCCTTTTTTTTTCTTTTAAAGCAAATAATAAACAGCATAAATCATAAACAATTTAAATCAGAAAACCACTAATTCTTCAGTCTCAGCCCATAAAATGTTCAAGGAAATGAGGTCAAGGGTTAGTTTTGTATTTTACTGTATACTACCCTACTGAACCTAAAGAAATGTTCTCTCTGCATCTCAAACATGCCTTTTACTTCACAACAAAGTCTTTCATGTGGCCTGATGGTCTCCTGTATCTTTGAGATCTGAACAACTCCTTAGTGGGCGAACCACCAGGTGTACTGTCCTCCTTTTTTTGCTTCACAGGGGGGGGAGCTTTGTCATCCCCTAGAATAGTACTTGTGTCCTGTGGTCCCATGTTGGGCACTGTTGCAGGTACCAAATCCTCCTCAGGCGTTGAATCTGGCATCAGAACTGGCAGATCTTACTCCTGTCTGCTAAACAGTTGATCCACATGTCTCCTGACAACTTTACCGTTTCCCAACAGCACTGTGTAGGGGACTGGTCCTGTGATCTCCTGTATTAGTCATGGTACCCATTTAGGTCCATATCCATAATTTTTGGTGTAGATAAAGTCTCCTGCTGCAAAACTGCACTCTTTTGCATGTTTGTCATGGTGAGCTGTTTGGTTTGCTTGTTTTGACTCAACTTTTTTTTTCAAGTCAGGGTGTATGAGATCCAATGTACACCTCAACTTCTGACCCATCAGCATCTCGGCCGGTGAGAGTCCCGTGGTTGACTGTGAAGTAATGCGATAGCTAAACAGAGTCCTATTTAACTTTGTCTCCAGTGTGTCACCGCTGCTCTTTTTCATGAGTTCTTTAAAAGTCTGTACCGCCCTTTCTGCCAAGCCGTTAGATGAAGGGTGGTACGGTGCAGAGGTGACATGTGTCATTCCATTTTGTGTCATGAAGTCTTTGGTTTGTTCACTGACAAAACACTGTGCATTGTCAGACACAATCTTTTCTGGGATCCCATGTGTACTGAAACTATTTCTCAGGCAGTTTATTGTATTTGTTGATGTAGCTGATGTTACTAGATATACATCTAACCACTTTGAGTGTGCATCCACAATGACTAAGAACATTTTGTCCATAAAGGGACCTGCGTAATCTATGTGGAGCCTCCGCCACGGCTTCTCAGGCCACTCCGAGGGGTGGAGTGGTGCACAAGCAGGTGCCTTTCTGTGTTCTTGACAAGTGGAGCATGACTTTACCTTATTCTCTATGTCACTGTCCATGTGTGGCCACCACATGTAACTTCGTGCCAGGCCTTTCATGCGGCTCATTCCTGAATGTGACTGGTGTAACTGTTCCATCATGGAAGCTCGCCCCCTCTCTGGTATTACCATACGGGCTCCCCACAGCACACAGCCATCTTGTACACTCAGTTCATTTTGTCTTTTTTGATAAGGCACAAAGTCTCTGTCCTGATTCTTCGGCCATCCTCTCAGCACATACTCACGTACTCGTGACAGTATAGGATCCTTTGTTGTCCATTTTTTAAGCTCCTCTGAAGTCATCAGTGGTGGATGCTCCTGATCCAGCATTAACACATGCTCCTCTGGTGCTGAAACACATGGTGTCTCTGGCAGTGGGAGACGGCTAAGAGTGTAAGCCTTACCATTGTTTTTACCTGCTCTGTACATGATAACATACTCATATGCTCTTAACAGTACAGCCCATCTCATTATCCTCTGGGAGGCCATCTGTGGCACCCCTTTCATCTCATGGAATAAACCTAGCAATGGCTTATGATTTGTGTAAATCACAAATTCCCTTCCATACAGATACTTATGAAAATACTGTACTCCAAAGATGACAGCTAGTCCCTCTTTGTCAAGCTGGGAATAATTCTTCTCTACAGCTGAAAGTGTGCATGATGCAAACCCTATAGGTTTCTCTGCTCCATCTGACATGTGGTAAGCCAGCACTGCTCCAACTACATATGGAGAAGCGTCACAGCACAGTATCAGTTCTTTTTTTTTTCATCATAGTGCACTAACACAATGCTGGATTGCAAAAGCTCTTTTGACTGCTTGAAAGCTTTTTCTTGCTCAGGTCCCCAAGACCATAGTTCATCCTTCCTCAACAGTTTACGCATAGGTGCCAGTAATGTCGACAGATTTGGCAGGAACTTATTGTAGAAATTCAACAGTCCCAAATACGCCTTTAGCTCCGTCACGGATGTGGGAGTGGGGGCCTCCTGAACTGCTTTCACCTTTGCTGGCAGGGGATGCAACCCTGCTTTGTCCACTCGATTTCCTAAAAATGTCACTTCTTTCTCCATAAGCTCACACTTACTCCTTTTCAAAGTCCTGCATCCTCCAGTCGTTGCAGTACCTGATCCAGTGTTTGCAGGTGATCTTTATCATCTTTCCCCGTCAGAATGATCTGATGATGTATATTCCAAATACACTGCAACGTTTGCCAATCCCTGCAGTACACCCTCCATGGTATGCTGAAAAATGGCTGGACTGGTGCTCATCCCAAACGACAGGATTCAGCGGCGGCTACTGTCAGAGGATGGACTAACTTTTGATAAAGCCCTCAAGTTTGCGCAGGCCATGGAGGCGGCAAACAGAGACATTGTGGATTTGCCTGGCGTGAAAGAGCAAGGCAAATGGAGCCGAGTGGCGGGCTCCGTCAAAAAGGTGAACGACGCGTGTTCAAAACCTCAGCGGGACATGAGGAAATGCTACAGATGTGGTGGAGACAGCCATCTAGCTAAGGACTGCAGGTTTGCCAATGAGAAGTGCCACAATTGTGGTAATTAATTTTATATTTGTATTGTAGTTTCTCAACACTCTACCTCTAAAAAGATTTTGTTTTAATTTGCTCTCATATATAATTTTTTTCGCTTTGTTTATTTAAGAAAAAAATGCACACATAACAATGTTTGGGGGAAAGTAAAAGTAAAGTATTTTGCAGTCGCATTTAAACTTTGCCCAAATTCTGTCCTGGGTTATAACAAAAAAATCCCAAGGAAAAACCACAAAAACACCTAAGGGTCAGCAGTGTGATGGTACATCAACCTTAAATATTAAAAGTATCGGTATTGGTATCGGTATAGGTGATACTGGCCCTGTATCATAGACTGTATTTACTTGTTATCGGATCGATACCAAATCTTGCAGTATTGCACACCTCTAGATCACAGATCAGGTGGCTGCATAACTCTGGTTCCAGGTCTCACTTGCGCCCCTCTGCGGCGGAAACTAGAATTCTCGTTTGTACAGTCTATGGTTTGTACAAGCCTTAATGTTACATCATTGATAATCACCTTCCCACCTGAAAATACTGTTCGCATTATTTGTCAGCCAAATATTTAAAAACATCAGGGGAATACACTCACAGATATCCGCTAGAATAAAAAAGTATTTAAAGTTAACAAGAAAGCGTTTAATTTCGCATTTCTGTTGCTGCCCGTTTTCACGTTTTGACTTCAACGCAACGCGAGACGAATGGTTTGTTTTCGTCACGTGACCGGAAGTGTGTGTTGGAAGTTCAGCGCTATTAGGAAGTGTGTTTATTTACGTGCAGCGACACAGAAGCTCTGAAGTCTTGAAATATAACAGTCAGCCCCTCATTCTGGGAGGATTAACTGTGTTTTCTATGAAAACGAACGCGGTTAGTGTCACCTTTGAGTCCAATATGAGTCTGTTTTTGCTGTGAGCGCTCAACCTTCGCATGCTAGTTGTAGCTAAGTTGCTAGCTCAGTTGGATCTCAACCTTGCACTGTCCGTCACCTCAGCCACGCAGAGTTCTGAGCTGTCTGCTGATGGTGGAAGCTTTTCAATAAGCAAGTCGTCACTTTCACTGTGTCCTTGTCTAGCTAATGTCTGTTAGCTCGTGTGTAAATACTGTCTACAGTTATGTAACGCTAACTGTTCCTGTAGTTCTGTCCTCAGTGGCTTTGACAAGACATGACCACCCACTGACAGTGGCATTAGGCTGGCATCCACATGGACTGAGCAAAGCTGCCTCGATTAATCGATGAAGAACAACTGTCGTCTTTGCCTGTGAGCACCATTACTGCTGAGGAATAACTTCATTTCTTTATGACATGGTAGCTGTAGTCAGATCAGGCTGTGATGCTAAAGCTAACGTTGAGTATCTTAAAGTTACTGTCATTCTGCCAAACGTCGGATAAGTGAAGTGAGCCTTGTACTGGTAAGCCACGGCCTGTGATTAGGCACTGCCACTCCTGTAATGCTGTAAGTAACTGTCATGGACGACGCGACCTGGGACAGTTTCAGTCTGGTGTCTGCCCCCGTTAAATGAGCTGTGCAGGAAGAATACCAGCTTTCAGACCACTCACTATTCTTGAATAGTCATACAGAAGCATGTGTTTACTTATGGCTGTGAAGATTGAAAGCTCCCCTGGACACAAGAACGAACTGTATTTGCCTAGTGAAGACACAGTTTTGTTCATCTTCGAACTGCACTGCCTTTTTGACACTTTATTTCAATAGATGACTGAAAGTTGTGTCTTGTGTCTATTAGACATTGAACACCTCCCCTGTGAGGGCGACAACCGAGAGGGCAGACTTTCCTCCCACACCTAGGACAAACACTCTTTGTCATCGCCCCTGAGCCATTAGGATGTTGGAGGGTCTTGTCGCCTGGGTGCTGAACACATACCTGGGAAAATATGTCAGCAATCTGAACACAGATCAGCTCTCCATCGCCCTTCTGAAAGGTAATCACACTATTTTTCTTTCTTTCTTTTCTCTCTATTTCTCTTTACACATTATGCTTTATGCACATTATGCTCTGTGTTCTTTTGGGGAATTGTATTAAGATATTTAAACTAGTTATGTGGTTCTTTACCTGGGACAGCCATTCATACACTATGAAACTACTACTAAATTACTTTAATTGAAATCAACCAACACGTGTTGGAAGAGTGAGGCAGTTCAAGCTGGGTAAGCACACTGTTTGTTTCCTGTCGCTCCTCAGGTGCAGTGGAGCTGGAGAACCTCCCTCTGAGGAAAGATGCCCTCCGAGAGTTTGACCTGCCATTTGAAGTCAAAGCAGGTGAGGCACACTGACTGATGACCTCAAAAACAATTAACACAAACTATAACAAAAGTGGAATAGGGAACTACTTTTAAAGACAGAGGTTGCACATTTACTGCATGGATTAGTCTGAACTGCTCTCATCTATCCTTTTTAATTGGTCCAAGTCTTTTTGCTTAGATTACTGTGCATGAGCTGTATGCTTAAGTTAATGTGTGTGTGTTTTACATGGTTCCCTTAAATAGAAGATAGCCAAAAATGTTTGATGAACAAAACAAGGTCTGCTGGAAAAGAGTTGTGCAACATGTTTAATTTTGATGGACTAGTCTGGTGCTTTGGCTATTGCTAAACAAATTGTCTGCCTTCAAATTACATTGTGAGATGGATCTATAGATATAGTCAGAGTCATATCTAAACAAATTTAGAAGTTTGTGTTAATTATTACTTTTTCAGCTTCAGCTTTTTAACTCTGGTGTCTTAAGTGGTATCCATATATCACGTTGTCTTTCACCAGGCTTTATTGGAAAGATTACTCTCCAGATCCCTTTCTACCGGCCTCACAGTGACCCATGGGTCATCTCCATGTCCCAGCTCAACCTGATCATTGGCCCCTCCCAGCTTCAAGAGTATGATGGAGAGAAGGAGAGAGAGGAGGAGAGACAGCGCAAAAAACTCCTCCTCAAGGCTCTCGAAGATAAATTCAAAGTAGGTGGATCAACAATACAGAATAAAAATGTGCTTTTTGTTCATCTCACTAATGTTGAGGAACAAAAAAGAAAAACATCATCTCCAAAATTTCACTTTGCATCAATTTAGTCTCCTGGTCTCCAGTGATCATTACAGCCTCACAGTGACACTAGAGAAGCTACAGACTTGTAGGCTTGTGCAACATATCTTTGTTTTTACATCTTCACTTCATACTTATGCAAACACTGTTATGTCCCTGAACTATTATTGTCTGTGATTCTTACAGTTATTTAAAATCTGAGACAGAAATAGCCTTTAGTATTAAATTTGGCTGTTGTAGCAGCGGACATGGTTTACATGTCAGAATTTTCAGATCCAAATAAGCTTCCCACTCAGGACAGCAGACAGACTGATCTGAATCGAAATAGTATAATTGAATTATTTAACTTGGCCTTCTCATCCTGTTGACAGTGTATGTATGTGTGTGCACATGTGATGGTCTTTGTTTGCTCCTGCAGAGTGAGTGTGAACAGAGAGGAGAGTCTTACTGGTACTCCGTCACTGCCTCAGTGGTCACCAGGATTGTGGAGAACATTGAGGTAAACCGTCCAACATTTGTCATTTTGGACATTGAGTCTTTGAGACATCATTCAGTGTTTCCCCTGCATGCATTCAACAGCGATGCACTGCCGCTGCTGGACAATTAGCATCACTGCTATAAAACCCTCTATGTCTTTAGAGGCTAAATAGAAATACTGGAGTGAGAAGTTTGACCCTGAGCATCAAATTAAACTTTAATTTTCTGGCTGCTGTGTAGCTGAGGATCCAGGATGTGCATCTTAGATTTGAGGACGATTTCTCCAACCCGGAGAAACCCTTTTCCTTTGGGGTTTGCATCAACAATGTTTCCGCTCAGAACCCTTCCAAGGAGTCAGTAAGTGTTCACCCAAAGTAATTTAGAATAATGTGAAGTTGAGCACACACACACACACACACACACTCACACATGCAAACACATTTCTTTTCATGTAGGTTTTTTGTGCAACAGGATCTGATCAATGATATTAATTTAGAATGAGTGCTGCAGTAGTTCTGTTTTGTTTTTTAACCCAAAATATTAATGCATTTTACACTGCTAGTTATTGTGCATAGCATGATTTTCCTAATGTATTTCAGACTACAGGTCAGTCTGTATGTTGTAATTATGAGATTGTAACATGGTAATTAACTGCCTCAGTTCATTCAGAGCCATCATGGGTCTTTTCGTTTGACATTAAGAGAGACTTTCTTTTTATTTGCAGGTTCAGAAGCTCCTCCGTCAAAAGCAGTTGGAGATTAAAGACTTCAGCGTCTACTGGGACACAGAGTGTGAAATGCTGGGAAAGCTGCCAGCCAATCAGATCCAGGTTAGCCACTCTGTGACATTCAGCAGTTAGGAGCCCGCTCCTGGACACAGGATATTGTAGCTTCAGTCTGAACTGCACCTGCCATTTTCTGTTTCACTTTTCTTTCTAACAAGGTACAAGGTTCAGTTATTTATCAATCTACAAGACTAGGTTGTACAATGAAATGCAAGATCCTTTTATATGCTATTCACAAAGCACAAATTATTTAAATAGTAAGATGAATGGATGAATAAAAGAGTAAATCACTTAAATAAACATTTATGGTGGAGTGTGAAGGATGAGTGAAAGAGTCTCACAGCCGGTGGATAGAAGCTGCTCTGTAGTCTGATGGTGGAGTCCAGAACAGATTCAGAGACATTTCTGCCACTTGAGGCACATCATGAAATGATAGTAATTTGTTGTTTGTACTTGAGATGAGATGTGACTCATTATGGTAATTCCAGGTGCATATAGGCAACCACCTGTCTGAAGGAAGTCAATTCACTCATATGACTTAAAATTTAACATTATGAAAGAGTCGTGATATCTGATAAAGTTGTATGTGGGTAGTCTGACTATTTTGTAACTGTACAGGATGCGATGACCCAGTGTATGCAAAGCCGTGAGCATCAGTACATCTTCGAGCCAGTGTGTGCCTCCGTGTTACTCAGAAGAAATGCCTCCAAGGAGCCTCTGAGGTCCCGAAGCACTCCACGGATTGAAGGCCAGGTTCAGCTGGAGCCCATGTCCTTACGTCTGTCACAGGTCTGTATGAACACCGCATATTGTGTAAACTGTTCCTTTCTTTGTGCACAGCATGGTTAAATCAAAGTGGATAGTGACACACATCTAAGAAGTAATAATGGCTTTCTCCATCTTGGTCTCTGGCTTTCTATTACTCCAAAGGGCGTCACTGTCAAGAGGGCTTTCTTTTCTTTAACATTGAATTTCACTTGAATTCTAGTGATTTCTGTGTTAAATGCTGGTGTGATCAAGCCTTCACACTGTACATTCAGACCGTTGTAGCACCTTAACTTTAGATTGCACAAAATGAGGACTGTGCATCCAAAAATTTTGTCCCTTAACACTTACATTGGAATTGCTATTAGGTACGATGCAATGACAGCAGGAAGAATCAAGTAGTATGACATTACTATTATGACTGGCCATTAGAGCACAGGTGATTCCACCCCTCCACAATGTTTGTGAACAAATAGATAACAAAGAATATAAGGAAATGTAAAAGCCAAACAAACCCAGAACGAGATAGGACAAGGTGGGACCGAGGAGTCTTAACATAACAGCATCACACATTGCGATGACTTTTTCTTGTATCAGTTTGATTGAGTGGTTGTATTGGTCTTAGATCATGTCTATCGTGCCTGCACTTCACAGCACAATCCTCTAAACCACTGCTTGTGTTTTATGTGGCAAATATCTACTAGTTCGTTTATGTAACAGAAGCATGCAGACAGAGTAGCAGCTGAGTGTGTGTATTTGTTGCCTCTCAGGTCCAGTACCAGCAGATCATGGCATTCCTCAAAGAGCTGGATCGACGGGAGAGAGAGATGCTTTACCGAAAGTGGAGGCCCAAAGTCCCCATTTCTGGGAAGTAAGTTCACACTTAAATCCTGAGTGTTTTTTATGGATCAGTATGTTGACCTTCTTACATGTTCAATATTTTGGAAATCAAAAAGTGATTCAACCTTCCTCAAACAGAGGTAAATCTAATCATCCCAAAATCCTCTTTTTCACACTTGTCTGTTAGTACAGCCATATTGTATTTCACTACTATACTATTTCACAAATTGTTTGCGTAATAAACCTTTGAATCCCTGAATCAGATTAGAGCTTGTAATGGTGTTATTCCTTACAGCTGCCGCCTGTGGTGGATGTTTGCCATCCAGGCCAACCTGAGTGAAATCAGGGAGCAGCGTCGGCGAGGCAGCTGGGACTTTGCCCTGCAGCGAGCACGAGATGCCCAGACCTACACCAGCCTCTACTTCAGATGGCTCAAAGGAGTCCCACTGAGTCCTCAGGAAGAGGTACATACACTCAGACTGCTACATAGAATCACAATCTGGTTTATTGCTGGGTAGGTTTTCACATTTGGTATTTTGGTGCATAATGGAACACGTAGTATCAGAAAGGATAAAGAAAAAAATAATTACTGTAAAGAATACAAAATTGAAAATAGAAGAATTTACCATAAACATGTAACATATGTTTTTGAAATGAAAAGAGCTGGAACAGTGGAGTGTTTAAAGCAAGATGATATGGTGTACTTATAAAACACACTTACAAACACACATCACTGAACTGATGTTTGTGTTTGTTGTTGTCACCAAGAGCGAGCTGGAGCGAGTGGAAGAGGAGCAGACAGTAGAGGAGCTCCAGAGTCTCCGAGAAGTTGTTCACGACTGGTTTCGAAAGCAGGAAGAGATTGCAGAGGTAAACTTAAACAATTCGCACTGGTGTTTAAAATTATAATTCCAAAACATCAGTTGTCTTTGTGACCTTATTGGGAAAAACATGCCCTACTGTCAAAATCCTATTAACCACACTTTTAACTTTTGTTCATTTGTGAACTCACCATCAGTCAATCTTTCACTGATCTTCTAAAAGCATTTTAATTTTTGTTTATTAGTTAGTTTCAGCCTGTGTTCTTTTTCTGCCTCCTCTTCCAGAATGTACGAGAGCCCAGCAGTGAACCCCAGCCCTGTTCACCCACCACATCCATCCCCAAGAGTGGGAGTTCGGGCATGATCCAGTACCTGCAGTCTTGGTTCCCGGGCTGGGGAGGCTGGTATGGAGATTCACAGGACCTGGACAGGCCTGAAGAGCTCCTGCCAAGTCCTTCTTCCTGGGATATTCTAGGTGAGAAACTCTGAGGAGGGCTGATGGTTTTATTTGAATTACATATTCTGTTACATTAGATAATCGGTGGAAGTCTAGACTCCAGTATAATAAGTTTGATTTTTGTGTCTTGTATAATCTGGTATTCTCTAGTGCTGGCTATAATGATATAATATCGAGGCATTTCAGCTGCTGACCCAGACGATATAATGCTTCTCTAGCAGAGACAGAAGACTTGTTCGACCCCTTGGAGGACTCTCACACTCTCAACACATTCACTCGGCGAGATCACCTGTTTGCCCGACTGGAGTTCTTATTGGAGAAGGGCGGAGTCACGCTCTTCCACCAGGACAGGAGGGGGGACACGCTGCATGAGAGCGGGGTCATCCAGTTGGAATTCTCAGGTACAGATGGAAGCATGTTTCAAGGCTTGTGTTGTGTTAGGAAGGTAGTTTTTAACAATGATGAAGTGCATCATTATGCATACTATCTTTATCAATAAGTGATCAGTTGTGTTGGACATTATGACATCGATAAGAGGTTTTGTGGTACAGTAAAAGTAATTTTATATCACTCTTAACTTTTCTTAAACTAAGTATCTTTTGGCTGATTAATTGATTGATGATCATATTGCAATACATTCATTGTTTCATTATAAATATCACAAACAAATTAATTGATTATGAAAATAAATTAGTTGCAGCCCAAGAGATTTTACAGGTGAAAAGCAAGTGAAGGGCTCAACAGTCATGTGTTCTTGTCAACTCTCACCCTCTTTAAAAATGCATGGTCCACTGAGTTTAAGATGTTTTTGTCCCAAAGACAGATACAGTTGTTACAGTAAACCCAGAGCATGTACTCTTTGATTTAATTTACTGTGACCATGTTTCTACAGGGGTGAAGGTGATTGTGGAGTCTCTTCCTCGCTCTGAGTCCTCCCTGCTATCTGTGAAGCTGGGTAGTTTGTTCCTCAGAGACTTGACCACTCAGGGCACCATCTTCCCTGTCCTGGTGTCTCCCAAAATGGTAAGGACTGATGGAAAGAGATGGTAGGGTGTTCGTTATGTGATGAAAAAGTCAATTGCAGCTCCTCAAGTATTTGATATTACTTTACTGTTTCTGTCACTTGTTATAGGACAAAGTTGTTGTTAATATTAACCAGCCATCTGGCCAGTTTGGCAGTACCTCTGGTAAGATTCTTGTTTCCTCCTTTTCACACACATTTACATAATGTTATCCTGTTTTGCTTTGTTTGCAATGAAATGAAACGAAAAAGGCATGTGGTTTGAAGTGGGGACTGGTGATCCAAAACATTGATAGGTGTAATAACAATACCAGCCTCTAGGGGCTACTCACAGGGGTTTTGACTGTTTGCCTTTTTTTAAAAAACACCAGTCCATTATCTCTGTACAGTGTAGGGATAATGAGATTTGGGTGGCCCTGTGAATAGCAATGTGCCGTGCTCTGAATGTTTATCTCTTGATTGATTCCAGGTTTGTTTTGTTTTTTTTGTTGTCAGGATGCAGTGCAGAGTGCTCTTCATCACCAGTGTTTGAGATGATTTATGAGCGTAACCCTGTAAGATGTAAATTTGAGAGGAGACTAGAAGTGAACACCAGTCCCTTAAACATCATCTACAACCCACAAGCCATCAAGAAGGTCACTGAGTTCTTCTATAAAGGAAGAGTTCATACATCAGGTAGGTACTGAAACTTGCTGCCCCTTTTTTTTTTGTTGTGCGCACCGTTTGTTCCAAAAATGCCTCAGGTGTACTCAGCTTCCCACAATCCTCCCTTTTTCACACCTCTACCTGAACTCCCATGAACACAACCTTAACTTCCTGCTGTCTTCCACATTAAGCATTAAGAAATAAGGGTCTGCACAGAAAATTGAACAGGACTACATTTTCTTGTTTTGTCATTGCCCACAGTGTAGTACCCAGATAAACATGCCTTTATAGCCTGAGAAACTTTTATTTAATAGAATATCTCAGGAAATACGTTTACTTGTACGAAGAGTCTCCTCTCTAACTATTTAAGCCCAGAAGTCCACAAAATCCTTCACAGCCACTCCGAAGATATGCTGCTCAGAAGATAAGATATATCTTTATTTGTCCCACAGTGGGGAAATTCACAAATAAACCATATAATATTCGTATAAATTCTCTGCTTTTGTATACCAACAGATTATTGTATTTTAAACATATATCTTTGATTTCCAGGTTTTGGCTACCAGTCAGAGCTGGAGCTGAGAGTGGCAGAGGCTGCCAGGAGGCAATACAACAAGCTGAAGATGCAAACCAAGGCAGAGATCCGACAAACCATTGATCAACTACTCGTGGGAGAGTTTATTGTAAGAAAGATTCACAGGATGGTGACATGGAATAATTGGCAGTTGAATCATTTCTGAATACCACTGATCTCTATGCTTTGTAGGAAAACAGTAAACGTTGGACCATGAAATTGGACATCTGTGCACCCCAGGTGGTTTTCCCTGATGACTTCCAGTCAGGGGACCCAATGCTAGTTGTTGTTGATTTGGGCAGAATTTTCCTCACAAACTCACATGGTAAAGCCATCAACCATTTCGCCAAAATACATCCAAAAATTTCCATTCTTTGGTCTAATGATGTTTCTGTTTTGGCTGATACATTTTGTTATCCATTTTCTTTGAAGATGACACTAAGGCCAGCTCAAAAGCTACTCAACCTGAAAGGGAAGACATGAGTGATGATGAGTACCAGACACCCCTTGCCACCCCGCCAGTATCTCCGCCACCTGAACTGGAGATGCCTTTGAAAGAAGAGCTCAAAAGCCCCGAACTTCCCTGCCTCAGATCCCCTGAAGGTACACAGGCCTACAGCAGAAAGCTTTATGAGAAGTACTCCTTGTCCTTTAAGGACCTGCAGATAATGGTTGGTCGCTGTAAGGACAACTGGAAACATCTTCAAGAGAGCGAGGTCGGACCTACTCATGTGGTGGAGAAGTTTAATGTCCTGCTGCAGCTTGAGCAGAGACTGCGCTACACGTCAGATCCCCAGCTCCCTGGGGCTGTGCTGTCAGGAACCCTACCGGACCTCAAAGTCCATATCAACCTTGAGAAGATGACTGCCCTTCGGAGTTGCTTGGCTAGGCTAAGCAGTCCATCTGTCAGCGAGGGGGACAAAAGCCAAGAGAAAGGCCCAAATATACGGTCTCCAGACCCTCTTACCCTCCGCCATGACAAGATCTTTCAGAGGGAGGACAGCTCCTGGAAGCTGCATGGCTCAGCCAAGAACCTGACCCAGAGCGTGATGACTTTAGAGCAGCACACACGAGAAGTCCTGGTGGAATCCCGTCTACTCTTAGCTGAGTTTAACATAAACTATATGCAGCTTGGTGTAGAGAGTGATGGCCGTTACATATCTGTTCTCAAGGTATTTGGCACAAATGCTCATTTTGTCAAGCGGCCGTATGATGCTGAAGTCTCTCTGACTGTCCATGGTCTTCTGCTAGTGGACACCTTACAGACCTATGGCTCAGACTTTGACCTCCTCGTGGCTTCTCATAAGCACCTCAGTTTTGACATACCCACGGGAAGCCTCCGAGAGAGCCAACCTTCATCCCCTGTGTCGTCTGATGGCAGATCTCCCCAGCATCAGGGCCACCATACTGAGGCATCTTCTGGTATGCCCGTGGACAGGCTTTCCCCCTTCAGTTCCTTTCTAAAAGACCAGGAGGCACTGATTAAACTTGAGTACCAGTTTGTGAGCTCAGACTGCCCCTCCATGAATCTGGACAGCTCCCTTCAGGTGACCGTCATGCAGGTCAATAACTTGGACATCATTCTCAACCCTGAGACCATGGTGGAGCTGCTGAAGTTCCTCCAGAAGTCTTTCCCCAAAGAAGAAAGCACCTGGACATCATCAGCGCAACAGCATACAAAACAGTCTTACAGTGAGGAAGGGGAGGAGACATATCAGGCTACCTATGATCAGAACAAAGAGCTCACTGTGGAGATCCACCGCCTTAACCTGCTTCTCCTTCGAACTGTGTCCACTGGCACTGTCCTGAGTGCTGAGAAGAAAGGGTTGAAGATTGCCACTGCTAGCATCACTGGCACCAAGGTCAACGTGTCCATGGGCAGTCGATTGGATGTAAATGGTTCACTTGGGTCCATGCAGTTGGTGGACCTGACCCAGGATGGAGGCCGAAGCCAGTTTGTGGTCAGCATTGGCAATGTTGAGGACAGCTCCTCAACTCTTGGAGGATTAACATTCCTTGCAGACACAGGAGATTCTCCCTCAGAGGCTTTATATTTTTGTCTAATGGAGAAATCCCAAGGGGAGTGTTCTTTGCAACTTCAAATGGCATCCTTGCACTATAACCACTCAGCCAAGTTCCTGAAAGAGCTGAGTCTGTCTGCCAATGAAGTAGAAGACAATTTTCGCTCCATGCTGAAAAGTGCTGCTACCAAAGTGTCAACAGTTCTGGCCACCAAGACAGCAGAGTACAGTGGTATGGTTTCTCTCTTTGAGACTCCCTCACGGAGAAGTCGAACTCAGAGTCAAAGCTGGGCTTATCCCTTTGAGGATGATGAGGATCTTCCAATGGAGGAGCCTGAATCCACCCTAGACACATTCTTGGTGAAGCTGACACTTAATATCAGCATTGAATCACCAGTTGTGTCTATTCCCCGTAAGCCTGGACACCCTGAGCTATTGATTGGACATTTGGGAAGTATAACAATCCAAAATTTTGTTACTGGGCAAGACTCTGAAGGAGAGAGGTTGCAGGTGCTGGTCAAGGATATTCGACTGTATTCACTCAACGTGAGTCATTTGCTTTTGAAGAGGGCAGCCAGAGGAGATTGTGATGGCAGCATGTCACCATCCCACAATGGGTGCATCAATCAGGATGAGCCACGGTTCACACGTCATGACTTTTTTGAATCCCTCAGCCGTGGCAAAGGTGAGAATTTTATGAATTGTAGAGATAGTTGTATTCAGAATGCTAGATTCTTTGTACCTGGTAATGCCGATAATGTAAGCATACATTTTATATGCAGCTTGTCACACATATTAATATAGATTTTTTTCTTCATCAGCCTTCCATATATTGAAAGACACCACTATACAGTTCACCCTGGAGAAAGTACCCATTGACGAAGACAACCAGCTCACATTCCTAACCACAGAGGATCCCTGCAAGAGCACAGGGTTGCTCAGAGTTGAGGGCAAATTCGTCAACCCTGTTCAGGTACACACTCAATAGTATACTACTACTACTTACTATACTATGATTAATATACACCAGTATTCAAACAAAGGCTCAGAAAATAGATTTGGGAACCAACAGCCTTAAAACCATCAGTACAACAGTCATGTCATACTTACCCCTCATCATTACCAGTCTCCTCTACTTTGTCGACCTTTCCTTCACTGTTAAACTACTGTCAATGACGACACTTCCTGCATGTATTTTTCAAAGACTACCAGGATAGATGCCATTGTAATGCTGTGGGCATGTAGATTGTCATGAATTAATCAAGATAAGAGATAAAGGTGAAGGAAGTTTTGAGTTTGCATTAACAGAGTACAGTTAAACAGAGGGTATCCTCCTGAAATTTGCAGAGATGTGAAATTTTCTGCAGTTTAAATAGATAAAGACCTCAGACACAATTTGAGAATACTGAGTAGTTGCACTGATGATTTTATTTTTTTTAGTTTACTAGACCTCGTCTAAGCATTGTATTGGCTTGACTAACATCCTTTTCTCTTAGTTTATTATTGTTAAGACAAGTTATACCTGTAACATTCTTTAGCCTTTAGATGAGATTTTTCATATGGATTTACTGACGGGTTGTTAATTGCATCAATATTTGATCTTGTGATGATAGGTGTTCTTGTGCAAGCCTGTGTATGAACAAGTCCTCCAGACGCTGGACAATTTGTCCCTGATTGAGGAGCAACGCGTCACACCCAGCCAACCACCCACACCCCCACCACCAACTCCTTCGTCCACCAGACCTCACCGCTTTCCTGATCCCCAGGGAGGTCTGTTTGCAAGGGACCCTCCACATATAAGCTTCTCCCACTCGTCGCTTTCCTCTCCTTTGCCCCTACAGTCTCACAAACCTGCCCTTCAGTCTTCCTCATTCACTCAGCTTAAAGTCACTTTACATGTGGCAGAATTGCAGGTCCAGCTCAGTGCTGACTTGACTCAGGGCTCCCAGGGTTTAGTCAGTCTGCGCTTCCAAGATCTGGAGGGAGACTTCACCAAAGACCATCCTCACCTCCTGGCAGTCCAGTTGGCTCTGCGCTCGCTGCTAATGGAGGACCTCTTGGAACAGAATCCTGAGTCCAAGTACAAACATTTGATGGTTTCTCGCGGAGCTCCCAAGCCCTCCACCTTCAGTCCAAAGGAGTACCTTTCCCAAAGCTGTCCATCGTCATCCAATGCCCTGTGCCCAGACATGCCTCGCTCTCTGCCTGCGCACATGGAGGAGGCCCAGAACGTCTTCCAGCTCTACCAGAGGCATCCCAGCACCCCTTCAGCCAGCAGCCGCAAATCCAAGAGGGACCCAGACTGTCCCAGCACTCCGCCTCCGTCTCCTACCCACCATGCACCCTCCCCTCAGCCACCCCCAGACTTTGATGATTCATTAGTTCATATCAATGTGCTACTGGTGGATCAGTGCCATCCAGAGTTCAAAACACGCTATGGCAGCGTGGGGAGAAGTGTGGATGTTGACTTTAACTGCCTGGACGTGTTGATCACACTACAGACCTGGGTGGTGATCCTGGACTTCTTTGGTATTGGCTCCACAGCCAATAATCATGCAGTGAAGGTGCACCCTATGTCACATGAACCCGTGCCAGGACATCCTCTGTATGAGCCGGACATCAGTGAGGAGGAGACGACAGAAGCTATCAACACTAAACTGGACCTGAAGGTAGGTCACTGGACCTGGACCTAGTTAGAATGGTAGGATTGTCTGAATAATATCAGTAAAGGTGGTAGGTTGTAGTTACATGTTCATTTACAGTAAGAGCAAATGTTACGGATACTGTATGAAAAAATAGTATTAGTTCTTATGCCAGAGCAACATTTAAAAAATATTAGTTATGTTAAGGTCCACTTTAAGGATGGACTGATATGCTACACAACACACTTTATTTCACAGAACAATTCTATATCATTTTCAGCTGTTATGGTAGTATAAGACCCAGGGTCGTGGCTAATAACTTTTGCTAAATATATGTATAATTGTAATTTTTGGTGATACTTTAAGAATCATTTCTGACGTGACTACTTAATGACTGAAGTTGTCCATGTTCTATTTTCAGGTTCATTCTTTGTCTCTTGTACTGAACAAGAAACTGAACGAGCTTGCCAGAGCTAGTGTATCCAAATTATCAGCTCATCTGGAAATGTTGGGTGTGTATGAAAAACTTCAAATTCACCTTGCTTAGACAACCCTTCCACACAGCTTTGACTCACTCGGTTGGCTCATGAAAATAATTGTAATGTTTAATTCAATCACATCATGTCTGATGTTTCAGATGGCGACCTGGCATTACAAGGCAGTTTAGGGAGTTTGTCCCTGAGTGACCTTACACCACACGGTGATCTCTACAGAGAGCGCTTCACCACACGTGGAGGAGAGGCCCTTATTTTCAACATCCATAAGTAGGTGTATCACTAAAGTTTCAACAAACAATTTTGCATTATACTGAAGAACTCGGAACAGTTGTTCCTTTTTAAGTCACAATTGTATTCTGGTCCATTCAGATACGGCCAACCTGATCCTTACCTGGAGCGGGAATGTGACATCAAGGTGTCCTTGCAAATGGCCTCAGTACAGTATGTCCACACCCAGCGCTTCCAGGCCGAGCTGGTGGCCTTCATCCAGCACTTCACCCAGCTACAGGATGTCCTGGGCAGGCAGAGGGCTGCAATGGAGGGCCAGGCTGTGAGTATTCATTACCATGATAGAATGATACACTGTAAGAGAGATCACTTAACTCCATTTTGCTCCAGTGATGTATGATTCAGATCAGTACAGTTATCTTAGGGCACTTTTCATATGAAATAATAATAATATTTCTCAGCTGCGTCATGGTCAACTAATTGTCTAAATTAAAGTTTCTCTGACACTTCACCTTTTCTCTCTTTTCCTCTCTCCCATTTCCTCCCTTTCTCCAAAATGCTGCCCTCCTAATCTCTGTTTTTTTTGTCTCCTGCCTCTCCCTGCAGGTGCGTGATCATCCTCAGCGGGCATCAAGGGTTCTGCTTGATATTGAGGCTGGCGCCCCAGTTATTCTCATCCCAGAAAGCTCACGGTCGCGAAGGGTCATTGTGGCCAACCTCGGCCAGCTGAAGGTGCAGAACTGCTTTCTGCCAGCTGGGGCACATGGGACGTTTTCCCTCAGTGACAAGGTACAGATACTCACCATAGAACATGTGTTTTTCCCTTCTCTGGTGAGCCAGGCTGCCTGCTCATCCACCCATGTAGAGCTCTCTGACCAGCCTTTCACTTCCTCTTTTGTCGAATTTCACTATATTCATTTATGCATTAATAGTATTAATCAAGTTTTATATATTCAGGATTATCTCGTGCCACTTGGCTTTTGATACTGCCAGTACTACCTGATACTACCAATGCCACCTGGTTTGAGTATAAGGCTATGACCAAATTTTCAGATACATTTTGAAGCCAGCTTTGAGCTCAGGCTTGTGTCTAGCTTCATCAGATCATGGTGTACATACATCATGCTGTCATTGTTTTGGGAGGCTTGTGCATTTTTTAAGTAGTACACTAAATATTGTGCTGGTCTTTCATATTTATCTTGTGTGTTTTGTGAAGAATTTTATACTGCATGCAAATTCATACAAGGATCCATCCCATTACAAGGTACAATGGCATGTGTTTGCTCTTTGGTGTGGAAAAGGATTGTTGCAATATCAGACATGGCAGTTAAACAAAGCAGTTTTGTACTTTGTGGGAGCATTTCGTGGGTTGTAGGTGCATAATGCTCCTATATTTCTGAACCACTGATGATACGGTTTCACAAGAATTGGTGTTGCATTGCTTTAGTTGTAATGAAATATTGTCCAGCCCTGGTTTGCAGTTTGTCTGGTTATGTGGTGGATTTCTGCTAAAAAATGTGTTGCATGTATGGAATGAACCAACTTTCCAAGCTCCTTGATCGTGTTTGAGTTATGTGACTAGAACAGTTCAACTAAATTTGAACCTTCATCCCATCAACTATAACCAACGGTGTGATGGTTTCCACACCAGCACCATCTGTTAAAAGTAGTATCACATGATTCGTGACATCAGTCATGTTTACAGTTTTAAAAGTCAAACAAGTTTAAAATAATCTTAATGAGAATGACCGGATCAGAAGACAAATGCCATAACTCTACACACTGTATGATTTTTATCTCCTGACTCAACACCAACCGATCTGCTCCTGCATCTTGGTTGAATCAGGCATGACATCTGAATGAGAACTGCCTGAAGCCACATATACTGATCAGAGAACTTACTGGCAATTGTTGGTGTGCTGTTTTGTTACTTTGATCTTGAAATACCAGTGTTTGCAATTGAAATTTACTTCGCAGTCATTAAGAATTTGCTTTTGTTATATATGTTAGTTCAAGTAATTCCAAAATATTGCTATTTTGAATTGTTTTTATAACACTGACAGAATTATCTGTTCTTTTAACACTGTTACTAGTATTTATTAAAACCAAATTAAATCCCCTTTGTAAGTTATATTGTGTTTCTGTTGTGCATTTTCACCCTTGAGAAGTAATCATTTGCTTTTGTATGAATGTGATATTTTGCTAACTTAATGTGAAACTGTATGTCTCTTCTCTGTCTTACAACAGGAGCGTGTTCGGAGTGCAGCAGGGAGGAGTAGTGAGCAGGAGAAGCCCAGATCCTCCCCCTCTACCTCCACCTCCTCCTCCACAGGGTTCACCCTTGGCAGGCCACATGAGCCAGACCCAGGGAGGACCCCTAAGGAGGATGGCCCTCACAGCTTAGGTCAGCCAAAGACAGTCACTCAGTGCATTTGCAAGTACTGTATTTAGATAAAGCTGAGACACCCGAAAATTTCGACCTTCCTAACTAAGAAGGGCCTTGAAGTTTACTTTTAACACACAATGTTAAAGAACTCAATTGTTGGTCAAAAAGCCAGAACCATCGTTGTGGATTATTGTCCCTCTAACACTTATGCCATCTTTTTCTTTCTCTACAACTTAATTTAATAGAAAAGTAAGTGTGACCTGGTGTGTTTTTTTCTCATTAGAAGACCATGTGTGCCTGTTGGACTGCATTGCCCTGGACCTGCAGGAGATGGATATCTTTGCTGCAGAGCGTCTGCCCTGTCAGCTCTGGGACAGTGGTGATAAACCTCCCGAATCCACAGACCTCATCTTTCCTTCATACTCTGTCCGTCGCACCGGAGACAACCTGCTAAAAGACTGCTGCCGCCTCAATCTTAAAGTGGAACGCAACCTGGACAAGTACAATCTGCTTTTTGTTTTATTGGGGGGGAAAAAGTGTGTCCATCTATTTTTCTCATATTTGTCATGATGCGGTCTCTGATAACAGCAGTATTTCTATCCAACCATAAGGCAGGCCTGTATGGATAGCTTATTAAATGTGTATGAATGAGTCTCTGTAACTCTGTAAAATTAGAAAATGAACAATGCTAAAAAAAAAAACAGGGCCAAACTAATTTTTTTACAGTTTCCCCTCAAAATTGATATGATGAGAATAGATGTTGAATGCCACACTTAATAATTAACAAACTTTTCTTCAGTTTTCTTCAAACTTGAGTAACCCCTTAATGCCCTAAAATGCAGCTTGAAAAATACCACCCATACATTTGTGATATTGGGAGCATTATTTGGCTCTGCTGTGGTGCGGCAATGGTCTCCTCAACTAGCTTTAGCCTTGTGCTTAAATGCTTCTCGTTTTAAACTGCAGAAACTCTAACATGAGTAATGGGGATGGTTTATGGACATCAGTTGTTTCAGAAGTTGTCTGGACGTGGTTTGGAAGTTTGTCTGTAAGAAAGCAGTCGGTATGAAGTACCTTGTGTCAGTATGGTGTCATTATCTACACTCATGCCTGTGTTCATTGATGTTTTTTAGGGAGCTGAGCCATGCTGTACCTGACATGTCAATCCACGGCAGCCTGTCGTCAGTGCACTGTTCTCTCGACCTGGAGCACTATCACCTGATCAGAGGGCTGCTGGAGAACAACCTGGGAGAGCCTGTTGAAGACTTCCTGCGACCCTACAACCTGCAGGACCCCAGCACCTATGTGAGAGAGCAGGCAACCACACGTACATTCACCAACCAGCTGAACAGTTTACTGCAGTCTGGGCCACATATGCACAGTTTGTAGTTTACAATGCATTTAACAGCATGTGCATTGAATTGTACAGTGTTTTATACTTCTCTGTCTCCTTAAATGATTGTTTTATAATGTAATTGTCACATTTTCTCATTTCCAAATACTCCACTATATATCCTAGTTTATCAACTGATGTTGTGTCTCTCTTTAGACTGTTTTGAGTGGAGATGTTTACACCAACTTTTCATTCCTGGTGGACATGATGGACGTTAGCCTGGAGCTCTTGGACGGCCCCAAACCCACTGAACACAACTGCTCATTAGCAAGGTGGTCCTTTTCTGTCCTTCTGCATTGCTGTGGAAAAACAATTTAGATTTGCCAATTTCTTCTGGTCTATAAATAAGTATACATTTGAACAAATGTGGAAAAACATCCAAGGTCATACAAATAATTGACAAAAACATAACCAGAGTGTACTTTTTTCACTGAAGTACAGAAGTCAGCACAACATGAGTATTTCTGTTGGTTTTCTGTTTCATTTCTGTCAAGGGCAGACTAACATTCCTCACAGCTTTAAGCTAATACATCCAAAACCTTTCATGGACCAACTATAGATTGAACCTCTATGTTGTGTTGAGCTCTATAGTAGACATTTATCTACACTTAAGTTAAAAAAGGATGATGTTTTAATATTATGTTTGTGTTTCTCTTGCAAAGATTTGACTTCATGAAATCCAAGCTGCTCTTTGAGAGTTTCTCCAATGGATCCAAGTCCGTCAACTTGGTGTCCCACTCCCTTCTGGCGTACGACACTCGTTACACTGGGATGAATAAAAGTGCTGGACCTAATGTGACCAGGCCAAATGTTTTTGACTGCATCCTCCAACCCTCTAAGACAGGCACTAACCGAGCATCACTGCAGCTGGAGCTACATTATAGGTATCACTGGAGAATGTTTAAGTCCATGGAACACACAGAGGAAACAGAGATTTTAGGTGGGGTTTGATATTAAAGAATTGGTCACTTAAGTCATGTTCCATTTTCCTGCAGATCCACACGTGACTCCTCCTGCTTCACAGTGGTCCTCAACAACCTGAGGGTCTTTCTCATCTTCGACTGGCTCCAGCTGGTCCGAGACTTCCTGCGGGTGCCGGTGGAGAAAATGTCAGGTGTCCCTGAGCCTCGTCAGCGATGGCCCAGTAACACTAGCACCGACTCAGGCTCTGGAACCACAGGGGCCGTCATGCCAAAGACCGTCAAGAGTGGTGTGGTCACCAAGAGGTCCACAGTGCCGGTCACACAGGACCGCTACCTGGAGGTCAAGATCAATGTCACAGGTCAGGGAAGAATAATCACTGAGAAGATAACAATAAACCCTGAATACCTTTGATTGCTTTTAACACAATAAAAATTGTACTATCGAACTCTTACTAATTTGATTAATTAGAATTGATTCATTACTAAAACCAGTCTTCCCTAAATGAATTTGATGATGGACTACTTAAATTCTGTAAAAAGTTACAGTACAAATGAGGCACAGCATCTTCTGTATCTGGGTTCAATAGTCAAGAGACAGAAAAAAAGCAGTATCATGAGGTTTCTTCTCATACAGTCAGACTGGAGCCCTTAAAAGTATAGTAGTGGAAAGTAGAAAAAATGTGAAGTGTGTATTTTACTGAATTTGTCTTGTTACATTTCTGTTTGGTCTTCAGGCACAGAGTTTGTGGTTGTGGAGGACTCGTCATGTCTGGATACCAACGCCATCATTCTAAAAGGCACCACAGTCCTCACCTACAAACCCCGTCTGCTGGACAGACCCTTCTCTGGCAGCCTCGCAGGAATAGAGGTGACACCTCCGACTGTGAAGCTCAAACATGACTAATAAGACTACTGGTTCTACTCTTCTTCTCCTCAGATTTCAATTTTATTAGCTTTGATTCAGAGGTGTTTTGTCACCCCCAGGTGTTCTCATGTCGGCTGGGCAGTGAGCAGGAGACAGCGCTGTCAATCATCGACCCAGTCAATGTACAGGTGGAGTTGTGTGGGAGCCCCACATACCAAAGCAGCTCAGGTCTGCTGGACGCCTTCAATGTGGAGGACATCCCACCCCTACTGGAGGTCAGGACCTAACACGTGTACCAGGACCTAAAATGTAACATTGGATGGCATAGAAGCAGTGGTTAGCACTAGATATTTGACTTTTCATGTGGGTCTAGATACACTGGCTCCTACATTTTCCAAAATACAACTTAATTGTGTCTTTCATTAGACTACTTCTGCCTTGTAAATGCCAATACAGCCACACCTCTAGTTTGTAACACAGGCTTCTCTTGCAAATACATGTCTCCAAGACCAAGCTGAGACACCCAGGTGATGTCATTCAAGTCATTTTCCCAGACTTGACAAAAACCACAGAAGACGTTGCCAAACTGTTTTCACAGGATGACTAGTACTCCCCATTGCTAGTGAAGTGAGTTTGACATGTAAAATAGATGGAATTTTAACTGTGCATGTGATTCTTTGACAGATTCAGTTTCCTGCTCTTGACATCCGTCTGTCCTACAACGACATTCAACTCTTCTTGGCCATTGCAAAGTCCATCCCCACTGCCAGCACTCCACTGCCCTCGGACTCTGACTCCACCGCTGCACCCAGCACTGAGCCAACTGCGACGCCCAAAGACAGTTTCAGGCAGAAGACTGAGGCCCTCATAGGTATGTAAAGACCAGCGTATAGTGCATCGACTGTATAAAACATGGACATAGTCTGTTTACACCACTGCGTATTAGTTTGCTCAGACCAGGTATTGATGAGGTTCTGTTATGTGTCCACAGAGGGCCAGCTGACCCGTTTACAAGACCTTGGCTTCAGGAAAGAGGATTGCAAAAGAGCCCTGATCCACTGTAAAGGTGGGTGAGCCCTTTAACACGCATCTCCAGACCTGAAAACCTGACAGTAAAACTCAGTAAGAAGTCTCAAGCATTACTTTATAAAAAAAAAAAAAAAAAACACCTATATAAAGAGAAAATAATATGTCCCTCAGGTCATCTGGACCAGGCTGCCACATGGCTGCTGGAGAACGCTGAGAACATGGTAGGCCATCCCAGAGCCAGGGCTGACTCTGGCTCCAGCAGCCACTCAGCTCCTCTGTCTGGGGTGGAGGTGAAGGCTGAGAGCGTCTGCATCTGTTTCATTGATGACTGTCTGGACTGTGACATCCCACTGGCTGAGCTCACTTTCTCCAGTAAGTTTAATTTACATATCAGACATACGCATACTCAGATGAAACAGTTGATTTAAAAATCACTGTTTACAAACAGTGACTATTTTTCATTTTTGAAATGAAATGAAAAACTTTGGGTACTCTTGGTCAAATTACTTATTAACTAAGATGAACTCTTCTCCAATATGTTTGAAGTTAAACATTCTTTTCATCATTTAAAGCAAGATTAGTATCTTACCTTTATTTTGTACAATTTTAAAGTGACAATGAATTAACTTAAATAGCAGCAGATTCTGGAAGCAGACATCACACAGTCTGTAAAAAGGCTGACGATAAAAAGAGGAAGGCTTCAACAAAAGGATAATGCTCCTTAACACACTTCAGTATCCACGATGGACTACGTCAACAAGTGCAAGCTGAAGGTTTTGCCTTAGCCCTCACAGTCCCCACTATGGTTAAGATACATGTATATAACCACAGTGTCCCAGTTTGATTCTTTCTTACTGTTGTCTTATCCTTCTCTCTCTCTGGATCTGTACTCTCACTATTAAATAAAGGCACATTGCAGAGAATGGTCTCTGAAGCACTTCTTGGTTTTCAGTGAAGTAAAGCAGACTGTTTGTTATTGCAGGACTTTACGTGCTGCAGCGTATTGGTTCCACCCAGGAAGGCAACGCCAACTTCACTCTGTCTGGCGACTACTACAACAGGGAGTTGTCAGGTAAGAAGATTTACTTGCAACATTAGAAAATTTGTGTCATATTTTTCTTTGAATATGTATATATTGTAAACTATTCAGTCAATCTTTGTAGAAACATCTTTTTGACCTTTAAAGGAATTCAATCAAAATATTAGTTATGTGTGTAACTGTAGCTTAACACTTCAAGTTGCTCAGAATGCTTTGCGATGAAATGTGAAGTTGTTGTGAAAGTTTTTACCTGGTATGGGTCTTGGGCTTGAGTGTGGCAATGTGGTCGCACCCCACCAACATAACTTAGTTTAAAGCCTCATTATCATTTGCAAATTTCCCCACTGTGGGACGAATAAAGGTTTATCTTATCTAATCTTGTCATATTTGTGTTCAGGCTGGGAGCCCTTCATCGAGCCCTGGCCCTGCTTCCTGTCCTGGCAGCAGCAGGCTGCTGGTCGTCTCCACCCTCCTCGTCTAAAGATGGGGATCCGAGCCAAGCAGAGACTGGACATAAACATCACTTCTGTCCTGCTAGGTGAGTACAGCATGCACGATCAGATCAAGTCATATCACTCGGTACCACTTGGTGCTGGTTTTTAGTTACAGTGTTTTCCTGCAAGCCAGAAATGTCTTTATCTGGTCCTTCCAGAACAATACAACACCACCAAGAGCTCCTGGATAGCTGACTACTGTAATGAGGAGGAAGAGACTCCTCGGTTTTCACCCCCCCTGCCGTGGATGGGCTCCTCGGTCGACCCACCCAGCTTTGGACAGAGTGAGTTCCAGCTACATGCGGTACCACAAACAAATCAGGAATCATGGTAGTGAAGAACTTCACAAAAAAATCACAAACTCAGTCAAAAGTATGTTTTGAATCAATTGAACCAGATACAGGTAAACTAACACGCTAAAATGAAAACACTATCTGCGTGACATATCCATTGTTAGAAATTTGCACAGTTAAATACACAATGAAGAAAGTGCGATGTGATCTTTGGTCAAGTATTTGTGTATCTACCAACTCAAAGGATACAAAAAAGATAAGATAGGATAATCCCACAGTGGAGAAATTCACACAAAAAAAAAATAGACAGAAATTATAAAACCTGATCTTGATGTTTGAAAAATCTTCTCATAATCAACAAGTCTCAGGTGCAGAGCCAAACCAACACTGAAACTATCTACTATCAACAAGTATTGTGTTTGTATCAAAGCTTTATGTACAGTATGTTAGTCCTCTGTGCCATAAGCTCCATTTTTGTTACACCGGGTGACGTGTTCTTCAGTACCTCAAACACCCACTCTAGTTTAATTTGACTCAGTCCCACGTACACTGTCCAGCTGCCACAAATATTCACTGTAGCATAAAATGTGGATTAATGTGGAGCTGGACATATTCTCCACCAAAAGCTCTATCTCCTGTTTGAGTAAGTGCTTCAAAATGCAGTGAGCAGCTGTTTTAGTTAATGTAAGAAAAAATGGAACTATATATATTTGTGTTCAAGTATTTACGTCTTCAGTAGGAACCAACGGACTGGGACAGACAAAATATTATGGGGAATTTGTTGATTAAAGACAACATGATAACACCAGTTTTCCTCAAAGCAGCTGGTTTAGGACCAGAAGGGCTTGACTGGTGACTTTGGTTGTATGAAGAAACTTGATTGATCAGTTGCTGAAGAGTTGTAGGCAGAACTGCAGATGCTGCTTTGCTCCAGACATTTATAATATTTTGTTAATTTCAATATTGTGTTAATAGCATGAGTAAATGAACCACCAAATCTGCCACTCATCAGCCAAGTTCTTCTGCTCCCTAAGTTGAAATGAATGGACTTGTGTTATGTTAGTTGCTAATCTGAACCCATATAAATAGAAGGGAAAAGAGTGAAGCATGACTTGCACTATTCAGTGTTGATTTGAAGTGCTGATTGCCAACAGAGTATGAGAGAATGAGGATGATGAAGCTCTAACCCTCTTGTGTGTTCCCTCTGCATGTGTCTCTGTTGTGTAGTAACTGTCTCTCTCTGCTGTCAGGTGCTCCTCTTGCTCACCTTAGAACTAGGAGCACAGCCAGCTTGACCTGCCTCGAGCAGCAGATTCACTCCGGAGGTACAGTCAAGAGTTTAGTTGCCCAGACAGTCTCCCTCAACAGCACCCTCAGTATCAAAGTTCCCATCCACTCACCATGAAAGACACCTTGCAGCGTTTTATAGATTTGTAGTGAGGATAAATCAAAATAGAGCTGTAAGCCTCAAATGTTTGCTGTCAGCAAATTGGTCAAAAATGATCACAGTAAAAAACTAATATCATTAAGAGTATTAGTGTATGAGACAAATCCTAACCCTCTGTTATGTGTCATTTTCTCGCTCCCTGTTTTCACGGCATCTGTACTGTTGGTTTAAAACAAATATTTTTTAAAAGAAATTTCCACTAGACTGCATGCTCTCAGCTTCTGAGTGAACACAAGTGAGCTGTAAAAAATTGAATGAGCAGTAACTGGCCATTCCTTTGATTGTAGTTGTTGATAATTTGCCACATGTATAAAATTCTGTGTTAGACAGAAATAAATGTACACGTTCTTTCATCATCATTATTAAACATAGTTTGTGGCATTCACATTGAAACAAAGAATAAACAAGAAAGGGACAAATTTAGAAGAATATTAACACATGAAAATGAATGATGTCTCAAATGATAAAATAATAATAATAATGATTAATTAATTTATGAGTGAAATTTTACCACCGTAAGACTACAAATATCTGAGAATTTTGTAAACCTCAACAAGTAATGTTTTATTATTAGATTACTTCTCACCATATTTTTTATCCGGTGATTCTTCACACAGTCATACAAATGGTGTGGCAGTGTTCCACTAATCCACAGGTAGCACTAACATGCCAAGACTAAAGACAGGTAGAAGAAGACTGCAAGCTCATAAACACGCATGTAATCAATACTGGATTTAAAATTCTCTAAACATTGTTTCTTTTAATGTTTTATGAAGAAGGAAATGCATTCAACACATTGATTAGACCTCCAGGATACACACAGCTTTGATGAATAACACTGAATGTAAACATAGCTCCACAGAACAGCTTTAAATCAAGTATATAAATGTATGAAATAACTATAACAATTTAAAAAATTACTTTTTAACTCTCTGATAGGGATTCATGTTTTCACTAATGACTCATTGGTTGCATTTCTCAATCAAGGACTTCATTCCTATAGCTAAAGCACATTTCTGTCACAGAGATTGTTGTGATGCTGGATCATAGCGTTGCACTCGCTCTAGTTTATTTGAACTCAGCAGTTTGAACTTGTCCAGCTGTAACACTCGTCCCTCTCATCTCTAGACCATTTAGTTGAAGACACACTGCTGCAATGGAAAGATATTGGAAATATTATAACAGGACTCCGCTCTGGTGCTTTTGGCTGCGGTCAAATCTGTGGCACCACTGAATGATGACTGATTCAGTGGTGTTACTGGTTTGAGTAGTTCAGCTGCAATATTTAATATCAGTCTTTTCACTTTACACTATGATCATAAACTGTCCTGTCTTTCCTTCTCTTCACCCGATTGAACTGTTTTTTGTTTGTTTTTTTTTTGCTTTGTGTTTTGCCTGAACAGCATGACTTGTTGGTCATTTGCTTCCCACTGCATGGCTTCTAATTGTGAATCCACTTTGAATTTTCCCTTGACATTATGACACAGTAGTCATATTTATCCATTTATTTGTTTTTTGTTTAGCTTTTGAATATTATGTGGGATGTAGGATAGTGCCCAAAGCTTTAATATATTTATTTATGGTCTGTCAAATTTACCATGTGATTGTATGATTTGGGCATTTTCTTTATGTCGTGGGTACTTTGGATATGAAAATGAATTTGAAAGAATTTAAGTTTTGACATCTGCTAAATATGGTGTGGAAAATAAATAAGAGGTGAACACAGAACTGTTGCCAGACTTCTTTGCTGGATGGTAAGTTGGCCACAGAGTTCATTTACCAAAAAGGTGATGTATTTGTTTAATAGCAGCAGTCTGCTTACATGTGTGATTATTTGTGTTCAATACAATTTACTGATTTTATTGTGCTATATGAAGAGGAAAATCTCTAGCATTTTTCTTGAAGCCAATAATAAACAGTTTGATGGTACAGAGCAAAACTTTCACCGAACTATAGGAAAAAATGTACAATTTGCTATTTATGTTTGTGTGCTTGTAGTTTACAGTTTATAGACTCCATGTACTGATTTGAATTCACTGTATGTTCATGTGTAGAACATGAAAAGTTAGCAGTAGACCAAACCAAGCCAATTATAACTGTTACATTGTTGTTACTGCAAATTTACAAAAGATGACAAGTAAGTTTTTCCTTCCTTAACAAGCTGTCTTTTTAAAGGTGGACTCCAGTGATGATTATAAAGTTGACATTTTAATTTTTGGCTAATTAATTTGGCTTTTAGGTCCTGGTATGAGTCAACCTGCAGAAATATGGGATAATACAGCTAAAAGCTCCTTTTTACATCCCTGATTCATGATGGAGGCTGTGCTGTTCAATTTCCCTTTTTTCATTTGAGGCATTTTGTATTCTCCAATCTCAAGCTAGGGTAAATAACCCCTAATGAAGTCTCCAGAGCTACAGTGGATAGTACACAGATGATTTCACAGGCTGACTACTAAGTTGATCTTTTTTGTGTAAAATTGGTGGAGTGCACCTTTAAAAGAAAGAATTCCTGTGCCTTGGCTGCTTTTTAGGTCCCAGAGACCAAGAAGAAAGCAAGCGCATGACTGTTCAAATCGAACACATACCACTAAATTTAGTACTGACTAACGTAAAAGGTAGAGCACACGCACCATCTCTCTGATTTGGTTTTCGTTTCTGTTTCCACCAGATGTTAAGCTGTCGAAGAGAAGGCAGCCGTTTGTCCCTTACGCTCTGCGCAACCACACAGGATGCACCATGTGTTTTGCCACTTTGACTACAACCCCCACGAGGTATGTGTGACCACATACGGGCAACATATACAACAAACCTGCTGTTAGAAGAAATAGAAGACCACCAGATTGCAGCTTGAGACTAGAGTAATGTCTGATATTTGTGAGCTTAGAGCAAATGCCACGTTACATCTGACTGATTTGCACCAAGTTTGGTAATTAGAAGCCCATTTGGCACATGCACACAAGGCTAAAATGTTATTGTTATGGTAATTACAAGAAAATCTGTGACAATATTTCCTATTTTGGTTTGCAAATAATATGACAATAGTGGATGACAAACTGAATATGAACGCCAAAGTTGGTGACATTTAAAATGGCTGTATGATATTATAGGGAAAAGGTGCACGTCACCACCACTGTTGGATTTGTACCAAACTTCACCCATTTTGCTTATGTCTCATTTGTCAGTGTAGCTCATAAATGAGAACACTGTCATCAAAATCATCCACATGTTGAAAATAGATTATTGGATCAGTGCTGCAGGATAATATTTTAGTGCACATGTGACAGCAGGTCCTTGAGATGGTGATGTTATTTGGCTTGTAAGTCTGTTCAGCACTTTAACCCAGAGCAAGATTTTCGTTCTGGTATGAAGATGTGTAGAGAATCTCCAGATAAAGCTATTCACATGTTCTCCACAGGGTGGCACTGTCTCATAGCAGCAGTGCAGACTCCATCTCAGATGTCCACGGTCCAGGAACTGATGACACTCACAATGTCAGTCAGTGGAGAGAGGTTCTTCCTGGGGAGGAGATTCCCTTCGAGTTTGAAGCCCGTGAGAAACTACGCCACAGGTAAAGCTCTCGATCACCTTCACAGCACCAGTGGAGTTTATCCAATGAAAATGAAATTGTCTGTCATGCTTTTACTGGCTGGTCATCTTTCTTACTCAAACGTTGAGTAATTGTTGTTAACTACTGCACTGTGTTGGTCTGTGAACTTGAAAAACCTGTAAAACTCTGGTTTGAAGTGAAGTGTTTTTTTCTTTATTCTGTATCACTGATCTCTTCCTGCCCCCTTCTCTGCAGACACACTCATGAGCTGAAGCTGCACCAGCTTCTGGTTCGGGTCTGTGGATGGGAGCAAGTGAAGCCGGTGTCTGTGGACAAAGTGGGTGTTTTCTTCCGTTATGCAGCTGCGGACAGAAACAACTCTTCCAACACTGTAAGAAAACCTCGTCATGTTTACAATGTCCAGGGTTTCTAACAAATTGCAGTTTGAAGTTAAACCTTTCTTTCTCTCCTTCACGCTTCCACAGGTTGGCAGTCCTATTAGCAGGACCAACATCATCCACCCGCATGTTTATGTAAGTCCAGCAAGCCTTGTTTCTTAATCCATAGCATCTGTAGCAGCATCAGTAGCAGCAAACAGTAGCAGCTGTAATGCTCATTATACACCAGGAAACACAACAGTTGGAAGAAGGTTAGGTTAGGTAGATACTTTATTCATCCCCATGGGGGATGAATAAAAAGAATTAGAAGTAGAAAAAAAAATTTCATAATTCATTTCATTATTCATCATTCTGCTGATTGTGTTTCTGATTAATCGATTGTTCACACGGTCTGTAAATATCAGATTATAGAAAAACAGTCCCATCACTGTTCCTCAGATTGCAACACGAAACCATCATTTGTTTTTGTCCAAACCACCAATCCATAACCTACTTAAATAGTTTATTATCACATGGGGCAAGTAAACAAATCAAATCATAACAATTGAGAAATTGGAAGTTGGGAATGTTTTTTTGCTTGAAAAATGAATTTGATCATTAAATTAGTTATAGACTAATGAGTTGATTGACTAATTATTTCAGTTGTTGACGATTATGTCCTTTGAGTTGTTTCGGCAGGTAACATCTATGCGAGGGAGTAAAGACCTGTCTCCAATAATGATGATGATGATGATCGTTCAAATAAAAACCTATAGGAATGTACTTGGTATGAATTCATATCTGATGGTGACTTGTCCTGGATTTGAATCCTTCAACCCCTCAGTTCTCAGCGCTGCCTCCAGTCAGAGTTGTCTTCTCCATCACAATGGAGGGCAGCGCTAGGAAGGTCATTACTGTCCAATCTGCCCTCATGGTGAAAAACCGGCTGGATGTTCCTATGGAGGTCAGACTCGACAGCCCCTCTGCTCCTGACAGTAAGACCATTCATTTTCTCTCCATTTTAGGTCTGTTTTACTAAATGAAATATGAACCAGTCCAATTGAGATTGTCTGATAATAATTGAATTTAAGATTTATTTATCTTTCTATTTTATATTTTTATGTTGTATGTATTATCTTATTTTATATTTTAGCATATTTAGAGTCGATGTTGTTTTTATTCAATTAGATGCAATTCTCTTATTTAAGTTAACGTTGTTTTTTATGTTATTTTGATAATTGTAAACTTCATGAACAGCAATTATATATACTTATATTTTGTTAGGTTTATATTTATTCATATTTTATTTTACCTTGTCTTATTTTCTTTTTTTTTAATAAAATGTTTATCCTATGTGTTATTTAAGTTGACTTTTCCTTGTTCTACATATATTTCATAATATTCACTTATTTTATTATGATCCATTTTATAATATAAAATCTGATTTATATTTAATTTAAGTTTGTCCTTTGTTTTGTTTTATTTCATCTTTTCTTATTTACCTTTTTTAATCCTTGTTTCATGTCACTATAACAAAGTCGACTGTGTCCCTGTGTTGACAGAGCCGGTGGTCTTGCCTCCTATCTTGCCTGGCCAGGCCATGGCTGTCCCCCTCCACCTGACATCCTGGCGGCTGCAGGCTCGGCCCAAAGGCCTGGGCTTGTTCTTCTGTAAAGTTCCCATCCACTGGACCAGTGTGGAGCGGCCCGGAGAGATCAGCAGCAGTAAGAGGGAGTGTCAGTCTGCAGATTTTGATGACACCTTGAAGCGCAACTTCAGGTAAAAACAGTCAGTTAGATGTCTTTTTCTTGCTTTTTCTTTTTCTCACACCCTGTTCCCCTCATTCCTCTGTGTCTTGCAGGTTTTGTGTGGTCATCAAGAAGGAGAACTACCCCGAGCAGCAGCCTGCCAAGAGAGTTTCTGGCAGCGCCAAGCAAATCTACCGACAGCCGGGCCACACCATCTACCTGCTGCCCACCATGGTGCTGGCCAACCTGCTGCCCTGCGACCTCAACTACTACATCAAAGGAATGTCCATCAAAGGCTCGCTGAAGCCGGGAAAAGAGGCCGTACTTCACGCTGCTGACACCTCACAGAACATGGAGCTAGGTCAGGACAGACACTGGCTGCTGAGTTTTCCCTAAGTATTTTACTTGTTCTCACTTCTAGTGTTCATGATGTGTGTCCTTCAGGAGTCCTGCTGGAGAACTTCCCCTTGTGCAAAGAGCTGCTGATTCCCCCTGGGACTCAGAACTACGTGGTCCGCATGAGACTGTACGACACCAACAAACATCTGCTTTGCCTCACCATCCGGATCATCCTGCGGGCACAGGGGGCGCTGAAGATTCTGATTTCTGCCCCCTACTGGCTCATCAACAAGACTGGTAATGCTTTCACTGTTGTTAAAATCTACATTGCAAAATCCAGTCATTGCTTTCTGAACAAGCTTCTATATCATCGTTCCCTAAAGCCATGTTCCTCCCTCAGGACTGCCGTTGATTTTCCGTCAAGACAATGGCAAAGCTGATGCAGCAGGACAGTTTGAGGAGCATGAATTGGCTCGAAGCCTCAGTCCGTTACTCTTCTGCTACACTGACAAGGAGCAGCCTGCTATGTAAGTGTGTGTCAGAGTTCCTGACAGTAATCCTGATTCCCTGCATCTATATGTAATGTCTCAGGTAGTGATCATTGTTCTGCTCAACTAACATCCTCCTGCTGTTTCTATTCATCCATCCTCACACTCCACTGTTTCCCCACCTGTCTGGATTCCAGGTGTACCATGCGGATTGGAAAAGGGATCCACCCAGATGGAGTTCCAGGCTGGTGCCAGGGCTTCTCCCTGGATGGAGGGAGTGGAGTCAGGGCAGTCAAGGTTATCCAGCACGGGAACAGGCCTGGTCTCATTTACAACATAGGCAAGTCATTATATTCAAATACAGCTCCTGATGTGTTGTGTTCCGTGGCAAATGACTGACCAGCTGGTTGTGTTGGGGTAGTGAGAAATACGCAATTGCAGTGCATAATCCACTTTCACTCTAAGCTACAATACAGTAGTACTGAAGAAATACAACACAAGCAAGGATCTAGTCAGGAGAAAACAACCTGGATAGTGCCATAATACAAAATTCAAGTTAGATAGGGCCTGCGCCTACAGGCAGTGAGGAGGGACTACAGTACAACATACAATTAGACAACAAAACAATACATTTTTCTGAATACTTTTTTTAACTACTTTTATGTATTTACTTTTTTTCTTGTTTTATTGGCGTTTGTCAAGTGCCAAGGTGAAGAGCTGAGTCTTTAGTCTTTTCTTAATGACTGAGTGCGACTGCAGATCGAACAGAGCTTCTAGGAAGTGCACCAGGCTTTGAAACCATGTGACACGCTGTAATTACAACATCATGTTGATGCATGATTGTGAATTTCCCCACTGTGGGACTAATAAAGGTATATCTTATCTTATCTTATCTTATCTTATCTTATCTCATCTTGTGCACACTGACCAAAAGATTTTTTCCCATTGACTTACGTTGTGAAAGAAGCAGCTGTAACACAGTGGATACAACACGACTCACAGGAAAAGACTCAGAATTCGATCCATTTTCTCAATAACATTTGGAAAGTCTAAAAGAAGTCATGAGATTGTTTTATCTCAATTCAGGGTCTGTACTGTACAAACAGATATCTTGACTTTTCCTCTCCAGTTGTTGACTGTTGGATGTTCGAGCTGAATGACTCTGTTGCTACTGTCATTCATTGTTCCTTCTCTGGTCAACACAGGCATCAGCGTGCGAAAAGGAAAAGGACGCTACAGGGACACTCACATAGTGACCTTTGCCCCGCGCTACCTGCTGGACAACCGCTCTACACACAAACTGGCCTTTGCTCAGAGAGAGTTCGCAAGAGGAAAGGTGAGAAATTCACTTAGAATTAAGTGTTCACAAGCTGTTTAGGTAGAGTTAGATTCCAACTTGGGACCTTTGTTACATGTTGCTGGTCACATGAATGACGGCTGTGTACTGTAAGTTATTCCAGTGAACCAGCACACACAGCAGGGCCAATATGACCAAAGTCATTAACAAGAACATTTGTCCCAGGGTACGGCCAACCCGGAGGGTTACATCTCCACCCTGCCGGGGTCCAGTGTGGTCTTTCACTGGCCCCGCAACGACTACGACCAGCTGCTGTGTGTGCGCCTCATGGACACCCTGAATTGCACCTGGTCTGGAGGCTTCGAGGTCAACAAGCCCAAGTCCTTTCACGTCAACATGAGGTCAGCTGCATATACAGTGGGGTTCCAAAAGTCTGACACCACATTGAAAATCATGTAAACCTATATCTGTGCATTGAACTACACAATTTTTTTGAAACTGTGGTTGTAGCTAACCTGGTTCTTGCATTGTGACGTATACCCGACTCCATTGTCTTCTGAGAAATACTGAGATAATTATTAATAATGTTTTTACATTGTCTCCTATCTCTGCCTGTATGTTGTGCTGCTGACACTGCATATTGGACATTTCTTTCCATACTGAAGTGCATGAATGAAGTGAAATATTTGTGTGGTTTTAAGTGGATCTTGGTTTGAACAGGGACACACTGGGGAACTGTTTCTTCCTGCGGACAGAGATCACCCTGAAGGGAGCCACCTACCAGATCTCCTTCACCGACACCGACCAGCTGCCGCCACCCTTCCGCATCGACAACATCTCCGAGGTGAGCCAATGTTAGGATGGCTTCAGTAGCACGACCCGTTACTAGATGAGTACCAATGCCACTTTTTTAAAAAAAACAAACTGAAAATGGGCATAAAACAGGTGGATGTAAACAAACTTATAGTGAGAGAATTTGACAAGCACTTAGTTTGAAGCTTACTAAGAGTTTATCTGCATATTCAGGTGAAATGTAATGGTCTGAGCTTTTTGCTGTTGTGCTGCTGTCAGTCTGTCAGGCAGAAAGAAACCAAAGGCAATAGATGAAACAGATTGTATTTTTTGACTCCCTTCAGGTGCCTATCCAGTTCTGGCAGCATGGTGTGGCTGACATCCGGCTCCACACTGAGGTGAAGGCAGGCTCTGTGCTGGACTACGCCTGCGATGAGCCCACACTCTCGCCCTACCTCACGCTGACTGTGAAGGGAGCCGGATCCTCGGAAGTCACCGCCGACATGAACTTCTTCAGAGAGTACAACAAGCTCTATTACGAGAACTTCATCTACATTGCTGCGACGCACACTTTCTCACAGTATGGACCAATGACATGACTGACTAATAAGAACAGAATTTTATATCATTGTTTTCTCTTGTGTAGAAGTTTAAGTCAGTAAAGTAAGTAAGCAGCGTCATTTTGTCGATGCAGGAACATTGACAAGAGACCTGCTGGGAAGAAACGTGTGGTGAGCTGTGCTGAACTTGTTCTTGATGTGGACACGAAAACTCAAAGGGTCATCCTGAAAAAAAAGGTACTGTTTTTAGTTTGAAAACCCCCCAGAATGAAACAGCCTTTGATCAAAGTGGGGATAAAATGGCAAACAAGGGGATTCACCCAGAAGTCGTACTGTTGCTTTTAAGAGTTGGGAGAATGGACAAGTGGTTGTCATGCAAATTTAGATTAGACGAGGGGAATAAAGTAGTGTTGAGTTTGATTAATATCAGTTGATTGGCAAAAGAAATTACCAGTTTTGAAAACTGATTCATTGTTTAAGTCAAACAAAGGAATAATCTCTGGTTCAAGTTCCTCTAATGTGAGTGTGTGCTGCTTTTCTCTGCTCTATTTGACTGAATACTTTTGGTCAGACAAAGCAAGACATTTGAAGATGTCACCTCTGCAAAACTGATGAATTAAAAAAGCATGGAGACACATTAATGAATGTGTAATAAAGTGTACTGTGATTGTCGTGCAGGAGCCTGGGAAACGCTCCCAGCTGTGGAGGATGACCGGTTCTGGCATGTTGTGTCATGAAGGCTCATCTCCACCGCAGAGCAAGCTTGCCCAGCCTCGGCCGCTGGACTCCTCTTTGGTGCTGGACATCGCCGGGCTCGCAGCCGTTAGTGACAACAGGTTTGTACTGTCTGCACTCATCTCAACATATTTCACTCAGGAGTCTTTTACAGTTAGTTTTAGTCACTGGACCATAAACTAAGTATTAATATAAGTCTCTCTCTCTCCCCCTCTCTCTCTTTCTTACTCTCTCTGTTCATCTCTCCCAGTTTTGAGCCGTTGATGCTGAGGAGGCCAGACTCTCGCCGCAGCACCACCCAGACATGGTACTTCAGCTCAGGCATGCTGACCTGTGGCCTTCCCCGACTGGTGGTACAGGTAGGCTCACCTGGCTATGTTGATATGTTTTTGATGTGGAATTTGGAAAAATTTGGAACCCCCTCACATTTTTGGGTTGGTACAGTTGACATTCACATATGTTCTGTCACAGTTCCTTCATTTTCTCCACATGATTCTGGTCACTTGTATTTGACTATATTTGGATTTGCTACCTGCACCGTTCAGGTGAAGGGCGGGTTGGTGGGCCTGTATGACGGAGCAGAGGTGGTACTGGGACCAGACTCGGGGCTGCTGGAGCCTGGCCCTGGGCAGCAGTTCATCAACCAGAAAATGAGACCTGGTTCTGGCGTGCTGTCGGTTCAGGTGCTGCCGGATGGACCCACACGTGTCCTGCAGGTGAGAACAAAGCTCAGCAAAAACTGAAAAGGAATAATAATCTTTCACTAACACCAATCGGTCCTCTGGTAACATCTGATGATGGCAGACAGACTGGGTGACCCTTATCATTTCTGTTTGTTTATAGATCAGCGACTTCAACCAGAGGAGAATGATGCGAAGCTCACCTAGCACAGAACAGGACAGGAGCAAAGAGGATGTGAAGAAGAGAGAGACTGAGCAGGAGCTGGAGGTATCAGGAATTTAAATTATGTACATGCACAATAGTTTGTCAGTGATATTCACACCTGCCAGAAAACATGTAATAACTGCAGGACGTAGTCATGAATCCTCACTTGTCCTATATTTGAATATAGTTTGATAATATTTGTTGCTCATTTTGTTATGGTTTAAAAAACATCTGGTACCAGATGCTGAAGCTCGCGGGGTGTTACATTAATTGTATAGTTTTTTAATGTGCTTCTGTCAGGAACATGTCCTCTGATGTCTTCTCCGTGTTCATTCACAGGTGTTGGTGAACCTGGAGGAAGGTCTGGGTGTCTCTCTGGTCAACAAGGCTCCAGAGGAGCTTGTGTTCACTACTCTGTCTGGTATAGATGTCCACTTCATCCGCACTGCTACTAACGAGGTTTTGGAGCTCAGCATTCTGAACATCCAGGTGACCTCACCAAAACTATTAGAACATTCACTTTTCCACTTCAGGTTCTGCTTTGATCTACAAACTACCTGTGAACATACAGTATAATCAATACTCATGTTGACCTCTTTTCTGCTTATAATGCACACACAAGTAATTGTTACATTCAGTCCACACTATGCTATAAGTCCTGCTTTAGTACAGTGTTGTATAAATCCTTGTCCTGTCATGTTGTTGTCATCAGGTGGACAATCAGCTGCTGGGAACCACTCAGCCTGTGATGCTCTGCGTGACGCCCAGCTCCAGTGACAGCAGCGTCAATGACAGTGGCCCGGCCCTGCAGGTCAACTCGGTCAAGGTTCCCAGCAGCCTCATGCTCACTGACCTCTTCAAGGTAAGCATCACACGCTGAAGCACTGCTGTGTTACATTAAACATGTCTTTCTTTTCCAGATAGCTTTTGATTTCTTGTGCATATTAGAAAACTGGTGCACCAGAGTGACACTAGAATCAATCCAATTATGTGTTGTTAAATGAAATACAAGTTAAAGCCCCTTAATATTGCTCAGTGCAACATAAGATTATAAGCTTGTTATATATCGGGCCGGGTGTGGAGGTAGAGCAGGATGCCCACTAATCAGAACGTCAGCTGTTTGATCCACCTACACTCTGCATATTGAAATGTCTTCTGCAAGATGCTCCCACTGGCCACAATCTGTGTGAATGGGTATCACTTTACCTCTCCCACTAGAATGTAGATATGTGTGAATGGGTATCACTTCACGGTGTGTAGATGTGTGTGAATGGGTGAATACTGGTATGTGTTGTAGAGACTAGAAAAATGCTATTAGTCCATTTATTTAAAAAACACAAATGATATAAATGAATGAATAAATACAGGGTGAACAGGCTGTGGCCGGGGTGGTGTTGTCTTTTGCAATCATTTGGGCTCTGTGCAGGCGTCACCACACCTCACTGATCTCACTAGGTCGTGCACTTCCCATGCCACTTTGTAATGTCTCCGGTCACAATGCTTCTCTGTGAAAGTTAACTTGGCAGATCATTACGTTTCCTTTTGAAATACAGCTGTTTCTGAGCTTCCCAACCAGGGTGGAAATGTGTGATGTCCACGACAGGTTCTCTGTGATGCTGATTTCCAGAAAGCTAAAACTGTTCCACTCCACTGATGCAGACAAGGGTGTGTGACTTTGCCTCCTTATTTAAAAAAAATCACCAGTCAGCTCCTTGGTTTAGTTGACATTGAGCTATAGGTTTTTCTCTGTAAGCCTGCAAGATTGTTGATTTCCTTCCAATATGAATTCTCATTGTTTGAAATCAGGCTGATGATGGTGGTGTTGTCCGCAAATTTCAGACTGTCAATAATTGCAGTCATGCCAGTGTTGAGCACTAGAGTGGAGACGTGAACTGTCTGGTGTCTGTTTGTGAGGCGTTGAATACCCATTTGCAGACTGTGGTACTCAGCCCAGAGTTTTCATGGGGGAGACTGTTGACATGTTGGGGACAGTCTTCTGCAACAGCGATCTGTTAAAAATGTCACTGATTGCATCAACTAGCTGATCGGCTCATGATCTTAGTCCGCAGGTAGGGATGTTATCAGGCCCAGGAGCTTCACTCACATTCACTCTCACCAGGATTCCTCTCACATTCACTCTCACCAGGATTTTTCTCACATTCACTCTCACCAGGATTTTTCTCACATTCACTCTCACATCGGCTGTGGACTGGCAGTGGCTCTTCCTCTAGAGGCAGAGCAGACTTGACAGCTGACTCTTTGTTGAGGAGATCAAAGCATAAGATGTGTTAAGCTTGTCTGGCAACATGGCTTCACACATGATGTGATCACTCCTGCTTCTGATGTCTTTGTGTTGAGGTCTCTCTCCAGTCTCTCATGTCTTCTCTTTGGTTCCTGTCAGCCAGTCTCTGGCAGGGGTGTACGCTTCCTTATCACCTGGCTGAGAGGTAGCTCAGCCCTTACTTCTCCATTTATGCAGGCTTCTTGGCTGTGGAGTGTCTTTATTGTCTTTTTGATCATTAACATATTTGTTGATGCATGATGTTACTGTTGATGGTGCGTTTATACCTCCAGACTGATGTTGTTATTGTGGGTGGTGGCATCTTTGAACCTGTTTCAGTCTGTGTGCTCAAACAGTCTTCATCTGTCCACAGTTTCTTCTGATGATAAATCGTGAATGTACTAGGCAAATAATATGGTGAAATGTTGTGATGGATTCATGTCTCTAGATATCACAGTTTCCCATTGCTGAGTCCATTTTATCCATCCATTTTATTTTCCTGTGACTGGACATTAGCCAGAAGTAGGCTGATTAGTGGAATAGGTCCAAGCTGGGTTACCTTAGCTCCTGTCCCGGCTCTCTTCCTGGGGCAACTACACCGCTTGCAGGGGGCACTGCACATAATCCAATCCCACATAATATGTGTTTCAGTAATAAAAGAAACAAATAACAACTAATGATGTGACCATGATGTGTTCGCAGCACCTCATGGTAACGGCCCGGCGCTTCACAGTCATCATTGAGGAGAAGCTGCTGCTCAAGCTGCTCAGCTTCTTTGGATACGGGCAGACAGAGGCTGGTGGGTCTTTAGCTCAATGGCATTCTTCATTTTTGTGTGATGCTGCAAGCAGATTTTTATAGTTATTTTTTTTTGCTTAAAAATAAATATATCCTAACTGTGATGAATGCAGAGTTGGAGAGGTTGGATGAAAACCTCCATGAGAGGCCCAACGAGGATGCAGGACCTCCCAAACGTTACTACTTCGAGAACCTGAAGATCAGCCTTCCTCAGGTCAAACTGAGCGTCTTCACCTCTCACAAGCTGCCTCCTGACCTCAAGGTAACCTTTCCTCCTTTTCATTCTTTGATGTGCAGCTTAATAAATCACCTTTGATAGAGAGCGTCTGTGATGTAACCTTTTACTGAATTAATCAGGTGGTGGCATCACCTGCACCAGCATGGTGATTGACAGAGAGGGCATCAAAAGTGGAGCAATTTAAAAGCATTTAAAACCTCTGCAGTAAAGACTGTTGAGGCATTTTCAACATGAAGAAGTCTTGCCTTCACAGAAAATAAGGATCCAATGACACAAAGGAACCTTGGGCTGAGGCCTGAATGTCACATTTTTAGGGATGTTGAAGAATCAAAGGGTTAAAGCAGTTGTAGACCTACGCTTTTAAAACTGCATTAATAAAAGGTTGAGATTCATTTTAACTGCACCAGTTTAAATTTCTGGCATTAAATTTGATCCATCTTTGGATTTAACACATTTTCCTCATGTGGATATTTTTTTTGTCACCACAGGCTCTGAAAGGCACGCTGGGCTTCCCTCTGGTTCGGTTTGAAGATGCCGTCATTAACATGTACCCGTTCACCAGAGTGCACCCCTACGAGACCCAGGAGATCATCATCAACGACATCCTCAAACACTTCAGAGAGGTCAGTTCTATTATTAAGCACGTTAGGAAGGTGAACTCACAGTATTTGCCAAATACAGTTCAAACTTTAGAACAACTGATAATGACACAGACTAGAATATGTCATTTCAAACCTGCATGGTTGATCAGGAGTAAAACAAGACAGCATGCAAACATGACCCGAACCTAAGAATAAAGATAAGATAGATAAGATTTATTTGCCAAAAGAGAAATGATAGCAGTTTCAGTACAGGAAAGAGTGCAAATATAAAATATCAATAAGGTACAAATCCCAAGTAAAGCCAATGTCAAAACCTGAAACATTTGCATACAGTTGCATATAGAAATGTTTGTACAACATCAAATCTGAAGTACAGTTAAGTCTCTTTAATGTCTGTTCTGTTGCAGTCGACTGTCCAACCTTAAGAAACATTTTTTTCTTTAATATGTAAGTCTCAGTTTTCATCTCTGAGGAATTCTTTCACAAGCTAGAAACATTCGTAGATAACAAAAGGTTTTAGTGCAACGTCCTAACTCATTATGTACATTACCAAGCAGCCAGTCTGCAGGCATTACAGTATTGATTGATTGATTGATTGACAGACATTAGCCACATCCAGCTCTACACTCATACACAGTATTGCTGGGTCAGGACCTTACTTTTGCATTTGCATTAAAGCTTCTATAGATCTTTTGTGTTGCCAGACTGTAGATTTGTGTGAAGCGTCCATATTGTGGAATTTGTAGTTTTTTGCAGCAGATTTGAAGCTAGATAAAACATTTGCATCACCTATGAGCTGCTACATGGACAGATATCATGTGGCAGACTGTCTGGTTCGTGTCGGATCATCACTGTGTCGTGTTTCCTGTCTGCAGGAGCTGATGAGCCAGGCAGCACAGATCCTGGGCTCCGTGGACTTCCTGGGAAACCCGATGGGTCTTCTGAACGATGTCACTGAGGGCGTGTCTGAGCTCATCAAGTACGGCAATGTGGGCGGGCTCATACGCAACGTGACCCACGGCGTGTCCAACTCTGCTGCCAAGGTACATACACCTCCACTCAGCTGTCTATGAGTGACTGTCTTTTCTGTTCTGTATTTTTTCAAATTGTTTCATTTTAATACTTTGCTTGATTGTTTATATTCTACTCTACATATTTTATTCTTGTATTATATTGTACCTGTTATTGTGTCCACCTACAAACATAAGCATGTACCTGAAAAAAAACATGTGAGCAGTATAAAACATTGGAACAGTGGAAGAGGCCAAGTGTTGTGAACATGCTCCTGTTGTCTGTGTGTCAGTTTGCAGGCACTCTGTCGGACGGGCTAGGGAAGACCATGGACAACCGGCACCAGAGTGAGCGAGAGTACATCAGATACCACGGAGCTACGAGTGGAGAGCACCTGGTCGCAGGGATTCATGGACTGGCTCATGGTACGACCTGGAAACATTTCCGTGTCTGGTGCTGTGTCTTAAAAAGGTTTTGGAAAGTGTCAAATACACATTCACCTATAAAATTTAACTATAAACTCTCATGGCACTGAGTTGACGGTCTCCCTGCCTCACGTGGATCTGCGATTCAGGAAATCGGTCTATGTGTACATGGGAATAACATTTCTGATATTTATGACACCTCAGTGATCCCAGTCTTTCTGTTCTGCTTGAAGTTGCGCTCTCTGTATGTTTGCATGTTTTTTAAATTAACTTCCCCTCACCCAGGTATCATCGGAGGCATGACGAGCATCATCACCTCCACCGTGGAGGGGGTGAAGACTGAGGGCGGAGTCAGCGGCTTCTTCTCAGGCCTGGGTAAAGGTCTGGTGGGCACTGTGACCAAACCGGTGGCAGGAGCTCTGGACTTTGCCTCAGAGACGGCGCAGACGGTCCGGGACATGGCCAGTCTCAGTAACCACAGGTGAACAAACAACTCCAGCTGAGTCAAAGAGATTCTCAGGTCTCTGAAGAGAAACATGGGGATGTGGCTTTAGTGTAATTGCTATTGCACATATTGACAGTGAATTGACTTGTACTTGTATGTTCATGATGCTGTGGATTAGTCTCACAAATTAAGTAAACACTTGTTGTCCAGGAATGTAACGAGTGGATTTGATCTGCTTTATAGATGCTGATAAACTGATTCTGTGATCGTGTGTGTGTTCTTGCTGTGTTGCTCAGGCTCAGCGTGCAGCGGGTCCGGAAGCCTCGCTGCTGTAAGGGACCTCAGGGTCTGCTCCCTCGATACTCTGCCACACAGGCTGACGGTCAGGAGCAGCTCTTCCGCCTCACTGACAACATCCACTCCGAGTTGTGAGTCTCGCTCATTTCACTGCACTCTTGTTCTGCCCTGATTAGCTGCATCCCCTCAGACCGAGAGTTTACCGTGTGTTTCCCACACCAGCTTCATCGCCGTGGAGCCCATCGACAGCTACTGCGTCCTCATCTCCTCCAAAGTGGTCTACTTCCTGAAGCCGGGGGAATACGTGGACCGCGAGGCCATCTTCCTGGAGGTCAAGTATGACGACCTCTACCACTGCCTGGTCTCTAAGGATCATGGGAAGGTTTATGTGCAGCTCACCAAGAAGGCTGAGAGCACCAGCAGTGGTGTGGCCATTCCTGGACCCTCCCACCAGAAACCCATGGTGAGACACTGATTTTTCAGACAGTCTCTGGATTGTATGATTGGTTTAGGATTATCCACATTACACAAACAAATGAAACATTTCTCACTCCCCTCAGCTGATAATTGTCCATGCAGAGAGATCTGGTGTTATACCAGATTTGAGATGTTGAAGACTGACTGACTGATCAATTCCAGCAGTAGTGTTTCCACTTGTAGTGTGTCCATTGTTAATTGTGTCACCATCCTCTCCACAGGTCCACGTAAAGAGCGAGAGTCTCGCCATCAAAATCTCTCAAGAAATCAACTATGCCAAGAGTCTGTACTACGAGCAGCAGCTCATGCTCCCTGCCAGCGAGAACGAGGACTGCTTACTGCTCGAGTCCTGATCACGTCACATTTCTAACAAGGTTATTAGTCATTGTCAGTCTTTTAAAGTGTGACAAAATGCAGTGAAGGGAACTGTCAGACACCTGTGGACTGGAGTCACATGCCCTGATGTTTGACAAAGCACATACATGACATAAAATACATATGCAAGGTGGTGTTAGTTTGAATGTGTATATGCAGAAAACACTTGTAACACACTGGTTCTCTTTGTTTCTATGACCGCTTATGATCATCCTCCAGGTGTTCTTTATGTTTGTGAATAGACATGAATGTAAATAGAGCTACGTACCAATATTATAAACCAGTGTACATACTGTATTAATTGTGAAGTATGGAGAATAACAACAGAAGCTGATATAATGTGAAATGTAACTGCCTTTACAACTCTATTTTGTGTATAAGAGACTATTAATTGGGGGGGGGGGGGGGGAATGAATTGCACTGACATAGGGGAGGGAGGGACCTGCAGCCCCCCTGCCTCCAACACACTGAAGCTGCCTGTCACTGTCTCTCTGCCTTTCACAACCACAGACAGGTCCGGCGTGTCTTTTATCCCACAATACTTTTTTTAATGAGCCGGTCTTCTTTCTAATCAGAGTTCTCCACTGAAGAACAGCGTTAACTTTCTTCTAACCCAGACCTCAGTCTACATTTGGTGAATTTTCTTGAGCTGTGTTTGAGTTGTGTGTTAAAGAGGAGGAGTGGAGTTGAGGACAGGCCTGTCAGAGAGGCAGCGGACTCCATCTGTGATCCTGTAAGATAACTTTCACATGGACACTGCTTCAAATAAAGCACCACAACTGCAGCACTCACTGTTTCCAACCTGTTCTTTCCAAACTTATTAGAATTTTCTGTGTTCAGTCATAAGCTGTTTGAGTCAGGGTCCTGATGATATTCACCACAATAAATCCTGAACTTCTGTTAAAGTTATATCCTTTAAGCAAGTTTTCTAGCAAGTAATCATTGATTATTAATCTGTCATTATTATTCATGGTTGATGTGTGATTTTCTGTCCAAAAGGAGAAGAGAGAAGAGTGATGCTGCTTCAGTAAGTGTAGGTGTTATTACGGCCGCCCTGAGGACAGACAGTGAAGACATTAATGAAAGGAAGCCTTTTGTAGAAATAATAGATTTTAATTTTGTCTTCAGATACTCAGACAATGATGAGACCAAACCAACTCAGCAGCTGTGTTGCACAATGAAATAAAAGCTAATTTTATAAATATGTTGATTTTGGAGAAAAAACCTTGAAGCGCCTTCACCAGATTCCACAGAATTATAGACCTAACCACTCAACACCTGATGGGTCACAGTTTTTGTCCTGATTGGTGGTCACAGGCCCTTCTATCAGTTCACGTTGCTCTGTCTGTCTCCACAAATTCTTCAGAATATTTTTTTGTCTGTATGTTTGTAACATAATGTCCTGTAAGGGCCACACTGGTGATGAAACGTCTGTATTATCTGGTCTGCTGTCAGTGTGAGAGCTGGCTCTGCTGATTGGCCAAGTCAGGACTACCATTCTCCAGAGCCATTACTCCCTGGGATCTAGTGTGAACCCTGCAGACATTAAGAGTCGACATCCAAGATTTAGACCCCAGAATCAGAGTAACCAATCAACAGAGTCGCTCACAGTGTGATGGCTGAGCAGCATCCAGAGACAAGGCAGTGAGCTCTTGCTGCCTGTGGCTGAAAGAGAGCTGGTGCTGGTGTCATGACGGGTCAGCAGATGTCATTCTGTTTGGATAGTATTTGAGCAAGGTTGTTCTACTTTTCTGTTTTCATTGTACTTCTCCCCAGGAGGTTATGATTTCATCTATTTTAATAAAAATGAACAAATAGACATTCTTTACTAAAAATTTCTCCTTATATATATGTGTGTGTGTGTGTGTGTGCATATATTACTTCAGTCATTAATAACATTAACTCAAAAAAATGAAAAACAAGTCATCAGTCTTAAAAAATATATAAAAACATGTCGGCTACTTGATAAATCTAAAATGATAAAAAAAATGAGAGAAAAAACATCTTTATTTACTTATGTTTTTCACTTCTTTGTTATTGAAGCTGCAGTACAGTGATAATGAACACTGACGTAATTAAATGGCATAAAATATTTAAATATTTTTTAAAACAAATTTGTAAAAAATTCTCAATATTTTCCAACATTTGGAAAAAGATTTTATTTTGCTCCTGTTAATTGTCTACTTTCTGTCAATGAAAACCTGCTGTTGTTAGAAACTTAGATGTGATTTTTAAGTGGTGGTTTAACTCCCACTTTGTGTAAATCTATTTATGTGGTTTTACAGAGTTTAATCATTTGAGAGATTATCTACTTTTTTCTTTTACCTTCTGAGTGTTTTTATATTTTTTAACCAAAGTCATTTGCTCAGGTGGTTTTGCAACAGCAGGTGGGGCAACAGGACCATGGTGTCATCACCTGCCTCTGCCAGGATCCAGGTGCTGCTGAAAGCATGTGGATCTTTGTCTTGTGTCTGATGCTGGTTCAGGATCTGTCTGTTCTCCCAGGGTCAAAGTCCTGCTGCACTTTCCATTTCCCAGCGGCACTGAGTGGAGGTTGAGCTTCTGTCAGGGGATCATGGAACAGCAGGTGCCTCAGGTGGGTGTGGGTGTCGGTGTGGAGACGAGCGGCGAAGCCTCAGATCACGTCAGCTCGTGGGTGAAGCTCAGCAGTAGCAGCAGCAGGGAGGTTAATGTGAGGGAGCACTGGCTGACCGCCGTGTTGGTGGCTGCACACAGACAGGACAGCATGACAGCATTACAAACCTGATCGCGATCGACCAGGACTGACCATAACTGACCATGACCAACCAGGACTGATGACTGACCACGACTGAAGAATGACCAGGACTCACACACTGTCACACTGTCACAGTACGACTTAACACACAACATCACATACAGTGTGGTGTGCTGAGTTATTTCTAGTGTGTCTATAAAAATCTATATAGCTTTCTGGAAGACAATTGTATAAATAAAAAAGTCCTATAAAATTCACATGTAACACTTTTAAATTCATAGATTCTGAAACAGTTTCTTGTAAATCCTGAATGTATTAAATTATTTCACAAATGAATGTTTCATTAATATATTTTACACTGTTCATGTGATTATCATATAATTATTCATTTGTTCAGTATTGAATTTAGGCTCCATATATTTGTGCTTTACAAACCAAATGTCTGGTCAAATGTTTCTTTCTATTATTTGTGTTGTAGCGTTGCAGATGCTCAAACTTTACATCACAGAGCTCAGATTCCCGTGGTCGTCCTGTGTGGACACGACTGCTTAATCACATCAATGAGAACCACAGAGCAGTTGACATAAGATGACATAAAGTTACCAACCAATAAAATGTTCTTTTCCTTTCTTCAGTCTTGGGTTGTCTGTAAAAACAAAGAAAATAAAAACACTTACTCTGAGCACTTTGAACAGGTGATGAACAATCAGAACAAACAGACTCACCGAACACGATGAGGCGAGTGTGTGTGTCGGTGGAGCCCAGAGGATTCTGGGCCGTGCAGCGGAACATGGAGCCGTTCAGCTCGGCAGGAACTCTCTCCAGGACAAGCTCCCGTCCGTCGTGCTCCTCGCTGCCGTCCAGCAGACGCCCGCCGACCTTGGTCCAGGTGAACATGGGCTCAGGGAAGACCTCACTCTGTGGACACACAGTGGAGGAGTGAGGAGGAGGCTGCAGGCTTCGGTCCTGCTACCTTCAATGTTCACAGTACAAACTGACCAGACATATTTATATTAACTGTGTGACCTGTTTAAACCTGCAGTGTCTCAACGATTTTTGGAGCAAGACAGCCCTCTTTGTGGGACTACACCTGTTCCCTAGGTACCCGGTGCCAACTTGGCTCCTCATTCGACTGAATACCCTCCTGTTCCAGACAGGCGTTTATGACTCCAAGTCAGCTGACATCTCTTCAGTTCCTGGGTCGGTTCATACCACGTCTGTTCCTGAGTCAGACTACAGCACACCTGCTCCTGGTCCCTAGATAGTCCTGGGGCTGGTCTTATTGGACCACTGTTCAGAAGATGCTATTGACCCCTTGAGGCAGACCCCTGGATGACCCTGCACCCCCTGTTCACGTGAACAGCTCGTGCCCAGCTGCTGACCCGGCCCAGTCCACCTATCAGAGACGACCCCTGCCACCTGTCAATCAACATTGTTTACCTTGTGGACACGCAGTGTGAAGCAGCTGAGAGAGAGAGAGAAAGACAACACTCGCGCATCCATCCCCTCTGGACTTTGTCAATATCGGACTTTCTGATTATCTGTGCGTCCATGAGACTGTGAGTTATCACTTATTCATTAAGTCATCCTAGTTGTCTGTGAAGTTGTAGCATCTTGCATCGCACTGTTCAAGCTAAGCTGCCTTATTCAATGTCAGTTGTGTAACAAATAGTCATTGTTTATAGTTACACTTTCTGTAGTTTATACTGTTTATCAGAGGTCTCAAGTGTGGTAATCCAGTTAAACCATCACCCCTATTACAACCACTCAGAGTGCTTCACAGAGCAAACCAGCATTCATCCATTCACACACATTCAGTCATACATGGTGGCTGATTGGAAACTGACTACCACCATTAATCATGCACGTACATTCACACGCCATTGGCGTATCAATCGTATGGCATCAATTTAGGGTTCAATATCTTGCCCAAGGACACAACCACGAGCTTCCGATTAGTGTTACCTCCTGAGCCACAGTACCGTGACCAGCCTCCAGTCCTGCAGCCCTGCTACTCGACCTCAGGCCAGTCCTCCAGACATGGCCGGCCTCTGTCCAGCCCCCAGACTGTCTGCCCAAGACACCTGTCTCTTTTGCTGGATTTGTGTTAATAAATCCTTGAAAAGCTCCAGTCCTCCTCTGTCATCTAAACTTGCATTCAATCCTTCTGTCTCTGTCACTTTGCTTGAACAAATTGTCACAAAAAAGCTGCATTATATATAGGGCTCTTCAGGATAAACCTGAAACCAGTGAGATTGAGAGCTGGAATTTCAGGAATATTCTCAGAAAAAGATCGTCTGCATCTATGTACATGTGTGGTGGAGCAAACCCCCTTCTCCTCCTCCAGGAGCTCTGCTCCAGGCTGATGCACCACTTTGTTCTATTTCGAGGGCAAAAACAACATGTCTGTTAATTATCTGTGCAAACTGTGAATAACATCACATCTGCTCAACTTCAAAGATGAAAATACCATGAAAAAATCTGTGTTACACCTAAATTCACCCAAACATACTCTGATTTACAGTGAGGCTGTAATACAGATGAATTCCATGCATTGAATGTGTCATGCTTCATTATGACATGTTATTACCTCTGTGCTCACATATTTTATTTTACTGTCAAATACCTCAACAGAAAAGCCACTGTTTCCTTGAAAGAACCAGTAGAGAGTTTTACATTGTCCCTGCTTCCAACAGCTTCACTGCGTCACATGACAAAATGTAAAGTCTCTGCTAGTTCATTTCAAAGTAGACAGAAAGGAACTGAAACCAATTGCTGCCTGGAAGGAAGGAACTCAACTTTGTGGTGTTCTTTGAAAAATGGTCAGAAGAGTACAATCTTTATTCGCTTCATATCTTTGATACTGGAATGGCCCCAACCCATCATGGACACTGTTTGCACTTCACAGAGCTTTCTCTGTTCAAAGAGCCTCTGTGCTGGACACTTACTGTGGAAGGTCCCAGCTGGAAGCCCTGCACAGTGATCCTCACTGTGTCTCCCACCTTGGCCTTACTCGGGCTCATTGACAGCTTCGGCCCTCTGGGAGCAGCTGAAAGTACAATACCACGTTAGACTGCTCTGGACAGCACGACAACTTTCACTCTGAATAATACGAAAGTCTGTACAGTACATTTTACCTAAATGTGGTTACCCACATTTTCAGGATGCACCAACCTGCTCAGAGAACACACCCGCCTCCTTTTCCTGTAACAGTGGTACAAACCACCTGACGTGCAAAAAAAAAAACAACACTTTGCCGAAGGCTCGGGTTGACCCACTTGCTGTTTATTGTTCTCACTTCAGTTTGAATTAATGGATTCAGTGTCTGACTCGCCTGTGTTAATTCTTTGTAACCCTGAATTTGTCCTCTAAAAAATGTGGTTGTGTTGAAGTTTGAATTTCAACAGCTCTCATTATACATCCCAGTAGCTCTTTTATAACAGTGCACCAACTGTGTCAGGGCTCCAGGGAGTGCATCTGCCTTCAGAATATAAAGAATATTCTGTCTGTCTTTATTGTTATTACAACCAGGGAAAGTGATTGACCCTAAAACCTGTTCTTCAATGCTCCAATCACAGGAACTCAAACAACCTTGGACACCTTCCTGGACTACATCCCTAAATCTGCAGTCAAGTAGTATGCAGCTCTTGTAGCTGCAGGTCTGTGCCGTGTTGGTGTCGGACTCACCCAGCGTGACCTCAGCCTGCATAGGCATGGACAGAGCTGGGTGGTTGACCTCACAGCTGAAAAGGGCCTCGTTGTCCAGCTGGGGGTTGAGGCTCCAGGTCAGCATGGCTCTGACCTCCATGGTGCCGTCACCTGCTGCCTGCTGCCGGTGCTGGAAGTAGTAGAGCGGGTCGCTGCTCTGGACCCAGCGGGGAAACTCCCGGCTCACCACAGTCTCAGGGATCACCTCGGTGGTCGGCTTGGGGTCCATCTTGGACCCTTGCTCTTGTTCCTGTTCGGGGCCATCAGGGGCGTCTTGGCCCAGTCGAGCCAGCTTTCCCTCTTGTTCCAGCAAGAACAAGGACTTCTGCAGTTTGGTATCATCAATGTCTCGACCAGTGAGAACCTTGGGGTTCCAGAGCCCAGCCTGGCTCCTGCCCCGGCTCTTTTTATGACCTGGGTTTGGGCTTTGGTCATCCACTGAGGAGGAGGACTGGGCAGGTGGCACCACATCAATAAGCTCACCATCCCGCTTGAAGTACACCTGAGAGGGAGGGACAAGGGCAGCTGAGCTCAGCAGATAAGTTCAAAGATTTATAGTCACTGATTGTGTTCTTTGTCATTTAAGTCAAGCAATCACATCACTTTTATTGTAAATGTTGACTGTGCACTTACTGCTTACCAACTTATTATTATCATATTAACAATAGTGTGGATTTTACCAGACATTTTGACCAAATGTCTTTTTTAAATTTGAACTCCAACCGAAGTCTCACACTCACTTCATGAACTAGACATTCAGATGAAACATTTCAAATTCAGCAGTGCCCCCAATTTCATTCTGCAGTATGGATGGATGGATGGATGGATGGATGGATGGATGGATGGATGGATGGATGGATGGATGGATGGATGGATGGATGGATGGACGGACGGACGGACGGACGGACGGATGGATGGATCATGAAGCTTTCCTTCCGAACACTCAATGCAGTGATGCAAATTCAATTATTCAAGAGTCCTCCAAAGGAGACAAAGAGTGAAAAGGCTCCGTCTCACCACTGGAGCAGGCTTTGCTCCTGTAACAATGCAAACCAGGGTGAAGTTCTGGGCCTCGTAGCGACTGAAGAGAGCAGGACTGTTGGCTGCCACCACAGAGATGGACTTGGGAGGCACTGCAGAGAAAAGACATGGAAGCGCCTTCAATTATGTAAGAATATATATATACAAGGACCCAAGACGAATTTATCTAGTAATGAACAATTAGGGTGAAATGATGATTATACTGTCATCTGGTCTGTACAGATTCTCGGGATGGCAATGCCAGCACACACCTGAACTGTCTGGATAGGAACTGCATGAAAATATGGTTAAAACATTTTTGGTTTTCAGAGGATCAATCCTGCTCACACTGGTGTTCCTCTGACTTTTCTAATTAGTTTGGTGATCTACTAATCTTTCCTAAATATTGTCTTTAAAATTCGTGGGACGATCTCAGACATGAATACAAACCTATGACAGTGAGAGTGATGCTGCCAGAAGCGAGGATCACCTTGTCTCTGGAGCTCCTGTCGTAGATCCCCACATGGCATTCGTACAGGCCGTCGTCCTCCATCTGGACCTCAGGAAGCCTGTTCATGTACATGGTTACAGAGATTATAGATGGTGTTTGCTTTAAATTCGCCTCCTCATATCACAACTCCTCCACTGTTAAAAGAAAACGTACTGTGATTGTTTCCCTGACTGTTTCTGTCTTTCAGAGGTTATCAGAACATGAGACAAGCTTTACAGTAACCGTCTCACCGGACAGTGGACTGGTACACCATGTCCTCTCGTCTGTGGTCGTCCTCCATGTGGGAGTAGCTGGTGTTGTACATGGCATCATAGGTGAAAATCTTCTGCTTGGCGCTGCCTCCTTCAGTCACCTGAGAGGGTAAAGAACATTGTCACTGGAACTGTAGCCATAAAAATATTGATGTAAAATTATGGATAAATATCTTAAAATTGATATCCAGACTCAAAGACTGATTGATTCTGTTCAAATTTGTTTACCTGCAAAAAACCTGCATTCAAAATCACATCATTAAGTACAGTACACTTACTTCAATACTCAGCACTTGAGTATTGAAGGTATAAATACAGTCTTTTTACTTCTGTAAATAAAATGGCAGCTCAGAAAACGGTTTGAGCCCAAAAGTTCCTAACAGGGGTCCGGCCCCTTCCAAAGGGTCACGAGAAATCTGAGGGGTCATGGAACGATTAATGAAAGAACGGGAGGAAAACTAATGTTCTTTCTTTTCAGGGGTCAAAAGGTCGACGGCCGACATTTACTCTTTAACAATCCATTCGTATTTTATAAGCTTCTCGTTTGATTTTATGGGAAATCATAATTTAAAGAGTGAAATCTGTCAAATAAATGCAATGGAGTCAAACATAAAGTAGAATATGTAAATTCTCATGTAAACACAAGTCCCTGAGTAAAGGAGAGGAGGAGAATCCACATGAGGCAAAATCTACTGAACCGTATGATTTCAAACTAAACATGAATATTTTTGAGTTGCATCAACCACATACAGAGACGAGTCAGTTCACCTGCGTGCTCATCCGAAACCACACAATCTCTCGGAGGTTGCCATCGGTTTGGAAGTTGCACTTGAGCGTCACTGTGTCTCCGATGACGACGTGAGGAAGAGGCTCAATAGAAACAGTTAAATAACCTGGCAAAGATAGAAGAAAGGGCATTACATTCATGTACAGGTTCTGCAGTGATGGTACACTATGTTCTTATGAACGGCGCTCAGCAGCTTCACTCTTAACAACCTTGGAGGCGACAGCTTTTGTGGCTATTCAGCTGGATTTGCAAAGCCGGGCTGAGGTGAACTCACATTTAGAAAACATATAGCTCTGGTTGCACTGAAATCTTTTTGATGGACGTCAACACAACATGAACACCTCAACGAACTGTGACCTCATGAAAAATACATCTGTTTTTTTGTTGCATTACATTATAGTTCACGTCATGAGAAGCCATAGGTTGTTATATTAATGACAATGTAACACAGTCCGATGTACTGGGATATACTGGGGTCGCATTATTGTGTCCACCTCCTCATATTTAAGAGTTTCATTTCTGTACCATAGTTCTTGTTATTTCTCAAACCAAATGTTTAAATAAAAAGTAACTCTTGCTGTTCATACTGAAAAGGTAAAAATGAAAGTAGTGCTTTATACTGTGGCGCTGGTTAAAGGCGACTTTCCCTCAGAAAATGAGGAGCTGAAAAGCAAAAGCTTTTTCATGGTGAATATGTAACACAGACCGATACCTCAAAGCAAGGGGAGAGCATAACACACATGAAATTGTGTAAAGTGAGGAAGGTCAGAGGCAAAGGGAAATGTGGAAGGTGGTGAACACTGAGAGGACGAGAATCAAAAATAGAGTAGTGGAAAAATACAGAAGCTCCCAGGAGCAGTGGAACAGTCGGACTGATTTTAAGTGCCACTTAATATCATCATGTTTCTCAACTCTGGGGAAATGTGTGTAAAAAGACATTTACAAGCCTGATTCCAAAAAAGTTGGGTCACTGTTTAAAACGTCAGTAAATACAAAATTCAATCCATTTGCAAACAAACTGTTTCTGTTGTATGGTTCACAATGTGCTCCTGACTGCATGTAGTAATCTCCTTCATACAATCATGTTTGACAAAGTGGTGAGCCTCTCTCCATCCTTGGTTGTGAACGACTGAGTCTTTCCAGGAAGAACCTGTCATACCCAATCACGATCCTATCACCTGTTACCAATTAACCTGTTTTGATCCAAACCGGTCGCTGCACGGTGGCTCAGTTGTTAGCACTGTCGCCTCACAGCAAGAAGATCGCCGGTTCCAGAGGATTAAGCAGTAGATAATGGATGGATGGATGATCCAAACAGGTGTTGGATCAACTTTCACAGTCTTTGTTGCTCCTGTCCCAACTTGTTTGAAACAGGATGCTACCATCAAATTCAGAATGATCATTAAGTTGGTAAAACATTAAATATATTGTCTGTTGTCTATTGCATGGTGCAGCCATGAATCTTGGAGTCTTAGGTTTGACGAATGTGCCAATATCACAGAGCTTCAAGCATTACCATTAACCTCAAGCTTAAAGCTACTAAGAGGAAAGGAAAGGGGATTTTACACCTTCAAACAGTGTTTGATGATAAGTGTTCATTTATCATTTATCAGTATCGTGATGAAACTATCAAAGGTTTCAACAAACAAAAACATAGTTTGCTGTGTTGACAGCAGCAGTCTTCGGTTCACTGCTCCACATTTCTTTCCTGACACTTGAATATTTAATATGGAGTCAATCCCTCGGAGAGAACGGGATTAAATTTAGCAGAAATGTACAGCTGCTGTTTCTTTATAGCACTTGCTTCTTGTGTATTAGATTAACAGCTCAGTGTTGGTCGCTGCCGTTAAAATAGCAAAGCGTGTTAATCAGTCCGTCCATTACTGGACTGACCGCCCTGCAGGGAACTAAAATCTGACCCCTGTCAGTTTCATAAATACTCAGACAGCTCACCAGGCTCATTGCTCACATACACTAATCCTCAGGAGCAACAGTATTTACACCAGGCTGAGGTTTATATGATGCTGCGCTCTGACCACTGGGATTAAATGGGTTAATGCAAATTGCAAGTCTTCAGCTGCAGAAATGTTCTGCATGTTCCAACAATGGAGCGCAAGCAAAACTGTACAACAGAACTGTATTTAGACACTGTAGCTCACACTGTGAAGACATGATTTAAACTGTAATGACCACATGCATCAACTGTGGTAACATACAGTCACATGTGATTTTCAGATGTGTCACAATAAAATGATAACACATGTTCAAAATTCACACACAGCATCATGTCACATGTGATGAATTTATAGGGAGCTGTGTGAATTATTCACGTGATATTCAAACTGTCACATGGGAAACATGAGTTTCATCCCCAGGCAAATGTGATTTTTCACCATCCAGGTGAATTTTGAATATTTGACATGAAATATTACATCTAGGAAATGTAATAACTGTAATAATGATTTCACATGTTCTGTCTTTTGGGACTGAAACACAGCCCCGGTCTGTGTGTGAGCTCGGACCTCTGACACGTGGACGTTGGTCCCCTGCAGAGCGGCAGGCTGCTGCTGCTGCTGGAGGCGATCTGACGCCCTCCGTCACCGCAGCCAGCCTCACCTTCACAACGCCGGCCTGCACCATGTGACCTCAGCCTACAGATTATTTTTTCCCATGTTTTTCCTCTTAATCCTGCCTCCAGCTTTTCATCCACAGAGCCAACCGCTCGCAGAGCTCGGGTCTGCACACACACACAAACAATGTGGTTGAGAGATTAACACATATCAGAATCACATTGAAATGCCTTGAAAAAAAAACTGTTTCATAAAGGCCTTTGAAACAACAGCAATCATTTAACGGAGGGGAAGCATATTTTGGAACGAGATTAAGGTTAGTGAAATGAGATATTGGGGAGTGATATCGCTGTGGACTGTGGCTGCTGTTGCCCTACTTTAATGTGAAAAACACAGAAAGGACAATTCGACAGCTTAGGCTTTACAGAGGGCCGTGCACTCCGAAGTGCTTGATATTCCATGTCTTGTGTTGTCTTTGCTGGAGAAGATAAAGCTGGCTAATCCGGCCCAGTCGCTCTGCTCTTTGTAAATTCCTCACAGCGCAGAGGGCAGAGCGTCGGCCCTCTGTCAGATAAAAGACTCCGCGTTCATCAGCAGCCAGTTGAAAGAGCACACAAACTGTTCAACTGGTGGTGCTGCACTGTGCATTAAGAACGGCGGATGTCAGGCAAAACAAAGCTGCTTTGAATGGGAAACACGGGAGATTCAGCTCATGTTAACACCTGTCTTTGATCACAGCTCGACATTCAGGGCAACCACATCTGTCATCTGGCAACAAGCCGCCGAACTTCAGGCCAAAGACGAGAACTCACTCATGTGAGTCCTTTCATCTTCCAAACATCAGGAACTCTCTTCCTTCTACAGTGCACACCGACCAGACAGACAGTACCACTGACATAGGTTGTTAAGAATAAGAGCTGGAAAAGATTTCAAAAAACAATTCAGGACATCAAGATAAAACATGTTAATAATGCATGTGTTAGGGTTCAGGGGAAACAGTTATGCCGGCTCTGTCCATGAAAACTATTTTCACCTGATGATGGCGCTAGATGAATAACCAGGGGATGACCAGTTGATTCTGAGGAGGAACACAGGGACCTGTACCAGACTGGCCTTCGCCTGTGACCTCTGACCTTTAGAATAAAACTGCTTGTTTGTAAAGCCGTGGACCGTCCGTTTGCTGCCTGCATGACTCTCTGTGAGACCCAGCAGAAAACAACCTGGCTCCTGTTTTGGTCTCCAGAGTTTTTGATACTGCATATTTACATGTGGCCTCTAAAGACGCCCCCTCATCATGCAGTGAACAAAAAGTGGCAAGAAAGAAGAAGAAGGTAAAAGCAAGGTTCAACACAGCTCAGAAATGAAACACTTTTATTGAGAGAGCACGGGGATATTAGATCATGAAATTAGAATTTAGAGTCATTATGAACTGGAGCGAGTGATGTGGCTTAATGTGGATTAATCAGGTAAACGTCCATTTCAATGAAATAAAATTCACAGCAACAGCCCTCTGGAGAGCGAGCTGCAATGACAGCAGCAAAGTTGTATCAACATCAGAAATTATTTTTGGCTTCTTTCTTCTTTAATTTGCCTTTCCTTCAGTTCTGTCTAGTAGCTGTGGAGGACAGGACGGGCTGAGGACGTCCCACTGGACACTGGCTCCAGGCCACCTCGGCTCTGGACAGACAGACACTGCCAAGATCATAGACAGGAAATCTGTGAATTCTGCTTCGGGATTAAAATCCGTGCACTTTGTTCTTTGAACAGCCACAAGCATTTAATCACTTTTAAGCACAGATTACCTTGAGCAATATGGGTCAGAGTCAGACAATGGGCTTTTATCCCCGAAAGGAAAATTCTCCAAACAGCGTTAGGTAACTGTGAAGACACAGCACCAGGCTGAATATCTGACTTCCCATTAATGAAGATATGCTTTGCTTCAAATTGTCACCAAAAGCAACATCGCTGTATGTTCACATACACTTCAAACAGCAAACCGCGTCCTCTCCAACCTCATTCTAACTCTATAACCAAAAATGAACGTGTGAGAACTGGACAATTCTGCAAAACCCTGCTTTATTTTCAATGGCAATATTTTCTTTTTTTAACCATTCTTTCTACAATACTGGCACAGGGTTGTGGTCAGGGGAAAACTGTGCTTCTGACAACAATGATTAAGACAACTAAAGACAACTAAATCTCTTGGTTCTGGTTTGGTTCAGAGTTCTGGATCATTATGGTTAAACATCATGTGAATGTTAACTGCAGATCTGTGACAGGACATATCGTTCTCCTGCGTCTGGGTCAGGTGTGTCTCATCCACCATCCTGACATCTCCACCCTTTCTATTCTCCTCTTGTCAAAAAGGACACACTACTTCCTGCACTGGCACCACTTTGTGTTTATGCTCTGTTGCCTTCATGTTCTCATTAAATGCAATGATCAGGTAATAATGCACAGTGAAATCTCAACTAATCAAATGACTGCACCAAAAACCAACTGTAGCACACCTCATACTGTTGTGGCCCCTGGAGGTTCTGGACAACAACATACGGTAACCATGACAACAGTGACACCAGACATGATGCTCACTGAGTTGGATCACAACTCAAGAAAGTTTCTAGATTGTGTAGGTAGATTTTCATCATGAACAAACAAGCACATAAAAACCTACAAGATGCTTTTCTCTACCAACACATGGAGTTTTCTCGGTAGTTGTCTGTGACCTTTGAATAAAAATCCACCACATATGATAACTCGTGTCACGTGACCGAAGTTCCATACTTGGGTCAGGTGATGACAACTGACTTAATTTTCTGATGAAGACCGTTAGACATGATTGATAGACCAGACCAAAGGAAGTAAGTGGACCTTAAGAGTGTTTCCTTTTTAATTTATTTCATTTCATTTTATTAATGAAATGCAGTATAAGTAAAGCTCTCAATCAAGCCTGATTGAAATTCACACTGAGGACAATGAGCTCAGCTTCCAGCTATAAAACCCACATGAACACATCATAGACTCTATTTCCAAAAATGTCCAACATGTGAAAAAAGTACCTGTCATGATTCCATTAAGCTTTGTACCTGCCCTCTTGCCCTCACTCAGACAGTGTAGAAGCAGATTGTTGTGGTCATGTCCACTTACCGGCCGTCAGACTGAGGGTGTGCGCAGAGAGGAGGAGGCAGCAGAGGGCGAGAGGATCCCTCATCCTGCTGCTGGACGATGCTGCTGCTGCTGCTGCTGCTCAGACCTGACGATGCTCCATCTGTCAACAGAGCCAAGGACGACAACAGCGTCTGATCTCCCATCCTTCACTCTGAGGCTGCCTCGCTCCAACACCCGGGTTTATAGTCAGAGGATTATAGCATCTCTCTCTCTCTCTCTCTCTCTCTCCCTCTCCCTCTCTCTCTCTCTCTCTCCATATCTGTACCTTCATCTCTCTCTCTCTCTCTCTTCAGCTTGAATCTAGGAGTTATCTTTGATGAGGATATGTTGTTTAAGGCACATATAAAGCGAATTTCTCGAACTGCTAATTTCTCTGGAACATAGCAAAAGTCAGGCATATCCTGTCCCAAAAAGATGCTGAAAAACTAGTCCATGCATTTGTAACTTCTAGGATGGACTACTGCAATTCTCTATTATCAGGCTTCCCCAGTAAGTTGTTAAAGACCCTCCAGTTGATCCAGAAAGCTGCTGCACGTGTACTGACAAGAACAAGGAAAAGAGATCATATTTCACCCATTTTGGCTTTTTTGCAATGGCTCCCTGACAAATTGAAAATTGAATTTAAAATCCTTCTACTAACTTATAAAACTCTTACCCTATTTTCCCAATAGAGCATTATGCTCCCAGAATGCAGGATTTCTATTGGTTCCCAGAGTCTCCAAAAGTAGATCTGGAGCCAGAGCCATCAGTTATCAAGCTCCTGTCCAATGGAATCCGACCCCAGTCTGGGTTCGGGAGGCAGACACCCTTTGCACATTTAATAGTAGGCTTAAAACCTTCCTCTTTCGCAAAGCTTATAGTTAGGGTTGATCCAGGTGAGCCCTGAGCCATCCCGTAGTTATGCTGCTATAGGCCTAGACTGCAGGGGGACTTCCCATGATGCACTGTGCTTCACTCTTCTTCTCTCTCTCCTCCTCCTGTATCCATTCATAACCCATCAATGCATCCTACTAATGCAACTCTTTTGTAGTTTGGTGCTCTTCTCTCCTGTCGCTTTCTGCAGGTTCCTGTGCCACTGGATCTGCAGAGTCTGGACTCATGTTTACAAGCCTTCAACTGCACATGTGTCTCTGTTCAATACTGTTATTATCACTACCATCACACCTGTGGATTGTAGTATCGCATGTTCTCTCCCCCCGTCTCTCTCTGTCTCTGTCTCTGTCTCTGTCTCTCTCAGTGATGGCTGTCCTTCTTGTGCCTGGTTCTGTCCGAGGTTTCCGCCTGTTAAAAGGAACTTTTTCCACGCCACTGTCGCATCAAGTGCTTTCCCATGATGGCAACTGTTGGGTCTCTATAAATAATATCATAAAGAGTATGGTCTTCACCTGCTCTGTATGTAAAGTGCTTTGAGATAACGTTTGTTCTGATTTGGCGCTATACAAATAAAATTGAATTGAACTGAAAAAATTGGTCCCTTTGTTTCTCCACCTCTCAATCTGTCTGTCAGTCTCCATTTGTACTTTTCAGCACTCCCTTCTTTTCTCTGCCTCTCTTTTTCTAACTCCCCTATGTGTGTGTGTCAGCACTAGCTTCATACATCTCTCATCTGACTTACAAATTCACAAATCAAATTATAATTACCAGCATTTCTTCATAAGACCGTTCTAAGTGCTGCAGGGTGGATGGGAAAAGTGGGGACAGGTGTCTTGGTGAGACGGGCTGTCAGGGGACGGCGTAGCAGGAGGGACAGAGACTGGAGAAAAGGTCTGAGAGCTTCTGGTGGACAGCTGGTGGACGGCAGGCCTGGGGAGGAAAACACATGGCCTGGAAGTGAGAAGGGGATGGAGGGCTGAAAGGAGGATGGAGAGTAGAAGGGAGGGACGGAGGACCGAGGCAGACTTTGTGACTGTACAGTAATTTGATTTTTGACAATGACATGAAAAAAGTGTAAAATAAAGTATGTCAAAGATGAAAACACTGAAGTCTTGCTTGAGAAAAAATGTTTAATATTCACAAATTCACTTTCAAAATGCAAACGTTACATAATTTAATTACAAAATAAATACATTTCATTATACAAACATACACAATATGTCTACTTTCTGATGAAAAGGATTTTTCTCACCTCCTCACCATTTGATTTCTTCACATCTTTACAGAAGATGAACCGAAGCTTTAGAGGACGTACAACACATTTGTGTGGATCCAGAGTTTGGATCTGATCTGTGTGAAAGTCATCATGTTAAAGGGATGAAGTTGTTATTTTGGTCAAGTTGGGATTTTTATTTTCTCTTCTCGTGAAATTGTGGCTTAATCTTGTATGATTTCAAATTTAAAACAAAACTGATGATTTCATTTTTTTAAAGATATTTTGACTTTATTTTCGAGTTCCTTCCCTTCAATGAAATTTTCAACGCATTTTTTATTGCTTTATATTACAATAAGTGAAAACGTGCCTGTCTTTGCATAGGTTTGAACACACATCAATACTGTATTGAATGTTATCTGATATAAAAGATTTGAACATGGACACTGAACATCAGTGATATAATATCTAGCAAAAGTCCTGATTTTGATAATGTCAGTAAAAGTTAAAAAAATAATAATATTTTTTTCCCCAGATAAACAGGGACAAAGCCAATACCTACTGGGGTGTGTAGGCCAGTGACTCAGAGTGGCAAAAAAATAATAACTTAAAATGTACAGAAAATCTAAGATCTACCTCAGTGAAATTCCCTCACACACCTGCATCTAAAGGCAAATATAAATAATAATCATCATTGTCATTATTATTTCAGATGACTTGTTCTGCTGCTCTGTGATGCTGGAACATTTTCAGCAGGAGTCGGTTCAGACGCCAAAATGTTGGGGACTGTGGAGATATTTGTTTGACATGTGGTGAATTCACAGCACTCCATCATGTTGTTAGGAATCACAGCCTGGAGATCAGTGCTTCAGAAGACATTCGAAGATTCATCTCATTTGTTTAATCTGCAAACAAACTACTTGTTCATGTTGGGTCCTAAAATGCACATGGACTGATTGGCTGATTGGATAAATAAACTGCATTATTCTGGGTAAGAATGGGTCACATCAGTGCCTGAAACACCTTGGTAAAAAAAAAAAAAAAAAAAGTAAATCTAAACCCTGAGAGTCTGGCGTGATGCGATGGCCAGCAACGACTCAGCTTCATGTCGTTCTGTGTGAAGACCAGGAGCTGAAGGAGATCACTGGAGGTAGGTGCTGACTAAAGAACCGGCAGGCTTCACAATCAATATTACTTCCACTCTTCTTACTGACTGGTTTGTTTTCTGGTTGGACCATGAAGTTGTGAGGCCATGGATTCTTGTGTTGCTTTGCATGATGCCTTTGTCACAGGGCCAAGTTAATACAGTATTTCACTTGATCCATTTACTTGAGATATTGCACAATAGTGTGAGTGACACGTGGTCTTAAACTGGTCTTTGCAGGAGGAGTCAGTGCACGAGTTAGTGGAGATGGGACTCTTCAATCCTGAGTCAGTAAACAAGAGTCGTTTGCTTTGAGGTCATGTGTCCGTGGCTTCTTTCACTTTTTTTCAGATTAGATGTTCACAGGTGAGTCTGGAGCCACTGTCACCTTCAGACAGGTCAGCCAGTCATGTGACATGCTCATTTCTCATTGGCTGAGAGTTAAAGGGAGCTGCCACACCAGCAGTGTGTTTTCTGTGGCGTCTAAGCAGGTGTCCACTGAGGCCGTCTGTCCTATCCTGCGATGTCCTCTGCCGCCGGAGAAGACGGCTGTTGAGGTGACTTTGTTGCGCCGGGCCTCCCCCTCCTTTCCCCACTCCACGGGCCGCCCCCTCACCCACACATCGGGGTCCTCGCTCACTTCGTAGATGGAGCCGTCCTCTGGGCTGTGCTCCAGGGAGTCTGGAGGCCGTGGGCTCCCCTGCTCGGGCTGGGCCGTCAGCGGCTTCCCGGGCAGCTGGCAGGTGGAGTGCAGACGGTACTGCAGCAGGAGACGCTTGGGCCTCTCCTCCCTCGGGGGAGGGACTTCTGAACCCTGGAGGTAACTGCTCTGCTCCAGCCTCTGCCCTCTATCACCTCCTCCCACATCACCTTTACCCTCCTCGCCGTCGCTGAGGATGGAGTCTCGCCTGAGGAGGTCGGAGGCCAGCATGCTGGAGGTGGAGACCAGGAAGTCCACCGGACCGCAGTGAGCATTCACGGATGTCATCCCCTTACCTGGAGGAAAGGACAGGTCTAAATGAATCTGCATGGTTTCACATGGCGACAAATGAGAAGAAGTAAATGATGTGTGTCATTAATGTCAGGACATAGTTAATGGCATAAATAACCATGATTACACTGACTTTCAACTGCATTTTAAAAATCAAGCAACACAGGTGAATTCTCTGCTTTAATACTCATTGTAAAATATGCTTCTGGCAAAATAAATAGAGTTCTTGATCCCTGTCCCCAAGTCAATACTGACATGTCATGTAGTCATTTCATGCTGCAGCGATGAATGAATGAATAATGAGTGTGTCCGAGCTGCAGACAGGAAGTGAGCAGCTACTGTCCACTGACCTGTGATCTTGGGGATGCCCTCCAGGGTGGGCACAGGGAAGGTGAGGATGATGCCCTGGTTGGTCCCCACCCACAGCAGGCCCTGGCAGATCAGCAAGCTGGAGACAAACAGCTGACCTGAAATACAGACGGACATTCAGCCATTAACATGATCACCGTTACCATTACATCACAGTACACCAGCACTGTCACACCCGACCAGGACTGAAATCAGCACTGTACTCTCTGTGTGTTCATCTGATTCGTGTTGTCTGACCTTACCTGGTGTCAGACTGACGGTGCGGGTGGAGATGTTGACCTCCTGCAGTGGCTCTAAGGTCTCTGTGTGGAACAGGTGGATGGAGGAGCCCCGCCTGAAGGCCATCCAAACGCCCCCGCCCGAACGAACCATGTGGCTGACACTGCTGCTCGGATCAGAGTGAGCTTCGAAAGTCTGATGTGCAGACAGAGGCAGAGAGTCTATAGGTCATCTGTCAAGTCACGTCTATAGTTGTGCCATATATGATAAATCAATTAATATGCAAGAGTGTGAATTATATATTTCAACTTTTACCAAGCAAAGGATGATTTCTTTCTTTCTCTCCTTTCCTTCAGTTGTGTGACTTCTTACATAACAATAATATTTCGAATAAATCACAGCAAAGGTCAAAGTTACAAATGACCCTCTAATTGCATCAGACAGAGACTCAGATCTGTGCTCGTCTTGTTCGATCTCAGTCCTGCATTCGACATTGTTAGTTATAAATATGAAGCAAATGTTGAATGAAAATGTTGAATACAAGGAGTAATATTCAAATGTTAAAATGGACTCGAGACATACTGTTGGATGAAATTGTGGCTCTGTAATCTATCTATCTATCTATCTATCTATCTATCTATCTATCTATCTATCTATCTATCCATCTATCCATCCATCTATCCATCTATCTATCTATCTATCTATCCATCCATCCATCCATCCATCCATCTATCTATCTATCTATCTATCCATCTATCCATCTATCTATCTATCCATCCATCCATCCATCTATCTATCCATCCATCTATCTATCTATCCATCTATCTATCTATCTATCATCTATCCATCTATCTATCTATCTATCCATCTATCCATCTATCCATCTATCTATCTATCCATCTATCTATCTATCTATCTATCATCTATCTATCTATCTATCTATCTATCTATCTATCTATCTATCTATCTATCCATCCATCCATCCCACTGTGCACTCAGAAATAAAACAAATGGTTTTCCATAGCCACAGCAAACATAGATTTTATTTAAATATGTCCTCACCATATCCATTTTACTTGAATGGCAGAAAAAAGTTTATAATAACCAAGTACATAAGCAAATATGGCAGAGCAACACTGCACAAATTCACCCTCTCAGTAGCTTTTCCATGTGAGGGCATATTCTTATTTCTGCAGTTTTACAAAGCTTGAAAGCAAGAAAGTGCAAAAGCTCATACACACACACTCACACACACACACTGGTGAATGAACAACACAACACATTCTTCAAGTCAATTTTCCAGCCGTCCCCACAGAGACGGAGCTGCAGACATCAGCGTGGAGACAGAGGCAGAGCAGAGACACACTCGTCTGTCAGTCAAGCTCACACACACTCTCACACAGTCCCTGAGGACACACCACACACACACACACACGCTTCCTCTGTTCACCTGAAGCCCAACACAGGTCTACCACAGAGATGGCACTGTGAAGAATTAAAGCTGGCAGCTTGTGATCACTGGCTGTGGTGAAGATGGAGGTCGAAGGGGAAACATAGCACCAGGCAAAGGAACACTGCTGATCACAACTGCTACAGGCACATCTAATATTGTATTTGACAAATTATTTGAATTTATTTAACTATAGATAAATGAATGCATAAATACCTCAGTAAATTAAGGCTGATTTCGATCAAGCCAGTGTCCACAAACCGAAAATACGTTTTATTCAACAACTGTATCAGGAGAGCGATCACACCTTAGCTCTGTCTGAAAGCTGCCACCAAAGAGGATGTAACATCAAATCACTGTGGTACAACCAGGGTGTTAATCCATATCTGACAACAGGCACACACATGCACACACATTGTATTCAGCCGACCCCTCCCTTGTCTGTGGATCAGAACCCAGATGAAGATCATAAAACCTTCAGCAGACCAACCATGACCTGAAAAATAGGACTTCATCCTCTCCGGTCATGTTGGAGTTAAGATAAAATAAGTATTGTTGTTCTGTTCATAACAACCAGCTGAAAGTGTCACTGAAAGCAAATCAATCTCATCTTTGCAGCACAGTCTGAAACAACTGTTCTATAGTTTCTACCATTTGACCATACTGCCACCTACTGTTCAAACATAGTTACTATCTCGTTTAGCATCTAGGGCTCGTGTCGCTCATTCATTTCATTCCTTCTTGGTTATGTAATAACTTTGAATGTGCAAAGTTGTGTACTGTCCTAAAATCATGTCTGGGGTGTTAGCTCGTGTTAGCTTCACATTTTGTTGTATGCTTTTACTGCTGACGGAAGGCGTACCTGTGTGTGGAGGCTGGAGCCCTGGATCACCGTGACCTGGTTGGCACAGCTGGCCCACACAGCATCCTCCAGCGTCAGCATACTACAGACCGGCTCTGAGCCCAGAGACACCAGCCTGCACGAGTCAATGTCCCACAGTCTCTCTGAGAGGGGGAACAGTCCTTGCTTTAGATTCCTATTGCAGTGTGATGTTGCGAATGTGAATGTGACAGGTGGGGCTTCTTCAACCAACACTCACCTCCAGCTCTTCTATGGTACACGGCCACTTTGCCATTGGCCAGTCCAGCGAAGAGAAAAGACAGCGAGTGTTTGAGGCAAAGAACCGGACAGCTGTCAGGGTTCACCAGGGTCATCAGGCACTGGACAGCTGTGTCCACGCTGCTGTAGACATGGATGCTGGGAAGACAAGGAGACACATCACACAGTCACGTGATCTGCGTCCTGAGCCCGTCTGAGGCCGGGAGCTAAGAGAAAGAACTGACCTGCCATCCTGCAGCCCGACACAGATGATGTTTCCTATCTTCCCTGACATCTTTTCAGCCTCCTTCTCCTCAGTGCTGGGACACGGCTCCTTCACGTGCTCCAGACAGAGGGCTTGTGCCCTCAGCGGTACGGCCTTGACCAGGCGAGGGGCGGCTCGGTTCAGGGAGAAGATCTCCACTTCACTGTGGTTGGAGCCTCCTCCACCAGCGACCTGAAGAGAACGGAAACAATCATTGAGAATTAAATGAGATGAAATGTTCTTCTTAAAAATTTAAAGATCTTGATAACATTATTATTATATTATTTCTTTTATTATTATTCACTCTTTATATTCCACAATTATACGAGAGAGAAAACTGGCCATGTTGTGTTTAGTGAAAAAGGAAGATGAAGACGGCCAACCTGTCTGGTATAATAAGAATGAATTCCATTTGAAGGAGTTACTAACAGACGATGGGAGAGAAAGTGGCAGGAACAGGAGATCCACTAGTGTATCAGTAATACTGCAGTTAGCTGTACTCACCCAGAGGTAACCTTGTGGTAATGATGTACTGGCAGTACAGAAGCCGAGCAGGCTGGACTGAGACGGACTGTGAAGAGCTGCCTCCAGCTACACACACAGAGACAGACACAGACATTTACTATGGGACACTGAAGCAGCACAGGACAAGTTCACTACATGTGGGTTGAGTAGGCAGAATATGTGGCTGCTCAGTGACCAAAATCTGTCCATACAAAAAACTACACAAACAACACAACAACACAGAGCAAAGAACGGAATAATGACAGAGTGTGAATATTTGTATGAATGACTTCCAGCATTTTTCACCTTTAGCGTGTGTACTTTGGAGGAGAAGACAGGAAGTTTGCAGGTCAACAGCGGACAACTGAACAAAGCTTTTGCCTTCCCGTCTTCTTCAGCACATACCCATCCTGGAGTGTTTTCCTGTTCTGAACAAACACACGTAGAAACAGCAAAAAATTAAAATGGAGTGTTTAGGGTGATAATGATTTGCCACCATTTAATTTGTCTTCCAGAGAATTTGCTGAATTTGGAATTTGAAAAGTCACAGGTCATCATCAGAAGCAGGGACACATGCAGGACATAATACACACAGTGCTGAACTCACTCTGAGCTATCTTGGCAAGGTGAAGCCGGTTCACCCAGGAGATCTTACTGATCGGGCTGGGAGTGTTGAAGACCACCGTGATGCTCACTGGACGACCAGACCTGGGAGCAGAAAGCAATGTGGACATGAAACCACTCTCACACAGTTTCACACAGCCTCCTGTACGACCCTCCTGATACTCACTTGTCAGGTCTGCCCGGTACGGACAGACGCAGGCGACACTTATTGGCGTTCTGGATCTCCTCCTCCTTCAGACGGATGAGCCTCTGCAGAGCCAGACACCAGTCCTCAGAAACGGTGGTGTTCAGATTCTTATACACGAGAGAGGAAAGGAGGGATGGACCAGTTAGGCTGACCTTTGTTTTAATAACATGCTCAGAGCAAAAAGCAAAATCAAGCTTCGAGCCATAATGAGTCATGTAGCAGCCAGTTTTGACTGATGATTCTGGTTTAATACAACTTCATCTACAACATTTCAGGTCTGCTCACTTTCTGTTTTTCCTCTAAATAAACTCTTGGTTTTCAATGCATCCGATCATCTCGCTGCTTGTGTTCCTTGACCTGAGCCACAATCAGAACAAAGTCGTTGGAGCTGTTACCTGGTAGGTCCCGCGGAGCGTGCCCACCATCAGTGAGACCTCCTCCACCACAGCCAGGTCATGCTGCAGCTCCTCCAGCTCCTGGTACAGTCGGGGAGGGCCCAGGTAGACCTTACCTGGAACACAGGGAGCAGCATTCAGCTGCTATATAAGCCTGAACATTATCTAACTGAGCAATCTTTACCTGTCAACACGCACCTGTGCTGCTAGAGGTGGAGCTGTGGCGTCTGGCTGTGGTCACACTGTCCTTCCTCTGCAGACTCTCCTGACCCACCTCCACCACCTGGGTCTGCAGCAGGGGGGCACACCACTTCACCGTGTACTTAGGACCAACAGGAACGAGGCTGCTGATGTCAGGGGGACCCCTGGTGGAAAAACATTGTAAATGCTCACTAGACAGCAGTTACTCTATGGAACAGGAGTTTAGTTCAGCATTAGAAGAAAAAGCTGTGTATCACAACTGTAATGCTGTGCTCCATGTCCACAATTATATTTCATAAACAAATAAAATACATACATTAGAAATGTACATACATCAATACATTACGTAAACGAGACAGCGTCAGGGATTGACAGTGGCATTTTCACTTCACTTTGTGCTAAGCTTGGCCAGTCATGTATTTGGCCCACTTCTGTAAAGGACATTCTTGAGATGAGACAAATTTTCCTTTGACAAAATTTTGACTTTCTTTCCATGGCAACTAAGACCCGAATTACACAAATGATTACACAAATGTAAAACTATATTCTTCTGATATCAGGTTTAACAACCAGACAAACTGTAACAGAGCTTCAGGGTGGAGCAGGAACTCACTTCATGTTGACATTGGCACAGATCAGGGTGTCGTTGAGCAGGAAGACCTTTCGCTCCTTGGACTTGACGACTTGACCTTTGTCGCCGTAAACGATTTCAGTGAGCAGTTCACACTGAATCAGCTGCCTCTGCTCTGAGTCTAGCAGCTGGGAACACAAAACAGTTCATCAATTACAGTAAATCCCTCCTTGAAGAACAGAAACCAGTAAATGAGCTTCTGTGGAGTGTGTTTAGAATGAAAACGCTGGATTTCAAAAGCTCTGATCCAGATCAATATCAAGCTCAGTTTGGATATTCATGGTCACCAGAGGCTCATTCCTCAGCATCTCCTCATCACCTAGCAAAAATAGTTCAACTACACACAAGGAATATGTCGATTTAATAGACAGCTTGTTCCCCAGAAGATGAACTCTGTTAATCTAGGATGCTCCACACACTTTTCTGTAAAAGTCAGAGCGGTCTTGTGATTTATGAATAAGCAAAACAGTGTCTAACCAAACACAGTTAAATCATCATGTGTAACCTTGTTGAGGTTGCGATCTCCCAGACTGTGAGCTATCTGCTGAATCTCAGCCTGCTGGTCAGCCAGGCGCTTCTGCTCGTTGAGTTTCTCGGCCAGGGTCTCCAGCTCGGTGAGTGCCAGCTGCAGGGGCAGACGGTCAGCGTGGGACTTCGGAGTGTTCTTCAACATGTCCTGATACGACACAACAACAAGGCAACAGAGAACGGCAGTGCAAAGGATCAGAGGTCAGTTCCTTTGCAGGTTTGTGTCCCGTACAGTCGGATACAAAATATTACAAGAGAAATATAAGTGACCATAAAACAAACAACGACAACAACAATAAAACAGGTAAGACATGTTGGAAATAAAAGGCTGATGTCACTGATTTTGCAGCCGCAGATTCTCAGGCAGAGAAATCCAGAGCTGACTGTAAAAGCCTGGTCTCCTTTAGTCTTGAGCTGGGACTTAGGAGGATCCAGCAGGGCCTCACCTGAGGATCTGAGGCTGGACTCCAGCTATCAGCAGAGCTTTAAAGGTAATAACTAAGCTCTCAGTGCTTCAAAGGCAAACAGTGAAATCTGATTCTTAATCATGCTGTTAACCTTCGAAGAGGCTAAAATAGGGCTGATATCTTCTAGTACTGAAAGCTGAGCAGCTGTGTTTTGTACCAGCTAAAGACGTGAGATTAGAGTTACAACAATCTAGCCAAGCTGAAATAATGTGATGATTTCCCCTTTTCATCCCCTCTGCAACTGTTAAGGCAGAATAAGAGAATAATCACATGCAGTTAAACCTGCTTGTCTCTGTAACAGCAGGTGTTTACAGATTTAGAGCTATTTTTACCATCCAGGACCCACAATGCACTGCAGCAGGTAGGAGTTTCTTTTACTTCCTTGTCAGAAACTCCAACACAAAGTATCAGGCCTTGAATTGAAACCAGATATTCCACTTGACTGCCCCTGCTGACAGATTCACATTTCCTGTTTGAAAATTGTAACCAGCCTCACAACCAGGGATGCAACTAAATCTCAATGACTGTATTTCAATGTCTGGCTTGTTTAATGAAGGCCCGGCATAATGTGGAGATACAGCCACTGAAAGAGGTTAAGGTTATAGAGGTTATATGTCATTTACACATGAAAGTCAAAGTGACAAATGTGCAGGTGTCCAGGTGATCCCCACAGAATCACATCCACTGGATTGTTGCTGAATTAAATATAATCACGATGACTGGAGGTCAAGTTTTGTTACCCATTCTCTCCATTTTTAAACTACTACGTAAAATGCTCATGATAATGAAACAACAGAGAGCTGACAGGAGATCAGTGTGAGCTGCCCACACTCGTGTGTCAGTCACTCACCTGCAGCAGCAGAATGAACTGAGGGAAGCGTTGGATGGGCTTCACCATCAGGCCGTACAGAGTGATCCTGTCCGGACTCGACGCCTGCTTCTTCTGAAGATCACAAAGAAAATCACATGTGTATAAAGGTGCTGTATGAATAAAGTTCAATATTATTATCATTATTAGTAGTAGTACTAGTAGTAGTAGTAGAAGTATTTAAGTATGTTTATAAGCTGGCATTATGACAAAACAGCCTTTTTTAGACATCAGGCACAAACTGCCATGAGTATCGGATGAAGCTGACGTGTTTCAGTTCCAACAGACAGATAAGTGAAAAACCTCAAGTGAAACCTGCCCAGTGCTGACAGGGTTGAACTGTGTGCTAAGAAAAAGCCAACGCTAGACCATATGGTTTGTGGTTGTGGTTCAAATGTGAGCACCTTCAGAAAGTCCAGGAACACAGGTTTGGACATGCAGGCCTTCTTGATCAGCGCCATGGCATTGGTGAAGTTGTTGATGTAGTCGCTGTACACATTCAGCACCATGGACTTTGAAAACTGTGGAGGAAAGAGATGAGCGACATCAGGACTTTGTGGTGTTCTAATGTTCTGCTGGACACCACTCAAAGGGAGCGATCATCAGAAACAGAAACCAAGAAAAGAGAGAAAGAAAAAAAGCTCTGCGTCACTGACCGAGGCCACAAACAGGTCTCCGATCTTCTCGCTGTCATCCCACTCGGCCACGCGCGAGGCCAGGGCGATCTGGAACATGGAGTGGCACTGATGGATCTCCTGCAGACGATAGAAGATCTGACGCACCTTCTTGTGGTTCAGGATCCAGTTCTGTGGCTCCAGCAAAGGCTTCTGGTACTCCTGAGAGACAAAGTAAAAAAAAGTCTCTCTAGATGAACAGTGAACAGAATCGGCTGAATTTTCCACTATTTCCCTATAATATGTTTATGTATTTAAATATGTTTAATTTTGACTGTCCACAGGTGACAGGTGTGACCCCGAGCAATGTGACTCACCAGGAGGATTCTCTTCAGAGAGTCCAGATAGCTGCTCTCACTCTGCACGATAGAGCTGAGGATGAGACGTCTGACGACCTAAAGGAGGCAGGGAGAAACTCTCACCTTCACATACAGCTGTAATAACTATGGTTCAGTCTTTTAATATGAATTGGCAATAAATCTGATTCTACTGCAAAATAAAGGCTGATATGAAAATAATAACAGCGTCTCAAATAATATCTTAATATCAGTAATTGCTTTTAATAGCTTTTAGCGTTGCTAATAAACAACTGGTAAAATATAAAAATGAAATTACTTTTACTGCAATGGCCTAGGGTTAGGGTCACATATCCATTTCCACAGAAGAAGTAAAATTGATAAATAATACAGATACTGAGGGTGATTATAAGAAGCAGTGAAGCTGTATTTATTATAATGCAATGCCTTTGAATTATGTTGTGTCATGGTTGTGTTCTCTTGTCTTTTACTAGTTTATTTTCAGTGTATTTTGAGTCTTATACTCGAGCGTTTTTGGTTTAGTGTTTAGTCTTTTTGTTCAGGCATTGCCTCAGTGGCTGGAGGTGTGCTCTCCATTCTCTCAGCTGTCCCCAATTTCACCTAACAACTGGCAGCTAAAATACCCTTCTCCTTCACCTGCTAGCTACCAGATCTTCCCTTTGTATGTCCCTTTCCCATCTCCCTGTCTTTGCCCATGTCTCTCCAGTGTTTCTTGCTTTTCTAGTGTCTCCTGTGTTCTACCTCATCTTCCCCTGCATGTCTCCTTCTGTCCAGCCCCAGCACCGACCAGCCATTATCCACTGAAGCAACTCCACCCCACCTGGACTTCCTGTTTTTTGCCACCTTTTTGTTTTTTTCTGTAAGTCCTGGAGTTCTTTTTTTAAATAAATCCTTTTTTACTCAGTGACCCTCGTCTGTGCCTCGCTCCTAGGTCCGAGAGAACTAACTGAAACCGTGACATGTTGTGCTCTCTAAATAAACTGACACTAGATTTTACACAAGGTGGCTCATTTTGAAGAACATCAACCGGCCTTCCAAGATCACCAGATGATCTTGGAAGGCTGGTTGATGTTCATTTGAGTAGAAAAGCATGAACACCTGACTCACCTGCTGGCTGCTGAGGCCCTCTGGCATGGGGCAGAGCTGTGCCGGTGGGTGCTTTAACTCACACACAGACACGTCCAGGTAACCTGCATCGTCCTTTCCTTCACCTGCAAAATCAAACAAGGCCACAGGGAAGCAAAAGAGACAGATGTGGATAGATGTGGAGTGAGCACACCTTGTAAACCTCAGCTTCAGGTTCTGTACCTGTGGAGTCTTTTCTCTGCAGGAAAGACACTTTGCGCATCATAGCTAACTTTGTCTTTTCTAATCCGTCCTTGGTTCCATTCCTCGCTGCTTTCATCAACTGCTGCACCTGGAAAACACAATGTGTGTGAGGCTATGACAGATACTACAATTTAAGTTCAATGTATACAATTAATTCTGTTTGAATCTAATACAGTTCAATTATTCTTTTGTGTCGAGTGGTACCTTAGTGTCGCAGCTCTGTCGGATTTGGGCGACATGAGGTGAGCCGAGACGCACGGCCAGCTCCCTCCTGGTGACGGCGCAGCGCTGCTTCAGCCTCAGCACGTCTGCAGGCAGCTGGCAGAGAAACAGGGTTCAACATCAACACAAGAAGGAAAAGGAGTGACAGTAACATCACACTGTGAGGCCAGGAGGTCAGTCAAATGTTTGCTGGGAAGGTCGACAACTAAAGACAGACAACACCTTCATGGAGTCATGTAAGTCAGCTGTTGAAAATACAGAATTTTTGATATAGAGAGACTGGGAGAGAGACAGCAGTGTTAAAGAGAAACATGTGTTCAGTAGGTGGCTTCAGTCTCAGATCCAGACTGATGAACCTGCAGAAAGCAACTTCTCATTATGCTTTCACCTTGACTTTTGATGCTGCATGTGAGCCCTTTGATAAATGATTTAATTAAAATCGAATATTGACTTCTATCACATCAGTAATCCAGCCAGAAATAAAGCACAGCAGCCAAACCTCTCTGAATGTATTTATGTTCCATTAAGACAAAAGAACTTTGACTCTGTAATATAAACTCATCACAATTTAATTTAATATCAGAGAGAATTTACTGAAACGAAAAGTCAACAGACTCAGAATCTGCTTACATACTCTTGGGTGGATGACAGCTTCTATATTTCAGATTCCATCTTGATTTACTTTGGCTGTAGGCTCAGAAGACAACACACCTACCTCTTACAGAAGTCAATCTGCATTAGGACAAATCAGTCCTCTTCAAAATCCTCAAAACAACATGCAGCTAATCCCAGAGGCATCACACACATTTAACAGCAGCTGAAGAACTGTGTACACCTTCTGCTTCACTTCATCTTCACCCTGAGAGCTCACTGAAGAACACGGTGGCCGAGCAGGGAAAGTCCAACAGCAGGACAAACACATGGCGACAGAAGCAGAAGACAGAAGTGCTGACAGAGCAAGACACTGCCAGAAATAATTCATTTCCTCTTTCCATCAAACCAGCTTTCATTCATACTGTACATTCACTGAAAACCAAGGTGATTTTTGGGTTGAACAAATATGGAGTTTTTAAGGTCAGACTTTGAATAATTTCTTGTCCTTCAGTATCTTTAAATTCAACATTGTAAATGCCAAATAAAAAAAGTCCAGTCAGAATCATCACCTGAGCTTAAAGCTGCATAACAATAGTCTTATGTGACTATGAAAGGCACAGAGAATCATCACCAACTCTGCACTTCCTCTCTGTCAGTTTTGCCATCTTTCAGTTCATTGTTTTGGTTTTTGTGAACCACATTTTTATAGTTTTTGATTCAGTCCCAATGCTTCAGTATCACACAACAAAAACCCATCTGAGTTGAATGTGTATGTGTGCATATGATTGCCAAAATTCAGAACCTGGACACTAAACACAACACAAAATTCCTACAGTGAGGTACGTCTGATGCTTAAAACAACAGAGAGTGGAGAGGCTTCAGTCAAGCTTCAAAATAGTAGATTTGTACCAATTAAAGTTTTTGTTTTTGTTTTTTTATGTTTCCCAATCAGAGCTAAACTAAAACTTAACTTGAAATATTTCTACATTATAAACTGTTTGACAGAAGAACATTAAAGACATAAAAGAGAGAAACATAACTACAACAAAACAGAAATGATGAAATGGTCAAATAATACAGAAAGCAAAACTAATGAGAAGTGGAACTAAAATAACTTTGATGAGCAAACATCCTGGATTTGAGCAAAAATGTCACATCCTTTCCAGCATGTTGTTGAAATGACGCAAACCTCATTAATATAATGTTTCACAACAGGCATCAATACCTCAACACATGACTGATGAACTCACATGATGCACAATGAATAGTCGTATATTACATCTGATATAAAATCAGCAAACATTTACACTCATGCAATTGCACTCATCCGTCTGTGTGTCTGTTATTTTGCTAAAAGCCTCTGGATCAATGTGTGTTGTAAATATTCAGCCTCTGTATAGGTTGCCTTTGCCTGTAAGTGCAGTGTTTTACAATTCTTTCATATTTATCCTGCACCAATATTGAGTCAATAGAGGGCAGCAAAAGTCCAATAATGGTACCTTTATTCACCACTCCACCCATTCTATAGTACACTGATGTGGAGAGGTCAGGACCTTGTTGTGTTAATCTTCATTTCCTTTTTTCGTTGTGTGTTTCCAGACTCATTACACATGTTCATTGCACACGCTGCACAGATCGAACCTGCTCCTTCTGACAGAGGACAAGAAGCTGCAGCACCTGTGACAGCAAACACATAGAACCCCTCATCCTGAAGGTTACTGACATGGAAGAGAAAAAGCTCTAAATGAGTTACCTTGTTGCCACTGCGGGCCGGAGGAACAGTCTCGCTGTCAGACAGCTCATCATAACTCTCAAACTCACTTGAGCTCCAGCCGTTGGAGCCGCGGTGATCAGGTCTCTGAATGTCTTCATAGATGTCATCAACATCTGCACATAGAAGTCAGTGAAGGAAGAGAACAGTCAGTCTAGTCTTTTAAAACTGGGCGGTCCACCGTGTTAAATACTGTGTGGTGGTTTCTCACCTTCCACCAGCTGCTGCAGGTTCTCAGCAGGTACGTCATCATAGACCACCTCTGGGTCTGTGTCTGGGCTGCAGGTACGACTGGTTGGTCTGTCCACACCAGCTGAGTGATGTTCACCATGTGGACTGGCTGAAGAGGACACCTCGTCCTCAGCCGCATCCTGCTCAGAGTCCTGCTGAGGGCAGCTGCCGTTCACTGCACTGCTGGACTCGTCCTGGCAGCCTGGCGTTACCGGCTTTCCTACAAAACAATGAAACCATTAAAGCACTGCAGTGTTCAAGGGCCACAGCAGTGTTGGTGAACGTCCATGTAAAAATCACTTCTACTTCACGTGATGTTAGATCTGATGTCAGTAGTAGTAATAAATGCAGTAAATCATGCACTTTTAAGGTACTTCAATTCTAAAGGAGAGCTATGGTGTATTTAATTGAATAGATGCAACAGTTCTAAAGATTCTTGTCACAAATCCTGATCTGATTATATTCTATGATGGAATATCAGGAGCAACGTTAGGACAACATTTCTGAGAGCTGAGGAAGGTAAAATAATTTGAGAGAAAACTAACATTATATTCCAACAAAAAGTAGAATAAAATTGCAATATTAGTGGAAAACATCAGATTATTACTAACATGTACCCAAGTATTTCTACACAGGTAAACTTTCAATGCCAAGGCTCCAGTTTATGATGCACTGATGCAAATTTCCATTGTACATATAGGATTTACATGCTGATCTGTCCATGTAGATATAAGGGTTTTCATAAAGGTCTTTCCTCCAGAGAAAAATACTTACTTACTCCCTTCATTATATTCCCTGTCATTGTCTGGTGAGAGGCTTCCTCAAACTTACCAAGCATTTGGGATGGTTTGTTTGTATTCTCATGCCACCACATTCACCCTGAGGAAATGCACCTGTCCTGCATGTGAGTTCTATAAAGACTTGTAGCACTCATTCACTCTGTGGTAAAAGGTTCGCTGCCCTCAGGTAAAATTACTAATTGAACTTCATGACACAGTTAGCGTCTGAAGAACAGGTTTAACATACACATGACTGCGGCCTGTCGAGACTGGCACAACACAATTAAAAAATACACAAACTTGCTACACAAACACTCCTTTGATGTTCCTGCAAGTGGTATATGTACAACTTAACAGGGAACACACATGAACACAGACAGGTGAAACTGAACACAGGAAATGCCGACTGTCGAAACAGGATGTTCACTCTCGATCACTCTCCGTTCTAATTCAGGGTCATTCGCACTTTTTAAATTAACAGATGAGGACGCTATCTTCACTACACGCGAGCTAACAGCGAACACTACAGGCAGGTTTTGTACCTTTGTTCAATCGCAGCGTGAGCTCTGAAACCACACTGAGCCACTCCTTGGCTCGATGTGATGTCTGGGCTGTCCGAATGCAAGCACACACAAAGACACCCTCACTTTGGTGACAACATGGACACAGAGGAGCTTCACAGCTGGATATAGGCTCGTCACATCAGGTGCCGCTGTGCATCTTATTCGTTACCTTCATAAACACTGCCAGCTTTCCAGGAACTCTCTGAGTCTCCGCTCACTCCGAGATCAGAGCACGTTGAACATCTGCAACAAGGATGTTCATTTATATTGGACAAAGATGAAATTCTACCAAAATGTGCAGAATGTGTTTTTCTTTGTAGGGTAGACAAGACGCACAACACAGATTTTAAAGGAAATGTCAGATAACTGGTTAAATGACTCACCCCTCTGGTGACTCCCTGACCTCCATATCTGCAAAAGAGAAACACTGTAATGCAATACACAAGCAGACAAGCAGTTAATTTAATACAACCATACTGATTGTGTCCCATTCTACCTGAGCAGTACAGGTGCACTGAGGAGCTCTGGCCCGTCGGCTCTGTGCTGGTTGTTTCCTTCATGTCTGGCCTTGCTGTCTGTTTGTGCTGGTCTCTGGTCCAGTCGCTCATCTCTGGGGGTCCAGCGTCATCCTCATCATCAAACTGAAACTTCTCCCCTTGGTCATCTTCATCCTCCTCTTCCTCTACATGTGATGTCCCATTAGATGTGGACACTGAGAAAAGGAGCAGCTGATTTAGTGCTAGAAAATATGTTGCATGCTTTTGAGCTGTGCATAGAACAAATCTAGCTTTGGCTTTGGTTTGCAATAATTATATTAGCCAGCTAATGTAACAAGGCCATCGATTTCATTTCCAGAAACAGCCATTTATTTTCCCTATAAACTGTAAACTCGTGTTCGCACTTTGCCACGGATGTCCACTGAGCCCGAAGAGCAGCAGCAGCCGTTCCCACACTTCAGTGGAAGTGACACTGTGGGTGTGGCTGGCTGTGTACAAGGTGTGGCTCGCTGTTTATGGAGATTTAACCCCTTCTTTGCCATTTGGATTCCTCTTACTAACTCTAACTTCTGTCAGCAGGTAGACTGACCTCAGGTGAGAGGCCAGTATATGTTGAACAGATTGTTAAGCAGCCAACAAAAACAGAGGATTAGTTGCAGTTGTGCCACAACGAGGGGAGAGAGATTACACTCCAACCATATGGCTTTTAATCACTCGGCCTTCACCTGTCACTCCTCATTGGTCCCTCGACTTATACACAAACACACTAATGTAACAACAAGAGTCAATGAACAAACTGGGTAAAGCAGACAGCTCAAGGCTCCAGACCCCGAGGGGCTCCCAAAGGTGCACAACTGGTTTGTCACTATTTTAATGACTTTTCACAATGGATTTCACCTCTCAGGTTAAATACAGGTGGATTTTATTAAACTACAGTTCCTTGCATAGTACCTGATGCTGTAGAATAAAAATCAGCACATTTACACTCAACTGAATTATAAGTGAGTCACATGAAAGAAACTGAAATTAAACATCAGTCAAAGAAAAGGCAGTAAAAAAAGAGTCTTGGCAGAGAGCTGAAGAATTGGCAAGACTTTGCCGTACAGACGCACCAAAGCATTTGAAATGTAGTTTAGAAACCGTGTCTCCATTACATAGAGTTCACACAGTACATATTGTGGTCATGATGACAAGGAGTTCTTGTTCTGAAATCTAGTTTTCAACATTATTTCAGTAGATGTTGTGCATGTTCTTAATTTGTGTCTCATCGATTTATCCCACACCTGTGTCAGAACAGGGGTCAGTTACACACTGGTGACCTCAAACAGGGTCAATTAGGTCATGAATAACAAATTGAATTAAAGGTATTCTGGTCAGTCATAAAGTGTTACTGAGAGAAAACCTCCTCATTGTGCTCGCAGTAGTTGAAAGCCTTCTGTTTCCTTCCTGGACTGTCGTACTTTGACAGCTCTTCCTCCCAGCTGCTGCTGCCTGACAGGTCCCTTCATGTCTGGGTTGTTGAAGCAGCATATGGCTGCAGAGGCTCGCTCCTTCTTACGCACCAGCATATGGTAACTAGGGCAGTGGGCCCATTCCTTTCAGAGCAGCAGGGGATTAATGAGTCAGGCTTCACCCTCAGCCGGCTTCCTGAGTTCAGACCTGACATTGGTTTACATCGTCTGTCTCCCTCACTGCACAACGTCACAGCATAGAGGTTGAAAAATATGAAACCCCTGTATGGTTTCATATGTCAAAGTAAGTCTCTGCTTCTTGTTAATGTTAGACTTTGGACTAGTGAACTTGACATCATTCATTAATTCATCAGTAATATTTATTAAAATGAATATGACTTATTTCAATTTAAAAATACAAATTTCATCTCACATAACAGGAGTAATGACAAGGAGTGGATGTGTGGCTGTTGCCTGGTTTATTGGCAGATCTAATTAATTAATGAGTAATTGATCAAACGCAAAGTCCACATCTGTCGTGATTTTAAGTCAAAGTAATTGATATCACAGAAGCTTAGAAGAAGGAATTCAAACATATAAATCTAAAAGACATCAAACATGATGAATGACTCACCTGAGGGACGACAGAGAAGTGCATGTGGAGAGGTCATGGTCCTTGGTCACATCAGCTCCTGTCAACACACAAATCAAGAGTTAAAACAAAACAGTAGCTCATTAACCCATAAAGACCCACGGTGACACTGGTGTAACAAGCACTGTGAATGCCCTAAACTCATCCTTATACAGCTTTATGCTTGACCTTAACTCATGAAGTCCCTAAGCGACACATATTAAGCATCCTGGTGTGGTGGTGTGACAGGACGTCCCCAAGAATGTGAGTCAGCATAGTCTGACAGGGCTTTCTACTCAGTCTCTGCAAACTACAGTGTCTGATCAGCCATCAATGCACAAAACTCCTCAAATCACACCTCAACTGATCTGATGGGTTTCTGCTCTGCAAAGGAGGAGAACGAGAACCAATCCCAAACAAACGAAAATGCTGAGTTTGAAAAATCTGAAAATGAAACTTATCTGTCGGGGGCGGAGTTATGTTGTGGGTAATGGAGGCAGTGGATATTGCCATAGAGGAAGAATGGGTGGAATAAAAATGAGAATCTGTTTGATCATGCTGCACTGATTTTTATCCCTTTTTTAAACTGTCCATCATGAGTCAGGCATCGTCATAGGATGCTAAATCAGCTCAGTGCTCTTTTAAAATCATTCATTGAAAACAAAGGTTAGTGGAAATAGTTTCTATATTTCAGAACGAAACCCAAGACAAAAAAATTAGCATTCAGACAAAATAACACAAAAAATGACAAAATCAAGATCATGCACACCTGAATAAACACAGAATAATATCATGAAAAAGAATTATGACACACAAGAAATCTGATGCGAGTTGTAAAGGATTTCTGAAAATCTGAAAAAAAAGTGCAATTAGTCACGCTTGAACACATGTTGACACGCAGGTATGAAGAAGAGCAGGGGTTTGGGGAACATGTGTTTATCCATGTGGATGACCGACTGTGGTTGTGTTTTGCTGCATTTTGCCTGAGGCAACATGAACGACTTACATTCCTTCACTGCAAATCCAGACGTGTCCTTTTCCCGACTGTTACTCAGCCACATTTCGAGCCACTTGAACATGAGATCACAGCTTCTAATCACTCTGAAAACCAGGCAGTTGGACATAAAATGATAAAAATGTGTCTTAACTAAGGCCGGTTCTTACGCCACAAACAGACACTGACCTTTGAGCACTGGAGGTCACATTATTAGCATGTGCAGATACTCAGATGAAAGGCTCAGAGAAGAACAATCTCTTGTGCCATGTTGAATTAAGACAAAAATAGATGAATAATTCAGCAGCCTATATGGAAAAAAGCCTCCATTCTGAAGAAGCTATCGTGGGATCGGCAGCTCAATGGACAATAGCAGAGAGAGAGGGAGCAGTGCAGGAAACAGCCTGTGGATTGTCCACAGTGAAGAGATCCACTGACTCCCACTGCAATGACAGCATTCAGTCAAAGCCCAAAGCAAAACATGGAAACAAGATGAAGGCACATTCCTGCATAATGCTTCACTGAGAGCTGATGTGAGGTGATGGTTTTTTGCTCCAGACAATGTCAGCTGCTCACTTGTTCAGTGAGTATTTGAGTCAAGCCAATATGATACATGTTAACAACTATTTTAACTCTCATCAGTATTTTTAATAACACTAATATGGTACAATTCAATGTTGTAACTGCCTTCATTCTTTGTGCCTAGATTCAGCACGGCGCTGGAAACATTCCTCACAGATCTTGGTTCATATTGACATGATAGCATCATGCAGTTGCTGCAGATCTGTCGGCTGCACATCCATGATCCAAATCTCTCCTTCCACCACATCCCAGAGGTGCTCTATTGGACTGAGATGTGGTGACTGTGGAGGCCATAGGACAGTGAACTCATTGTCATGTTCAAGAAACCAGTTTGAGATGATTTGAGCTTTGTGGCATGGCATGTTATCCTGCTGGAAGATGGGTACACTGTGGTCATAAAGGGATGGACATGGCAACAATACTCAGGTCAGCAGTGGCATTTAAATGATGGTACTAAGGGGCCCAAAGTGTGCCATGAAAATATCCCCCACACCATTAGACCACCACCAACAGCCTGAACTGTTGATACAAGGCAGGATGGATCCATGCTTTCATGTTGTGACTACCATCTGAATGTTGCAGCAGAAATTGAGACTCATCAGACCCGGCAACATTTTATATATGTGTGGTTTCCAGAGGAGAAATACTACTGACTTTAAGAAGATACTATTGACTTTAGTGACCTCCAGAATACACACACAGGACACAGGACCTATAGATGTGCATTCATTGCTGTGGAGATATGTGATAATCCTAAAGTGGTCCTAAAAACTAGATTATAAACTCTTGAGTGGAGTCTGTCAGGAAACAGGAAGCATTCAGCTGCTCTTAGGTTGCACAGACGTTGCGGACATTGCCCTCGGCAGCTTACCTGCACATCCATAAATGATTTTCTTGAAGTCAAAATAGCTGACATCTATTACAGACATTATATGGTGAAGACACACCTCAACATAAACCTACATACTGCGTTGATCTTCTGAGGATCACATGCATCCATAAACCTTGTCATGCACACTGTCATCTGACAGATCTGGGTTCTATAGATTTGAACCATCATCATCTTATGGTGTTTAGATTTAGTTTCCTTCATTAGTATATTCTGTAGACTACAGTGTAGTTGCATGGTGCATATTGTGTGTGGTGGTTCGGACATTATGAACTATTATACTTAATTTGTAAACCACGTAGAATCTTTGACAATAATATAATAAGAAAAGAAAAGAAAAGAACAAAATTGATGAATAAAACTCTCCTGAAACAGTGTAAAGGGTTTTTCTACCTTTGTCTTGTTTTTCCCAGTGAGACATACTCAGGGTCTTAAAGTACAGCTCTCCCTCATGCTGCCTCCTGACTAAGTTACTGTGACCCTCACCTGGATTTCAGCACCAAGCTTATTACAACCCTGAGTCCAGGAAAAATGGAAAACATAACATATACTGAATTGAAAACATTACAATTCTTTACATTCTGAATTTGGTGTCAGTTTCAAACAAGCTGTGACAGGACAAACAAAAGACTGTGAAAGTTGTGGACTGATCCAAAAACACCTGTTTGCCTGTTTACCAATGAACCTGCTAAACAGGCTCATTGGTAACAGACGTATCATCATCAGTATTATGACTGATGCACTGATTTCAGAATCAGGTTTGTAATAAGCTGAGAAAAGCAGACTGATGTCAGTCCTGTTGAAGAAGCTCACCTTCACCTCTTCCTGCTCGTCATGTCCCGCATCTTCCCCGCACTCCTGCTCCAAACACACGGCTCTCTGAGGAGTTCTTCTTCTTCCTGCTCTGTCTCCTCCTCCTCCTCCCCTCTCCACCGAGCAGCTTCACCTCCTTCTCGCAACAACAACAGCAGTTTTGGGCGGAGATTCAGACTGTCAGATTGTCAGATTAGAGTCTGTCACTGCACAACAATGACCTCCAGATGTCGCTGGTGGGCGCCTTCCACTCCTGTGGCCCAACAGGTGCTCATGGGAGATAAGAAAAGATAAGATAAGATGCTGTATATGTTGGTATTCTGTCTTTTCATACTTTTCTTCTGGCCATTGGTGGTATGGTCTGTGTGTGTGTGTGTGTGTGTGTGTGTGTGTGTGTGTGTGTGTGTGTGTGTGTGTGTGTGTGTGT
>JBBMOC010000011.1:912158-922386 GCA_037975185.1 Centropyge bicolor | reverse complement strand
CTCTCTCTCTCTCTCTCTCTCTCTCTCTCTCTCTCTCTCACTGTGCCGTCATGAAAGGTGACAGTATGAACTACAGCTTGACATGAAATAAAAATGTATTTATTATACATTTATTTATTTATTATTAATAAATGTATTTCGAAAGATTATGGAATAAAAACTTGAAATAAACGTGACTCTAGCGAAGTACAAACCATATTCAATAAATTAGCATCAATTTGAACATGAATATGAAAAGCTCCACAAGGGGGCACTCTATGCTCAAAGGTCTGCCAGTGTTGCTGCCCCGCAAAAAGTGAGATCAGTACAGAACAAAAAGAACAATCTGTGTGTCTGTTCATCTTTGTTCAACGAGTAATCTACAGAACTGTTTGATGATTGTTCACACTTATTCCAGAGAAAATGGTCTCGACAGTTGCATAATAATGGACAGATGCATGTTCATGCTGGGTTTCTACTCAGACACGTCTCTACAGGCCAGTTTGAAGTTTTCCACATTAGTCCGGCTCAGGAACGCAACTCTCATTGATGAGGTGCATAATCAGGTCAGAAACCTGCGGCGCTCCTTATCACCACCACCACACTGTTCACCCCAACCACTGCACAACACTCGTGTGGAGGATGGGCTCAGGATGGTTCAGGGTTGTGGTGGCTGATGCCATCAGATGAAATGCTTCACTGGTGTATTAGATTAATTGATCTCTATGATCTATAAAATCTAACTTGACAGAACAGTGTGACATTGTCATAACCCACAATGACGCCTCCTTTGTGCTGCCTGTCAAATGCATTTGCACAACACTAGTTACTGAGTGAATCACAGTCACATTTCCTGCATGAATTATTTCCTCTCTCTCAACAACCTGTTCATTTGACAGCTGGTCTCCTGGTCAGGGCTGCATGGGGGCGGAGACACAGGTTGGTTCATTTTGAAAAAGAAACAATATCAAAACATTCTCTGCACAATTTATTTACTGTCATTTTTATTGGCTCTACTTGACTTTAGTCAATGTGACTCAGTCGACCGCTTTTGGTAATGGTCAAAAAGGAAATATCTCAACAAATGTCATAACATTTGGCTCAGACATTCATGTTCTCCTCAGGATGAACTGTAATAACTTTGATAATCAATTAACTTCTGGCCAAATCATCAGGTTCAACATTTCAATTTGTCTATACAAAGTGGTTTATGAACAAATACCTTCAAAACTAATGACAGCTGTACTTTGTGTTCACTGCAAGTTCACAAATATTAGCTCTGTTTAAGAATATTTGACTGCGTTGAAATTTTTGGAATGAACTTCCTCCTTGACCCTTGACCCACGGATCCATTGTGTGCTAACATACGCTGTAACATTGTCGTCCCTAAAACAAGAAAACTCAAACACAGTGAAGCTGCTTTGGGCTTTAGATGACCTTCAACTAGTGTGTATGTGTGTATATAATCTACAGTCTAATATTGTCCTCCTGTATCATACACATTATGATTGTTTACACAACATGTCACATCAGATAAAACAATGTCACAGTGACTTCACTGCATGAAATCAGGTGACACTATTGTGATGGAGTAGACTTGAAAAAACACACTGAGTTCGTCATATGAAAAAAGAGTTTATTGATCTTTGTTATGAACCCACATGCAGTTATGTAGTTAACTTTTTTCCTTCAGGGTGTTAATGTGACACAGTGAATGACGGACTCACTACACAGTTGACAAAAAGCCCATCTGTCACTTCAAACAGAGAAACACACACAAGAGATTCACACAGTTGAACTGTCACTAATGCAAAATCATACATATCCCTTCTCTTTGGTTGTGTCTTCAGCTGGAGATTAAACTCTAATCCAACACGTGTCCTGGGAAACTGTCAGACTAACCTGAAAGAGAAATGACACAAACACAAACATGTAAGAGGAGTTTTTAATAAATAACTGCTCATGTTGCAACGCTGGGTTATATTTGTGCAGATTGTTTTTTCATGTTAGTGACCTCTAGAGGCTGCAGTGTGCATTACATCCCACAATAAGAGGCAACATACTGATGGTCTGGGGAGTTGCATGATGGGAACAGTTTCTTGACTAAAACAGCTGTGTCAAATGATTCACCACAGCCTTATTGTCACTGTCGGTGCACAGAAGCGCCATGACTGTATGTATGGTCAGTATTCCCGTTGTCTCTGCATGCAGTCTTATCTCTGCTGAAAATTATTCCTGCTAAAACGTGTCCTTTTCATAATAACTAGTTCATTGCCATATGTTCTTGCCATATACAAATCTGACTCCCAAACTATGACCTTTTTGCGATCTTACCTCTTCCGTTGTTGCATCCCAGACCACTGGCGTTTCCTACCCGATCCATCCTGGCCCCGAAACAGCTGGAGGTCCGTTTCCTGGTGGTCATCAGCAGGTCCTGCAGGCGGTTCCTCTGGCTCATAGTCCTGCTGCGGCTCTCTGCTGCTGATCTGTCTGGTAGCAGAGGATCTTGCTCACCCTCCTGGTCCGGGCTCCATCCTCGGCCAGTCTGGCTGCGCTCGGGCTCTTGGTTTGTCCCTTCATAGTCAGACTCAGAGTCCTCATCCTGGGTGGCTTCAGCCAGAGTCTCTTCAAAGCGCTCCAGTAAAGACTGGGGTGGATAGATACAGAGTCACATTTGATTTAGGCAAAGGAAACACATGTTGATGAGTGAAAAACAAAAATGAATACTAGTGAATCTGTAACTAGAAACATCCAAGAACCTGCTCTTGGGCTTGTGGCAAATTGTGCTTATTAAAGACAGCTAGAAAGAAAGACACTATAGTATTTAAGTTTAAAGTTTTAAACCAGACTTGCAAGCACCGTGGCACAGTTCAGCCCTTGAGGTTCATTGACTCAAGGTGATCATAAAGCTCAAAGCATGGCTGAATAGGGCCTAACTGGTGGTTTAATACACGTTTGTCTGCTTGGGAAGTGAGATGACAAGGATTGATCAGTCTGCACCTGCAACAAAAACTATTCTCAATATATAATTTTGTATGTTTTCTGAGAGATGAAGTGTCCCTTAGTTTTAATATTCAGGCAAAACCCAATGAATATACTTTATATTGTGTATTATTATATCTCCAGTCATTAAATGGCACCTCCAGCTCCTAATATTAACATAACAGTAGTGAATAGACATTATTTTGCCATTTCTTTGCTGATTTTCTGGAAATTCTGTTACATTTAATCCACACGGAAACTTGCTATTAAACCAAGGGATGATTGTTGAGTTGAACAATGAGTTTATCTCTAAATGCTTCAATCAACCTAATAAATATGGGAGGTTTTAATTGTATAATAGGTTTCTAACCCCCAAAAAATGCTGAGGATGCTTGTAAAGAGAACATGGCCTCACGTCCTCATTGGTAGCTACAGCCCTTAAATCACCTCCAGTGAGTTGGGGATAGAAGTGGAAGCAGAAATCTCAAAACGTGGCCTCATGAAACCAAAGCATAAATACTTTTTGAAGTGATGTGTGTGATTCTACTGTAAAGCATTGTCTCATCTTTGGCCTAACACAACTGCCTCCCTGTATTTGCTGATGAATGCAGCCGACCTTCCACAAAGAGCCGGCGTGCTTCCTTACCTTGAGCTGAGCCAGGTCGCTGGTAGAAGACGGTCTCCCCAGAACGTGACTGCTGACCAGTGTGTGCTGACACAGCAGGACCAGCAGGCCCCACAGGACAGCCGTCCTCATGTTATCCTTCTGCTGCTACTCTGGGTACTGCAGCTGGCACGGATGGATTTTATATACATGCCAGCACATACTCACACACACACACTCACCATGCTACAGACAGACAGTGTCAGTGGCTCATCATTTTGTCGATCGGCTGAAGAGCATTCTGACACCTCGGCATGATAAGACAGCCAGTCAGATGTCCCTGTAAGTGGTGCTGGGTGGTAGGTGATGTGTGTACGTGTGTGTACTTGTACTAGCTGCACAGTGAGGACCCGGACAAGCATTTAACCAACAGAGTGAGGACATTTTAGTTTTAAGTTTTAGGTTAAAAATTAGGTTTAGGTTTAGGTTAGGTTAAGGGACTCTGTGTGTGTGTGTGTGTGTGTGTGTGTGTGTGTGTGTGTGTGTGTGTGTGTGGCATGACCTCAGGAGCCATCTTGAAGCTCTGAGCTCAGACGTGCTGTGTATTGACAGGAATGCAGCATTCATCATGCAAATACTTGGCACCGTCAGCAGCTCCTGAGCCTGAAAAACACCATAGTAGGTTAAAACTGCTGCTCCGGGGCTACAGGGAGGGGAAGTGGTTTAAATTGGAAGAAGGCAAGAATAGTATGCCTACATAATATTTAATTTTTATAACAGCCGATGGAATGTCTTTCCACTTCCATTTTGTTTCAAATTATGTCTCGGTTTGTGAGGTGGGCAGGTTTTAGCTACATCACTTATGTTCAACTTTGTTTAAAAATCTAGTTGAATGTCAGCAGTACACACAGAAAAAATATGGGCTGTTTCCACTTAACCTAGTAACAATGGATTAGTTATAGACAATACCAAATATCAAATCAATAGTTTGACATTCTGGAAAACTACACTTATCTGCTTTCTTTCCAAGAGAGACATGGAAAGACTGACCCCACCCTCATGTCTGTAGTACAGATGGATTTAGAGCCAGGAAGTGATGAGCTTCTGCATCTGAGTATCTCATCTCACCATCAAGAAGAAAACAAATGAATCTATTTCCCAAAATATTTATCTCTTTATTGGAGAGTTGTCATTATAACGAGCGAGTTACTGGACCGTGAGTCTCTACAAACTCTACAATACCACATAGACATAGTGGCTGTTCAATTCCTAACTCAAGTGCCACTTACTCGATTTCTCCTGATGCTTCAGGCACACTTCATGGTCTTCATCAGATGCAGTTTGCTCAGTTTTCATTGTCTCAACTGATGATAACAGAGGCATCTCAATGACAGCTGAGCAAACACGAGTCAGTGAGTCAGGGCCAAAGATGCAGCTGGAAACATCTGGTCTGTTCAGTCCACACCACTGTGACCTACATCTGTCACGACCAGCTGAGAGGACAGTGGTAAGCCAGCCACACAAAGAGATTTTCAAGTATGCACACGTCGGCTCCATTTGGAGTCTAAAGGAAGTAAAGCAGCAGTGTTTTTGTTTACTACATCCATGACTGCACTTCTCTGTCTCTGCCTGTAGTTTAACCATAAAGCTCATACTAGAGGCCTGTTTCCTGGAAAGTCAACAGTCCACCATTTCAGTTCATTTAAGAAAAATTGACGCAGGCAGAAAATAAAGTAGTTTGAGGGTTCATTCATATTGTTTGTGTCCTCATCTCTGTGTCCATCTCTGTCAGTCTCATGATACATAGGTGTTAGGCAGCCAATCACAGGACAACCATGTGACTGTATCACCTGCAGTCAGCAGCAGAGGTTTGGTCTCTCGTGTTGAAATGAAGCCTCTGCCCAAGGCTGATTATTCAACAAGCCACGATTCAACAATGAATGCTGGTTTGACTCAAACTAAACTCTGAATGAAAAAGATTCTGAACAAATGTCCAGGTATTTAGTTTCAGTTTCCATCCGCTGTGTTGAAGATTGAATGTTTATTGCTGTCCATGGTGCTGAAAACAAGGAGTTTACTTTGGCTGTGGATGCTGTGGCTGTGTGCCTTTGTATATTGAAATACATGATCAGACCTTGCAGACGATCAGACATCATGCTGGCATGACTTGTATTTTTCCACTTGTTGATGGTAAGAAGTGACCATTTGTTGTTGTTGCATGATAATATTCTTGCATTCATTAACAGGAAAACCTTGGTGATGTTCAAGCAACACTCGGTGAAATGATGTGCAGTTAAAAACATTTATTCAAACTTTCAACGGTACTAAAAGAACAGCCTTACATTCATTTTAAATAAATATACATGTAAGCCACAAACAATATTCAATAAATATTAGTAAATAAATAGAATCAAATAAAAATATCTTTTGGTAGAGACATTGTAGTTCCAGAATTTAGACGGTAAGACTTCATCTTCACTTTGGATCTGCAAGAGAACAAGAACAACTTTTATTAGGACTGTTTAACCAACGTGTTACCAAGCTTTATCACTGTACTGGAGGATGAGAAAAACTCTCAAATCTTGTTGATGAATATAATGATTTTCTGTTATCTTTCAAATAAATGGCAGAAATTAACAGAGCTGGTTGGAGTTACTGTAACTTACTGTATCTGCCAACAGTGTTGCACCCAAGAGAGCTCATAGAACCTATTCTGTCTAACCGTCGACCGAAGCAGCCAGAGGATCTTTTGGACGAGTCGTTGCGGACGTTCTTCAGGTCTTTGGCTGAGAGAAACTCCCTGATCGCTGCCTCGTTCAGTCCGGTTTGGAGCTGCTGTTCATCCGCAGCCTCCTCCATGTTCAGGCTGTCCACACTGTCCGTCTCAGCAGGGGGTCTTTGGCCCAACTCAGCGTGCTCTGAAACTGACTCCTCTAGTCTGTGAAGCAGCACCTGCAACACCCATGAAGACACAAGTCAGGCCAAGTCTTATATGTTAAAAATAAATCTTGCATTATTGCATCAAGGATATACAGGAAACCATTTTTGCAACAGTTTGTGATGAATGAAAAGCAGATTTTCAGGTCATTCAAAGCATTGTTGCTCCATTCTCACAGTGTAGGCCCCAAATAAACATTGTTTCCTTCATGTTAAGTGAATTTAACTTCAGTAAGAACATATCAGATGAAAAAGTCCCAGTAAGTGAGATGACACTTTTATACAATACAATCTATAAACTAAAGTTAGACACTGTAAATGAAATGAAACTGTCATGTCTTGCTGCTGCAGATCGGGGCCACAGTGGAGCCATGTTTCAGTCATCTCACCTTTAAGATGTCCATGTCCGTGTCGGTCAAGCTGGTGCTGATGGGATATGAGCTGAGCAGCTGCAGGTTTACGATGAGGAGGAGGCCGCAGAGAGGAATGGAGGACAGATGCATGTTTCTGTTGTTCTGTATGGGTGGACAGATGGGTGGATGCTCTTTGGCTTCTCTTCCAGTTAGCCGTTTAGATGCCGGACTCCATAGCGACTCTGCTCTTTTATACTTCAGCTTGACACATGTAGGTATGCCAGGAATTTGACTGGCATTCCTGACACCTGCCTCTGATAACAGGAGCTGTCGGAAACGGATCCTTTTAAAGCCTCCTCTCTTAGATATGGGGTATTCGTATGACATAGCTGCTTCCGTATGCTACTCTGTCTCAGGAACACACTCCAACCCCCATGGACACGAGACGTTGTTGTCACTGAGCTGTGGGAAGTAGTAAACGGGAAGACAGTGTGACAGTGTTTCTAAATCGAGGGCTGTACGTGATTGTGGTGGAGTAGGAGAGATCAGCCTTCGCTGTGAGGGACCAAAGTCAGATGCCACTCACTTTATTATCTGTCTGTCTTTGATTCAGAAATATTTATACTAGGACAGGACAGCTGCGATTTCTGACTCTAGCTCATGGTCCCTGGAAGATGATCCTTATTTTGGTGATCCTCTGATGTTACACCATCAGCAGGTCTACCTGTTCTGAGTGATCCATTTTTTGTTTTGTGAAATGTATTAATAGTTTATCATTTACAGGAAGAAAAAAGGTCTTTGGGTAAATATCAGAAATGCTCCTTTACGTCTCAGCCAGCTGGAACGGCTGTTGATGTCTGTGTTTGATTGACAGCAGGCTGCCAGTGTGACACCATATGGAACAACAACAACATGGTAAACATACTTATACTGTAGCCGATATGTTATGGATGGACAGTGTTGTTAGAGAAGGAGACTTGACTGATGAGTGATGTCATTCTGGCCCATTCTCACTCCCAACATGTCAAACACAGCAGCCTATAGAGTAAAGTTTTGATGTGTTGTCAAAGTCAGGTGATGTCAGTATGAAGAGCAAGAAAAGTCTACTTATGGAGGAGATGAATGAGTCAAGCACAGGACTGGGGACCAGGTTTTGTGTCCCGTGTGAAATCAAAAGAGAAGCTTGACTTCTTTCTACTTATGTCAGTGAAGCTTTGTAATTTATAGAACTGAAAATACATAACTTTAACTTTTTTAACCCAAACAACTATTTTTTCCTAAACCCAACCAAACTGTCACTGTTTCACAGCTTTAACCAAGTGTTTATAATTGTTCTCAGTGAACTTTATTTTGAAAATCTAAGTGGATATTGGTGACCAGGTGGTGGGGTTATACTCCATGTTGTTTGAAGGTGAGAGTTGGGCCTCCTGACAGTGAATGAAGCTGTTGCTTAGTCTTGTGGAGTTGGCTAAAGAAGCCGCATGAGGGCTGGGTGTGGTCGATCACAATGCTGATGGCGGGTGTTGTTGATGTCCAGGAGGTTGTGGAGGGTGGTGCCAGTGATCTTCTCAGCTGCTCTCGCTATGAGGCAGTTGATGGAAGCGCAGCTCAATGCGGTGATGCAGCTGGTCAGGATGCTCTCAAAGGTGCTGCAGTTCAAAGTCGTCATGAGGTTCAAGTTTACTTAAGTCAGTTACACAGTCACTTATGAACTGTGAAAATGAAACAGATTTTTGCAGGATTTTACTTTTTTTAATTTGTGTAATCAATGGAAACAGCAATGTGTCTGTAGATGGCTGTCATCAGGTGGGAGAAATACTCTGATTCCTCAAGTTGAAATATTCAAATAATCATGTAAAAATACTCAACAAGTAAAAGTTCATTCATAATTTTACTTAGGTAAAAGTACAGATATAATCAACTGAATAACTTCTTTTTTGTAAGTTAATATTGGTACATTAATGTGTGAGCAGCATGTTGATATTGTAGCTGCTCCAGGAGGAGATCGTGCTAACTAGTTTATTCCAGTGTAGGGGCAAAGTGCTGTGACACCACACTGTGCTGATCGTCTGGACTCTTCTCTGATTTTCGCTTTCATTTTGGAAATGTTGGATATTTCACTTTGGTTATTGAAACCCTGAAAGTGGAACTGGAACATGGTGGATCTAGACTAGAAGTATGACGTATGAAGAAGGAGTTGTTTTGTGTCTTTCTCTGAAGGTTCAGGATCCATTTCATGCGTTGACTCTGTGAAAACATTAGAATAATGCTGCTGTAGATAAAAACTCTCTCTCAGGTGTGGTTTGTCGACATGTTTGTGTGTGTCATTTGTAACAGCTGCAGAAGATGGAGTCTCGTCTCACACTGAGTCAGTGGATCCACGTCGAGTCAGTGTGTCGCTGTCGAACCTTCGCACAGCTGGACATGTCTCCACAACATGAGCTTTTTGTGTTGGTGGGTCAGAGGTTCTAACTGCAGACTTGTAGACTCATTATTTTTTAACAGGTGGGTTCCTTCATGTTCCACCGGTGAAACTCTGACACCTCCCTGCTCCTGAGGTCATTTGTGCCTTCCTCAGTTCCTTATGTGCAATCAAGGAAAGGTGTGTGTGTGTGTGTGTGTGTGTGTGTGTGTGTGTGTGTGTGTGTGTGTGTGCTTGCAGGCAGTCTTTCATCACCTTAGAACAAACTGAATGGAAATCAGTCATCTTACTCGTTTTGTTTTTTAATTGAAGCTGTGAGAAACGAAGCTAAAACCTAAACTGTTCACAGATGCATCATGTGAAACTTTTCATGTGAGAATAAAACATAGCCTGCAAGAAGCAAAATTTAATTCATTTCAAAACATAGTTTCTGTTCCCACCCCAATTTAAAAAAAGAAATTCAATCAGACTCAGTCGTTATGCAAAATAAGTATTTTACTACAATATAATCTATTACAGCTCTACTTCAGCCAACAAGAAAATAATAAATAATAAATACATTTACAATAATTTATTAGCTCACATATGAAAAACAGTCCTGCATGAGAACCGTGGACAGACTGAGGTGAGTCAGTCGAAGCTTGGTGACTGACAGGAGCTCCTGTGTTGTTCATGTGCTCACAATGATGTGTCGATGGGAGAGAGTCGTCGTCGCCTGTTGACAGAACAACAACATCACTGTGACACATTAAAAAGCACTTTGTCACAGTTTTATGTCTGAGCTGGTCATGAGTGCAGCTGCTGCCCTGGTGCCCTCGAGCAACTGAACCTCCAGCTGCTCCAGATGCTCAGTCAAAGAATGAATGTGAATGTGAAGGAGCAGCTCATTAATCATAATGAATTCACCCTGAACTATTTGTGTGTGTGTGTGTGTGTGTGTGTGTGTGTGGG
>JBBMOC010000011.1:773418-911764 GCA_037975185.1 Centropyge bicolor | reverse complement strand
ATCTATCTATCTATCTATCTATCTATCTATCTATCTATCTATCTATCGACATCCATCATGAGATAAACCTTTATTCGTCCCATAGTGGGGAAATTCACAACAATTCATCATATATCACATATTGATCATATTTTCTGCTTCATATTCTGAATGCAACAGTCTACAAACACATTTCAAAATAAAGTTTTTCCTGTCTTAAAAATAAATTATCATATTTTTGACATGAAAAGAAAAAAGTCACTTTAAGTCTGTTTTCTCTATTGCAATTATTACAAATAAATTCCAATTTTTAATTTTTTCCCCACCTGGTCCCGGTGGTCCCGGTCCTGCCCTCAGCAGCCCAGCCCACTGAAGGAGCCGATCCGGTCGAGCCGGACCCCGAAGCAGCTCCTCATCCCGCCTTTCTTGTAGCGGCTCCACGAGCGCTTCGACGTCCTCACCAGGTCCTTGAGGAGGCGGGACAGGAGGCTGTCTTTGTCCGCAGACAGAGCCGAGTTCCCGGGGTCGGAGGAGTCCCAGGAGGCGGCGGCGGACCCCCCGAACACCGACCTGCCCGGGTCCCCGTCTCTGCCTCCAGCCTCCACCTGCACCGGGGACAGATAGGGCTCCTCCTCCAGGAGCTGCTTCAGACTCTGAGGGACAGAAAGAGAAGGGTCATCACAGCCTCAGTGACGTCCTCTACCTGGACGGACGGACGGACAAGTGCAGGTAGACTCACCTGCAGGTCAGAGACGGGGCTGCCCTCCACCATATGCAGCAGGAGCAGCAGAGACAGACAGCAGCACACTGATGTGTTCATCTTCTCTTCTCCTCGGATTCTCCTCTCCTCCGGCCAGGTGACGCCTTTATACCACCTGATGACGTCACGAGGCCTGGGAAAATTAACGAGGTGTGACTAATGGTCCTGCACGTAGGGGGAGAGGACAACCTGAAAACTGAGACAGGAAGTATTCACAGGTTGAGACTCCTCCGATGCTGTCAGAGCCACAGACCCAGGACTGGAGGGTCTCAGCTGCTTCTGAGAAGCTTGAAGAGTCCAGGTCTAGGTTCACTGGGTCTCAGGTTCTGAGGAGACTCTTAATTAGTCTCAAGTTCTTCCTCACAGACCTACAATATCCCATCCTATATGTCCTAATCTCAGTGTTGTTGTTTTTTTACAGTGATTATAATTGTTCCTTGACAATATTTTGATAATCACTTCTTCTAAAATCTCATGGAAACAGTGCATGGAAACAATGATGAAGAGAGGGCGAGGAACAAGGATGGACTACAGAGACAAAAAAAAAACCCTAATTATTGTTCTTTTCAACCAAGTGATATCAGTTCAAATACTTACTAATACTATAGTAAGTACTAATACAAATACTATACTACTCTCTAATACAGTCTCCTAATAAGACAGAAATGAGATCTCAATCTGTAAATCTTTAACCAAAAGCTAAAACTGAGTTTGAATGCTTTTAGTATTAGGTGTGTCCTGAACCTGTAATATCTCTGTAGTGAACAGTCCAGTCTTCTTCCAGCTCTGCTCTGCAAACACTTCAGTCATTTTTCTGTGTCTCACTAATGATCCTAAAGGGTTTGAATTGTGCACCTGCAGAGTCCAGAGGTGAGACTCAGCGGAGGTGGTGAGAATTAGCCACCGTCCAGAAGGCTGCCGGGGGTAAACGATGAGCGATTAGCCCTGGACCCCGTGAGGCCGAGCACAGCGTGGAGGTGGGCGGCGGATAATTGACATCTCACCAGCTCCTCCACTGGAGAGCCATCACAGGAAATTGACTTGAGCCTCAGGGCGGCAGCGAGCGCTCCACTTGTTCCTCATGGAGAGAATCTGAGCTCTGGTAATCTGATTTGTTGATTCTGTCACACAGATGAGATACTGTCAGACAAAATGCCATCAGATCATGAGGTGACTGTTTTTCTATTGGTTTTTAAGTCAAATGAGCAGTTTATTTTAAGCAAAATGTGCTTAAGTGTCAAAATACAAAATCACTGAAAAATCATATTAATAAATATTTTTTGTTGAAATATGCAAAGAGAGGAAGGAAAATAAAGAAGGAATGACAAAGCCTGATAAACTGGTTCAAAATTATAAACAACAGACCGACGATGGCGGTTCACCACCCGACATGATGTGTCGGTGTGATTCAATCATGTTGCATTTAGTTTTTAGTTCATGATGAATTTTTTGTTGTTTGTAATTTGTCATTTGCATGGGTTGTTCTTGTAAGACTTGCCGATCTGTTTGTTCATTCATTTACTTGTTCTTGTTTTTTTAATGCACCGACTCTGATGAAGCTCTGGTGTTCAAAAGTTCTGTTGGAACAAATCAGACCTTTATCTGCAAACATGAGTGTGGAAAGTTGAAAATAGAATGTGGCATCTTACCTGGTGATGGAGCAACTTAAATGCACATTCAATACTTAACTGTTTATAACTCTAGATGAAAGTGACATGTAGAAATCAAAAGATTATTAACATATGGAAAATGCATGACTGTGATGTAGTGAGACAATGTGACGAGATGCCTGCTCTCCCACGTATGAAACATGAATTACTCAAAGAAAAAGTACCACAAATCTGTATTAGGTGCAATAATTAAGGAAATGCACGAAACCAATGTGGAAGTGAATCACTTCAGGGGGTGACGTCACCTGTTGTAAAAAGAAGTTAATTGTATGTAAGATTATGAGAAATTGACCCCAGTTCTTTAGTTATTACATTGATGAAAATTTTTCTAATTAGTTAATGGTCTCATGATTTCAAGTCCTCTTCAATACAAATCCAGAGTACAATACAAGACAAAGCAGGTTGTGCTTCAGGTGGTTACCTTGAGTTCTCAGAGAAGTCCAATCAGGACAGAGTAAAAGCCCTGCCCTCTCATGCAAATATGGCCACTTCTGGCGCCAAAAAACTAAGATGGCGACGGCCACAACACCAGATTCAAGGCTTCGAAACAGTCATCCACAAACCAGTTAAGCAGCATCCTGATGGGTTTATACTTGAACTGGATTAAGTTTAGTTCAAGAGATCATTTGAGCTCACATTGGTCTTTAAAGTCAGATACGCTCTGTTATGTGTCAGTTACACAATTGATGAAGCTGAAACCCACAGAGAAAAAAGTTTCAGCATGAATCTCAAAATCTGCCGAAATGTTGTTGTTGTTTTTTTAAATAACTTAATACTTTTTTTCTGAAAAACAATGATTTGTTTGTATTTCTCGATTTCCAGCGGATCGTCTGTTATACAAGGACAACAGTGAGATTGTTACATCAGTCGACTGGCCTGTAGGTCTCTACAGCTTCAGAAGGACGGAGCTGTGCAGGCTGCTGCTGAGACATGCTGACATTTCTACCTGTCGCTGTCACTCAGGTGAAGAATGTGCCGTCCACCCTCTCGCCAGTTCCCCTCCATTAGAGGCCTTAATTAGAACACGGATGCCTTATCATCTAAATGATGGAGCTTCACGAGGTGACGAACTCTGATGTGAAAGGCATCCACACTGACGTCAATTCTATAGGTCAGTACAGGAGAGGTTCCCAGAGGAGGAACCCCCCACTCAGCTGATAAGACTATTACTAGTTTCACTAGAAACTGTTGAATTTTAAAAAATGAGAATGCAGAGTCAACATGTTTAACGTCTCAGTCACACTGTCAATCAGTGGAAGGAAACTTTGATCCAGGCTGAAATCTCTCATCAAGCACTTTCTGGATTGTCATGACATTTTGGGCAGATACAGTTTCATATATAGATATAGATTCAGTATTTCCCACTAAATCACTGGGTAGAGTTTGAAGCAGTGATGTAAACAGGAAATTGCACCTTCTATTGACCTGAATTTTTTCGAGTTTGTCAGCAACACATTAATCAAACATCACTGTGGTTTGTGCAGAAGAGGATTCTTTGTCACCTTTCTTCCAAAAATAAGAGCAGGAGTTAACAATTCATGAGAAAATATCAACACAACTAACTTAACATGACGTAAAGAGAGCAGTTAAACATGGTCTTTGACCAGCAACAGAAGGCAGGTGATGTAATGCTGTCTTTGGTCATCGCAGGATTCGATTCCCAGCAAACACCAGTCAGATGCTCACACTGGGACAAAAGTGGGCCTGAATCAGATGGCAGATACAAGAAATGCACTGAAAACTGAAATCATGTAAATCATTTAAAACCATGATGGATGTTGGATTCTGGACCACCTCACTGGCCGGCCACAGTATGTCAAAGTGGATGGCTGTGCCTCCGATGTAGTGATAAGCAACCTCAAGGAACGGTTCTGGCGCCATTGCTCTTCACTCTCTACACCTCGGACGTCCGGTTCAGCTCTGGTTCCTGCCATCTCCAAAAGTTCTCAGACGACTCCTCCATTGTTGGATGTATCACAGATGATGAGGAGGAGTATAGAGGACTGATAGAGAGCCTCATCACATGATGTAACAGCAACCACTTGAAGTTCAACATCAGAAAGTCCGAGGAGCTGGTGGTGGACTACAGGAGGAACAGGAGGTCTCCTGCCCCAGTCGCCATCCAGGAGGAGGAGGTGGAGAGGGTGGACTCATACAAGTACCTTGGGGTCTATATCAACAATAAACTGGACTGGACTCACAACACAGACGCCCTCTTCAGGAAAGGACAGAGCAGGCTGTTCTTCCTGAGGAGACTCAGATCATTCAACGTCTGCAGCAGGCTACTGAAGAGCTTCTACCAGTCTGTGGTAGCCAGTGCCCTCTTCTTTGCTGTGGTGTGCTGGGGAGGCGGCCTCAAGGCGGGTGAGGCCAGCAGACTCACAAGCTGGTGAGCAAGGCCTGCTCTGACGTGGGGCTTGAACTGGACAGTCTGGAGTCACTGGGCGAGAGGAGGATGAAGGACAAAATCAAAGTCATCCTGGACAACCCCTCTCACCCTCTCCATGATGAGCTGTGGCCGATGGACAGCTCTTTCAGTCAGCACATCATTCCACAGAATTGAGCGCTTCAGGCGCTCCTTTGTGCCCATTGCCATCAGACTATACAACAGCAGTGGACTGTCCTCAGCCCCCGATACATAATGACAGTGACATGCACGCACGCACGCACGCACACACACCACTCACGCACACACAGTGTCTGTCGCACTCAGGACTCTACTTACACTCCTTAATAATTCTGCTGGTTTTGTTGTCATTATGCTGTATTATCTTTCATATGGCACTATTTATATTACTGCTGCTGTTGTTATTATACCATTATTAAGCTGCATTATCTATTATGCTGCATTGTCTCTCATATTGCACTATTTACAATTACTGCTATTGTCGTTGTTATGCTGCATTATCGTTCGTATTGCACTATTGACATTTGCTGCTACTGTCATTATTATGCTGGATTATCTCTCATATTGCACTATTTACATTTGCTGCTGTATTGGAATGCCACCTTATCCACTAAACCACTTTAGATTCCACTTTGCACTTTGTATCAGTTGTATATGCTGGGTTTTTTTTTAACACTTTACACTTCACTTTAACAGTGGTATATACCTGTTGTATATACCTCTTTTTATAGTTATATTCCTTATATTGTTATCTATTTGTATGCTTGTGCTGCTGCAACACCTGAATTTCCCCTATGGTGGATCAATAAAGAATTATATTATCTTATCTTATCTTACCTTATCTTGTTTTGTCAATGAACAGATGTGAGTGACTGAGACAAATTTATAATTAGGGCTTGTCATTTTGAAGCCCAGTATTTTCATATAAGCATTCATTGCTAACACACTAAAATACATGTCTCCAAAGCTCTAAACACATTTTCTGCTTTGCACCTAGGTCATAATTCAACATGACACTTTTTGCAATACATTGTATATGTTTCTGTACATAAGACTACACACAAATGCCACACACACAGACCAGTTGGCCACTACATGTGCCACGTGGCCAAACGTCTAATTGACAAATTTTCCTTCACACGACATAATTCAGGATCAAATCAAACTGTACACATCACTTGTGGTACGACACCAGTTTACGTCATGAATAGCTGTCATGTCTTAAACTCAATAACCATACAAGAATCGTGCAGAATTTACTGCCTAGTCACTCTATTTCTGTTTTTTTCCTGAAGAACAGTTGGGGTTAGTATGAGAAAAGGGCAAGACACATTTAAAGTAATGTTTCACCAACAGCATCACCTGAGGTGGACCAATCTGTTCTTCTTCCCTCCTTCGTCAAATATCAATGTTTTGCCTCTTGGCGTCTCAAACCAGATGCACAAGGTTTAATCACAGTATGAAACTGTGGACTTTGTCACTGTTTATCCTGCATCACTTGACTTGCTCTAAGTAATGTAAGCTCTTAGTTACATTGGAGTCAGTTGAAAGCCCACTGCCTCTCATACAGACCTACAGTCAGAACAAACCTTGTGCGTCCACATAAGACCAATGAGAACAGTCTGGACAGACATCACTGTGACACACTTCTGACATGCTAATGGCAGAACCAAGGTTGGCAACAACTCTATCGTGGTTGTGACACATTTTCGGACACTGTTTGAACCCAGTGTCTGACGCCGTCCGGTGCGAGCAGGGAATGTGGCACCTGATAAATGATGGGACGAAGAGACAGTGTATGCCATCCTGTCAACACTGCTGCAGCACCTCAACCCCTTACCAGATTAGTTTATCACCAACATGCTGCCAGAAGAATCCTCAGCCATCTGCCCTCAACTGGCTGCTCCAGCACAACGTCATCCTGCTTTTCAAAGAAACATTAAGAGTTTCACTGAAAAGTTCACCTTTTACCTACTGATAATGTGATATGTGTAAACCATTAGCTTGTTGTTGAATTGAAGAATTGAACAGTTTCATGGAGTTCCTCTGGGATGTATTCAAGGACCTCTGCCTTTCAAAGGGAATCATGTTGATTGTATATTACTGACCAGTTTTTTTCTGTTTTAAGTGGTGAAATGAACAAATTGTATGTTGATTGGTCATTCTGACGTTTCTCGTTCTTTCTGACCTTTCTCCAGTTCATAGTTTACTCATTTCCAACTGCAGGTAGGTAATCATTGACAAGCTTTCCAAAAATAGCCATCAAAACTTGCTTCTATAAACAAAGAGGCCAATTAAACTTACTTGTTAACTTGTTGGCAGAGATGAAATGTTTAAAACATTACAGGTTTGCGAATTGCACCCATCAAGAGTAACAGCTTGATCATTTTAAAGAGCATTAATTAGTTCAGATCAGAGGATTGTGCGGAGTTAATGAGGCTTGTGAGGAGCTCGTACTGAGATAACATTTGGGAGGGTTGGTGTAGAAATGATAGGACTCTGATATGTGGCTTGTGCTGTATCTGCCTGTTTGTCTCGTCACTTCCATTTGATATCAATGGACCTATGTACCATCGAGGGTCAAACAACTTCACACACACATTCAGTCAAAGTGCTAACCACAGTGACACAACATATTCATATGGTATATTATAGACATACATTTGAATTATTATTAGAACCAGGTTTATTGCTAAGTGGATGTTGACAGACAAGGGATGTGTCTTGGTATTTTGGTGCATAACAATAAATATAGTAGGAAAAAAGAATGAAGAATATAAAATTGAAAAAATCTATAATAAATATTAAAGGGTTTTTTTAAGTAAAATACATCGTGTAAAATACAGCCATTATCTTTCCTGCTCGTCTTAGTGTGCTGGAGGAGTTAATAGCAGGTGGATGTACACATCTTACTGTTTTAGTGTGTGAACAATTCACCACCTTCATCACAAAGGTCAAACAAGAAGTAAACCCACTGTGCATCACCAAGAGACACGGCTGTTCAAAATCACTCCCTACTCTCTCCTTCACACCCTGAATAGTAAACATTGTTATGTTCCTAGTCACAAAAGTCTCCACTGTGCATTCATATGTTTGCTTACCTTCACAGTCGACCCATTCTCGTCCCCAGGTTGTCAAATGCTGATGTTTTGACAAGGTGCACTTTGGCCTCTGTATAAGACGCTCTGGGTTTTCAACTGACTCTTCTGCCAGAAGCCTTTCCAACACATGGTTAACACTGTGAAACGTCACAGTTTGGTTAGGTTTACATCCTCATACATCCACCCTGATCTCCTCCACATGCTGACCTCACATCACTTACTCTTTATACTACGTTACTTGACTTGCTCTGAGCATCTTATATGGCCGGGGATGAGTTTACATTGGACATGGTTGAAGGCCCAGTGCGTCTCATACAGACTAAAGTATATGTTGTGCAGCTGTATGAGATGCAGACAGGCGGGACAAAACATTAGTATCTGATGACCTGGGAATGAGAAGAAGTAGAAGACAGTCTGACACAGTAGAATTACTGATCATTACTTCACTGTCCATAATGATAAAGGCTCCAGTTAGACTATTCACACAGTCACAGAGTTCAGAGAATCAGAGTTAGTTGAGTGTGGCTCCAGTTCACCTTGCTGAGGGCCGAAGCTGCAGAACAGCACCATTTTAACCTTGATGGCGTCCATCAACCTCACCGTCTATTCCTGTCCTAGACTGATCCCAGACTCCCACGCCGTTACATCATGCCTTCCCCTTCCTGCGGGCTGTGGAAAGATTAGCATACACATGTTGTAAATGTGACCCCTCTAGTGCCACCTTTGCACAGATAAGGCTATTTTCACACAGCGAGGATGGTGTTGCATATATTTAGCATTAGTTCATGTTATTTTTAAACCATCACCTAAATAACAGAGGACGGGTTTTTTTCACTTTCTCTTTGTTACTGGATCAGATGTTGACATTTTTACTAGAAGAAATAGTGAAATTCATAGTATAATAAAAACACATTGAATTGTGACAGCCTCCATTTTGCTGGGTCAGACCTGTGTATACAGGCTTGTGCTGATATCCAGTCTCAGGCTATTAAAAAGAGTCAGACAGCACAGGGTCTTTATTACAGCCTCTAATTAACTCTGTTCCTCTTTTAAATGACGGGTTTGATCGACGTGTCAGAGGCCTTTATTCTCATCAGCTGTGCCTCCAGTCACTGCGCTGGGAATGAAATTTATCTTTATTTAGATAATTTATTTAGATAAATTATCTTTTTTAATTTATTTATTTCGCACTTTCCTTTGAGACCACAATGCCAACCTCTCCGCTAACATGCAGATGTTTACCGGCTTTAATGCTGACACTGACTGTACATGCATTGTCGTCTGTGTTTAGATCTGAGTCGATTTGAACTACATATTTTAAAATATTTAACTGAATAAAGTCATCAAACATGTGTTTTAAGTTGTTTTCAAGAACTGTTCTTAGTGGTGACGACACGACTGTGACTGGTGGCTCGGCCTCCATCTGCTCCACTGAACAGCATCAGAAAAACACAGATTTTTAATGTGGATTTTTTACCGGTTATAATCACCAGTTCTGGCTGGTTTGGAGAAGTGGGGACCTCTGCAGACAAGTGATGAACTCTGGGGGAATCCTAACAGGAAGATGCCAACTACAGAACACTGAGACCATAAGTCTGTGAGCAGTAATAATATGAAATAAGAATAAGAATAAAAACCAAAACAAAAATAAAAAATTTAAGTGTTGATGAAATTAATGGATTATGAAAATGAATTAAATTGTCATATGAATTAAACCAGATTAAATACATAACCTTGAAGTTGTGACATACTCACATACTCACACAACTCACGTTGATCATTATGAAATATTATTTTGCCTCGCTTTTTTTCACAATGAGTTTATTGCAGGTCTTTTTTATTTCCTTTTTCCAATGACCTTTTGATTTCATAATGATGCTTTTCATCAAGAGAAACAGGAGATATCTTTTTATAATATCTATATACAAAATTTGTATGAATGTATTAGCTTTTTATTTTCTTCTTGCTCAACAGTGTTTCTTCAAAGCAACAAAAACAGAGCAAAATATGTTCCAGTGTTTAACACATATGCCTCCAGGACATAGTTCTCACACAGATGCAAAGAGCTGCTTACGATGTCATTAAAACCTCTTTAGCGCCCCCCTTCCTCCACCGTTGACCCCCCACTGTGTCCTGACAGATATCAATGGTGTTACCTCAGGCTGCCAGGACACCCATGGTCACTAATGCCCTGGCAACACACATAGAGAACAGAAAGAAACCCGGTGTCTACATGAAAAGTCAAACCATTCACATACAGCATTTATAAAGGTGGAACACACATGTGAAGCCAATGAGATCCCAGGACGCCATTTTGAGTTTCTTCACAGAAACCTGACGACTGCATGAGCAACACCTTCCACCTGTTAATAACCATCCGCTCATTTTAGGAATCGTGAAAAGCACAGTAACACAATGTGCCAAAGCGGCATCGGTGAATACATGTGTGATGCCATGGTAAAACATTCATAATGGACCTGCTTGTTGGTCGTCTACCTACCGGATGGATCATGACTTTCTGCACCACTGTGTTATTCGGGATGAAGCTGGACCCTCTGGCAACAGTGGCAGAGAAGAGGACTGTTAACAAACTGCTGGTCATCCTGGACAATGCCAGTCACCCTCTGCACACTGTCACCAGCAGCCAGAGAAGCCTGTTCAGTGAGAGGCTGCTCCTCCCCAGGTGCAGGACCAACAGACTGAAGAACTTATTTGTGCCCCGTGCCATCAAACTGTTCAACTCCTCATTGGGGGGGAGGAGGACGAACAGAAGAACAGAGGGACTATAGACTATACACTGTGCAATAAACTGGACTCTCAACTCATGTGCAATATGACCCCATCACGGGCAATATAACTGGACTGTTTCAATGTGTGAACAATACTACATCGTGCAATATATATAGAATGTAAATGTAAATATGTCACTGTTATTATTATTATTATTATTATTAACCTCAGGAGCAGAGGGATTCCTCTCCCAGGATGGACAGACATGCAATACATGAGCACAGAACAGATCAGCAAAAATATCACAAATGACAATATACAGAATGTATGGAGACTGTAAAATATGAGTGAGATTATGGATCCAAGAAGAGAGAGGCAGCACAAAATTCACACAGAGGGAGAGAGACACACACACACAGAGGGAGAGAGATAGACACACACACACACAGAGGGAGAGAGATAGACACACACACACACACAGAGGGAGAGAGAGACAGAGAGAGAGAGAGAAACACACAGAGGTTGAGAGAGACACAAACACAGAGAAAGATAGAGACAAACACACAGAGGGAGAGAGAGAGAAACATGATAACATAGAGACCAGGGAGGGAGGACAGAGGAGGAGAGGCTGAGTCTCGTGGGGACATTGATCTACATCCAAACGTCTGGATGAGACACAGTAATCTATTGTACAGCTCTGTGCTTCTGCTTGGTGAAAACTGTGACCATGACTTTGTTTTGTACCTTTAAGTTCTGTAAACTTTGATACCAATCTTGTTTTTAACAAGAAGATATTTTAATTGTTTTTAACAAGAAGATTTTTGCCTCCTGACCCCAAGCTTGAGTTCACTGAAGACGCCGACTACCATTCTACTTTTAAAGACTATAGAAACCTAGACCCTTGAAAAAGAGAGGCTGGACAAAGGAGGGAGAACATGCAGCAGTTGTAACTAAAAAATATTTTACAAAAATAAAGAGAAATTTAAGGTAAAGACAAATTACAACCAAACTAAACAGGGGTGAAGCCAGAGAGGCTGACTGACTGACACTGGCTTATATATCTGTCAGCCAGACCAGATGAGCTGCATCTGCTCAACGAGCTGACTCCGCCCACCAGGTACCAGGTGAGGGTCATCAGTAACAAATGCAGGGATTACTTTTTCTGCATCTTTTGGAGACAGGATGTGCAGGGGGGAAAAAAAAGACTGTGGAGTTTGATTTATATACGAGTGAAAGGACACGTCCTTATGGTGCCATTTAGACTGACTTTATCGTTAGATAGTCAGAGTTACGCACATCATATGCATTTTTTTTCCAAAGATTGTGTTGTCAGTGTGAAATTCTCTCCTCATTTGCTCAGAGGTCAGTTTCTTTGTTGAGCTGCAGTGGAGGAATAGTAACAGCCAACACTAAGGCATGAAGGTTGGGAGATATCCACTTGATTTGTTGAAGCCTCATATAAACTTTCAGATTAACTTTAAAATTTTAACACAGGACAATGACTATGAATTTTGTCCTTCGTGTCTTAGACTCAAAGTCTGTGGGGGAATTGAACAAGAAGAATATAAGAAAGGAGAATGAGAGAGCAATGTATGTAGGACATGTATCTGAGTGAGAGAAGAGGAGTTCCTGAGGGGTGAAGATTTGCCAGGGTCAGATAAAGTTAGGAGGACACATAGTGTATGTAAATTAGGTGTGGTGGTCATTGTTTAGATGAATAACAAACACCACATGGTCACAGCCCCGGGGAAAGGACAGGTAATGGTTCACAGGAACAGCACATGGTCACTAGTTTAGAGTATGAATGTTTTAACAACTGTCATTATGTTTGTTTTGTTACGGTCCTGTTGTTACCTGACAGTATATAAGCCAGGAGACTGTGGAAGACAGCAGAGAACACTGTGGGTCTTCTCTCCATGCTGCTTGTGTTCTCATCATCAGAGATCTCATTCATCACGCCCAGTTTCTAATTCTTGAAATAATTAGCAACTTTCTTGCTCAATAAGGAGGAACGTTCCCTTACAGACTGGGAAAAATACAACTGCCTAAATGTAAATTTGGGCATGTGAGTACAGTGATATACGAAAGCCTTCAGAATGTCAGACATCCAAACTTCTTATCCAGCATCATTAAAAAGACGATATAACCAAAAAAGGAAAGCAGAGGGATTGAGGGGAAGGTAGAACCGTAGAGAAGGGCGGCGAGTGGGTCTGACAGGAAGAGTGCTCTCCCTAATCACTGCAACGCCACAGTCATCACGCTGTCCCCCCTTGTGACAGTTTTATTATCAGAGCTGGTATGCAACACAAGAGTAATTTCCCCTAATGATCTCAGCCGCCATCCACACCTCAGGACAAGTGAGTGTGGCTGACATGAGTGGAGAAGGGGAGGGAGGGGGAGGACGGGGGAGGAAGATAATAAATATAGTAAGGAAAGAACAAAAGAAGAAATGTGCATCATACTGACCTGGAACAGATTATGTCAATCTGGCACATCGATCGACTGAGATTAGAGAAGATTGGTAAACCAGCGCGGTGAGAATTAATTAGTGAAGACAAATTCTTGTGGTTCTGCTGAAGAACGGCCAGGATTCACTTTCAGCTGATGCTGTTCACTGTGTTTTATGATGAACCGTTTGTAGCAGAGATATCCTCTTTTTGTATTTCACAATCTTCTTTCTTCTCAAAACCTGCCGCCTGCATTACCCACAATGTAACTCTTGGCCTGACAGTTGGGTCGTGTAGCCTGGAGCAGCAATGAGCAGCTCCTCTTCAACTCCACACCAACACATTCAACATCATTTTCAGGCTTCATGCAGCTGCATCTGAAGACACCAAAGGACTGATTCTACTGTTAAAGCACATGAAAACACACACAGGTGTTAAACTGGTCAGGTTCAAAAGTGGAGTTTTTCACACACACCCTGAAATTATGTAAATGATCTCATAACATTGCAAGATAATTTTAAAGACTTTAATGAATTTGTGTGATTGCATTTTGAGAACAGCTGCTTATAACTTCACACAGAAGTTGAGTTGGACGTCGTGAAGGGGATGAAAGTGAAGGAGCTGAAAATGAAGGGCGATCTTGTGAGAGATGACGGTTGGAGAAACTCATCAGGAGCTGCAGAGGAAGAGCTGTGAATTGAAACTGGAGAAGAGATGATGAGGCCAACAGGTGAGATATGGTGCAGCTCGCCGCATTAGGTTGGTTCTTAACCAGCAGCCATCAGGTCACTTCTGTGTGTAATTATAACACATAGGAATGATGTCGACATCACAAAGGGAGTGTAGCTGCAGTTGGATTTCTTCTCTCAGCAGCTTCCACTTTTTGTCATCACTGCGAACAGATTGCCTTCAATTACACACAGTATACAAGTGTTTTTCTATTCAGACAGACACACAGAGTACTTTATTAATTTCTTTGGGAGGTTCCCTCCGGGAGATTGGCATCTCCATCGCTTCTAATATATTGCACTGTTTAAATATAGAATACAAAGTATAAAATAGAATATAAAATTCATGCCTAATCCAGTATAATGGAAGAAGACCTGCTTTCTCCTCTACACACATCATGCAGCCTGGTAGACACGGTTCAATTAGCCCACAGGTCAAAGGTCAAATCTGTCGCTGGTTGGTTTAAATCGACTGCACGACATTCAGTCATGGCAGGAGAGCCCCTTGTAAATATCATCATCTGTCATCATGATGTTTGAGTGTTCGGGGTCGTTCACAGCAGGTGGAACATAAAGTGCCATGAATCTGTCTTTCTCACATGCTCCTCCTCATATTTCTCTGGTGAATATTAGTCGGTCTGCAGGATGATGGGTCTCAGTGCAGAACTGAAGATCAATGTCTGTTAAACTGTGATGATGTTCAGGAGATCCATACCTGAACTGGCTGCTAGAGGGACAACACACAGCTCAGCTGACTTCAGGTCAGTTTTGAACTGTCATTCCTTCTTAAACCACCTTTTTGTGCAGAATATATTTTTTGCCTTTAGAATCTGTGCATGTTTCAGTGCTTATACAGTATGTTAAGGAAATGCTATGACAATGAACATACTTCAATAAAATACTATATCCTGCATAACCTATGTTTTAATGAAATGTGGCCCAAGAGTCCACAGCTTGTGCTGTAATGTTCAACGTAAAGAAAATCACATGAAGGTACTGATGAAAGTTAAGTTCCACACTTTGTTTCCTCCTGTTGCTGCGATACTGTCAGGCCTCGTTTCTTTTCAGCTGCCTATTGGTTGTGTCAGAACTGGTTAATGCTGAACTGCACCTGAGCTGTTCAGGGTCTGTGCTGGTCTCAGCTCTGTCAGTAGCCCCTTGTGGGTAAATGCTCGTGCACCTGTCCATGATATAATCAGATTCCCTTGTCTGTCTGGATCCACACAGCTCAGTGCATTGTACATTAGATATCAAGCTTCGAGTAAAATTAAGTTTATCAGACTTGTTGTAAATGTTAAATACAGAGGGGCTGAATCTCTGACTGTGGTAAATGAACCCAATGTTTCAATAGCTGAATTTTTGGAGCAGGGTTTATTATTAATGCAGACAGTTATAAAACCAAAAATACTGGACAAAATAAAATGTTGACCTGCTGGATGAAAAGCTAGAGGATCATCAGAGTTGTCAAAGCTGTTAAACACAGTTGCAGATTATTTGTCTGTTCTTCGTGAAATCGATTACTTAGCTGATCATTTTTAGCTTCCTGAAAGAGAAAAAAAAAAAACACCCCGACACACTTTGCATGATTGACAAAACAGAAGGACCTTTATTGTTTAAAGGCACAAGACAGAGGTCTCTCTGCTTTTTAGTTCCACAGCTGCAGCTTTTTTGCCTGGTGCCAGTTGCCTACATTTGTAGAAACGGCCAGTTCCGTAACAAGCTAAGGGCACTAATCTAAATCTCCACATGAAGTCATATGAAACAGAAAGTATTTAGCAAGCAGTCCCTCAGGTCTTCACAGCAGGACAGGTACTATTTACTGTTTTACTGTTTCCCTTAATCTCAGATTCTGCACACCACCTGATGTGCCACATGAAGTATTTAGGATAGATAACACTAAAAAATACTCATTTTAAAAAAAAAGGGAGCAATGACAAACAACAATCTGACCCAGGACAGATTTGGTGCATTTAGAAATGCAGTTGTGAGAAACTGAATTACAGCACAGGCAGCAAATCATAAAAATAAGATCGTATAAAAAATAATTTCTTAAATTAAACACAAGTAAGAGACAAGAAACCAATAAAGGATGATTGACGTACAAATAGATGCCATTGTGGCTGCTAATAATCCATCAACCTGACAAAAACAGTTCTACTTGCTTTACTTGCCCTTCAGAGTCACATTTTTAGTCCCTTTCAGGAATGAGATGAGATGATGAAAGAAAAACATTATATTCAGCTGAAAAACTAATAGCAGATTAACATTATCTATTAGACATTAGTTTCAACAAAATGAGATTTTTGCACGTTTGTTTTTCTAAAATACAGTTATCTGAATTCCCTATCATCTGGCAAAACCTTGGCCAACATACCCCGAGACTGTCAATCACACAATCCTCAAAGCCCTGACACTCTAACACTGAACTGACCGAAGGACTGGGACGCTGTTACTTCACATTATAAGTGCAAAACAATGCTTATGTATTCACAGACGGCTGAAGTGGTTAGAAATCTTACTGTACCTCCTACGTGGAATGAATCAACATGGTCACTAAGCAAACTCCTCCAAAAGCTCCTGAGGTCTAGTTTAGTCGCAGGCCGTGAGGGGACGTCAGCCTGCTTTTAGTGCATATACTCCACTGATACAGTAAAACAAAAGTACAGACAACAGTCAAAATAAAAGTGCTGCAGTGACAACCATGATAAAGCATAATTAAAAGGTCAAATAAAAGTTTCATGAAAGTAAGGAAACCTTTGCAAGTGATATTTCACTTCAAACTGTCGACATGTGCCAGTCTTCCCTAAGATGCAGCTGCAGCCGTACCTTTATAGATTTCAAGATTTTTCCATGTATAGTGAGAAAAAGCCTCTTCACATCACTTGAGATGATCCATGAGCTTAGTGACTGTTCAGCACAGTTTACTGACGGGGCAACAGGCCACGTGCAAGACAAGCATTACCTGGTTTGGTCTGTGACAGTGGGTGCTCAAAGCAGTTAATGTTTTTCACAATTATCTGAAAGGATTGATGCAGATTTCAGAGTTACTACAACAATTTGTGCAGCTACATCAGGCTCATCCAAATGAGTCGTCAATTTGTGGCTATTTTCCCTGTTTTTCATGGATGTAGGTAGATAGGTAGGACAATGACCACTTCATTCCAAATACCTACAAAGTTCTGATTGGTCAACTGTGTCTCCAACCAGCAGAAACAGCTGTCAATGAGCTCAACGTCAGACCTTCACCTGTCTGGATGATCAGGGGAGAAAACCAGCAGCAGAAATGAAGTTAAAAGAATATGATTCATGTTCGAGACAATCGGTAAACTTGAGCGTGCTGTCCTGTTCGGTCCACTTCCTCACAGAATGCACAGCGAGTGTCAGCCATCATTCTGGATTGCTTGGGGACATTTGAGACGTTATGAACTGTTCTATATAGATTAATAAAGAAGTCAAAGGAGTATATATGACACCTATATCCCAGTGGATCTGAGGCTGGAGGAAGGCCGACGGTTACTCAACACTGAACATGTTTAGAGTGAAATACAACTGAATGGTTTCACTTACTGAAGAACTGTGTTCCTGCTGTACCACAGCGAATGTGTGTGTATATAGTTGTGAATGTCCTGTGTGTGTTTAGGAATGCCTACATGCTAGTAGGAATGGACAGAGACAGAGACTCAGGACCGGGCTGCTCAGAGTCTTGCCTGGAAAGGACGGCAGGACGGCCAGAGTCGGATCAAATAGTGATGTAGTGCTGTCGCAGTTTGGCCACAAGGAACTCGTGGGTTAAATTGTGTCTCGTGATTATTCCAACAATCTGAAAGACACAGCAGATAATGAACAAGAGGATGGTCAGACACAACAGAAGCCACTCAATGTTGGACTGAAACGTAACAACAAAAGTTTTTTTCTGGGCCTTCCTGATGATGATGGCTGTTTAAGAGCTCAAACTGGAGGTGCAGCTTTTCAACAGTTCTTTTCTCTGACCACTTACTTCTCCGACAGCGTTGACCACTGGTAGGTGTCGCAGGCCCATGGTCCTGAACAGGTTGAACACCTGGGAGATGCGTGTGTTGGGTGACACTGTGTAGGGACATGGGTTCATGTAGGGGGTGACGTCCTGCGAACACAGGCAAAATCAACCTTTTATCAACTCAGAATTCTGTGCTAATTATCAAATATATCTTGCTGAATTCCTGTTTGTATTCCACTCAGAAAAATACTTGTGTCACTTAGTGGTCGTACCACAATCATTCGGGGGTTGAGCAGAGCAAGGTCCAGGTCATGGATGTCAGGGTAGCGGGGGTAATCTTCAGTCATCTCTTCATAGGACAGCCTGGGCTGAGTGGCGCTCTGTGATGGATGGTGTGGAGACACATACAGTTGGATGTATATAACAAACAGAAATGAGTGTAACGTGTGTGTGTGTGTGTGTGTGTGTGTGTGTGTGAGACTGACCAGCTGGTTCTCAGCGTAGCAGACCCCCCTGATGAGCAGATTGACCAGCTGGGAGCGCAGGATGAGGCCATGGAAGGTGAGCGGTCTGAAGCGCTCCTCCATGGTCCACTCCTCGCTGGGAGACTGATCCGGGTACAGGTTCGGGTAAGGAGCATGTCTGCAAGTGGAAAGCAACAATACAACACTTACAGGAGGGCAGTTCAAAGCTATAGCACAGCTTTAACAAGCACTCTCACAAAAATTGGTCATATTCAGTTTGACCTCGTATTAACTTATAACTAATATAAACTATTATATTATTAGACATTTTGCACTTTCGCACCTCTTCACTTTTTTTGGACAAAAATCTTGATGCGATTTTGACTCAGTAAATTCAATTCAATTTTATTTGTATGGCGACAAATCACAACAAAAGTCATCTCAAGGCACTTTACATACAGAGCAGACCTATACCATACTCTTTAAAATATTAAATACACTGTAAAAGCAATCATAAAAGACAAATAACAATGTGCTGTTTCATTTGTTTTTATTTAGCCAATGTAAAACCTCCATGATGTAACAACCATAGAATAATCTAAAGTACAAAAAATGAAAAAATAAATAAATACATTTTTTAACATCAGTGTTTTAGTAAACTCTGATGTTAAGTCATTTAAGTTAAATTCCATGTTATTTAAATGGTACAGGTCTCACAATGACTGTATCCTGGTGTGTCTGATTGTGTGTGTGTCTTACCTCCTCTCTAACATCTGCTGCAACAGGTCCTCTCCCTCCTCCGTCGGCTCCACCATGACGTTCTGCTCATCGCACACATTCCTCAACTCGCTCGAAGGGTACGACTTCATGGACTGGCAGCGCCGCCTCTGTTCTCCTGCACGGGACATCACGCTGGATTTCTACATGTGACAGTGAAGTTCACTTTGATGAGTCAGTTTGCACACATCAAGGAAATCTTAAATTACCATCAGTGTATAAACCAATCTACACAGACAGAATGAATTTAGCGCTTCATCACTTGTTGAGGCACATTAAAATATTATGAGAGAAATTCAACCTGTTTCAGCTGAATAGAAAATTTTTTCTCATCAATTCTAATTGATTGTTTTAATATGTGTGAGCATTTGATTCAGAATGCATTATGGTAAAAAATCCTCTATTATGGTATATGTAACTTTACATTGTGACATTTAGGACATAAAGCAGTTTTCTGATTTTAAAAACGTCCAAACTGGCCCGATGCAGAGAGAGATATTAAAGCATGAATCTGCCTTAATTCTATATTTTAGGTTAGTGGTTTTGTAGAAGAGAGCAAGCTGAGGTTCTCATACTTGGGCCACTGGCACTGACACACCACAGATCTCTAGCTCCATCTATTGGTTACACTGTTAAATGCACTCTTTTGTATAAATCATGAATGTAATGTCAACAGGAAAACTACAGCTTATTGAAATAAATTGTAAAGGCTAGAGCATAGAGAGGCAGAATGTTTCATGCTTTAGCAGTACACTGTATGCTGTTGGTAGGTCGGCAGCATCATTAGAGAGTCGTTTCAAATTCAAAAGCTTATTCCTGTCGTCTGAAATGTCCTCAACCTGCACTCGATTTACCCAACTCCCTCTGGACGCAAGGCTATAAATGTTAAATAGCACAGGACAGACCTTGAAGCGGATGTTATTGCTGACCAGGATGTTTCCCTTCATGAAGTCCCGCTCGTTCTGCCGGTTTTCAGTGACCACAGGGAAGGCGTGGTAGACAGTGGTGCGCAGGATGCTGACCAGAGACTGGACCCGGGTGTGAGGGTACACGTAGGTCAGGTTGGGCTCCATGATGTCACTGGCTGTCAGCCTTGGAAAGATGAGTGACAGAATACTCACAGATAAGATTAACCCACAGGATGAGCACAGAGCTCTCTCACTATGGATTTTTAAAGGAGAAATATTTGGCCTGAAGCTGATGATTGCTGATATTAAACGTCAAACTTAGAGACGGGTCAAGACTCCAAGAGCGAGAAACTCTATATATGAATACAGCACTTGAAAAATCCTGCCCACAGCTAATGATGACTATTTTTTAAGTGGAATTCACTTTCTGTGCAGGACTCACCATGTTTACTGCAATATTTTATTTAGCTAAATAAAATTAGATTTGACAACTACTGACAGACTGGAATTTTAAATATTGCCTGTTCAATCACTCAGTGAGCAGCTTTACCATGTTAATCCTGTAAATATTGATAACAACCTCCTTGTTTAAGGGCACAAACTACAAAATATAAATAATAATATAATAAAAAGGAGATGAGGAGTGCAGTCGTTGGTAAGCTGCTCATTTTTGGTGGAAACACCAGGAGAGAACTGAAAGGTCTCTGGTCTTGAGGGAGTTATTAACTAGGAAAGAAGGTTTGATTGACCTTAAACTACTTTCAGTGTCACTCGCTTCCAGGTGGTGCTGGTTGCATTTTGAGCAAAATAAGATCTGCTGTGAATCACTTTGACAGTACCAACATCAGATGGAACAGATACCCCCGGCCTTTCGGTGGCTGTAAAGGAAAGGACTTCAGTGTAGACTGCTGGCTGGCATAGAGGCCGACAAATCTTACTTGTCCATCTCGATCTCGGTCTCCCACTCCAGCAGGGGCACTCCTCTCAGCTGGATGTGGACGTCATAGATGCCCTTGTTGAAGAAGTCTCCCGTCCATTTGGCAACCTGGTAGTCAACACAAAAACACTGACCTCATGAATGCAACAGGAAATACATCACTGCACCATAGTGAACCTATCAACACACCTTGTTTCTCATTTCAATCAGAGGGTTGAAATCATAATATCAAAATAGCACAGTGGTTGATAGTATTTATATAACTTGACAGTGTACCATTAGAGTGATCATGATGGGCAGCCCGTATGTGATTTCATTGGTGGATTCGATGAGGATGACTGTCAGGCTGATGGTCATTCTGACAACGCCTCCGAGGAAGGCAGCGGCTCCGATGAGAGCGAAGGTCCCAGAGTAGATTTCCATTCCCAGTTTCCTGACAGGAGACAGACACACAACATGAACCAGCATCACTCACACAGCGGGGAGTCAGTGTGTGATGAGGAGTGTGAGTGTGTGTTGTCAGTACATAGTACATAAAGAGATGAGGCTCCCACAGTTAGGAGGTGCTAACAGTCATTACTGTCAGCTGAGGGGATCTGAAAGCAGAGGAAGTAAAACTCGTCCAGTCAGCAGATTCCACAGTGGGGGCTGATCGAGCAGCACGGACCCATTATGGATTTATATTTAGCCACTTTGGGTTTTCATTGTTTCTCTAGTTTTTAGTGTTTTTTTGAGTATTTATTCAGTAAGTATGCAGCTGGAGTCAGGATGTGGTAAACCTTTCTTAACATAAAGACTAGAAACTGGCTCTGTCCAAAATCTAAAAGAACTATCAACACTTGTATAAGCATATTTTCCAAAATACTGAATTATTCCTTTACATCAGATAAAACATCTTTCCCTCTGTACAGTTTGACAACCTAACCTATGAAATCTGCTGACACACGTCCAGCAGCTACAGAGCAACATGATCATCTTGAATGATATTTGTGTTTACCTGGTGAATGTGAGTCCAGTGTTTAATCTTATAGCTGTGTTTTTGGTCTCTACCAAGTACTGAGGGAAATATCGGACTAACTGAATCGCACAGTGTCCACAATGGAAAACATGGATTTAATGACCTAAAACTGTTCCTGGTTTGTTTTTACTAAAGCTGGACTAACTGAGGCTATTTATTGGAACTTGTGTGTGAAATACTGTTGTACAATTTTGACGTGTTTTGATTTTTGTCATACTTTATCCTCATCATATATATAACAAACCGTGGTTATTAGAACATTAGGAGAACATCGTTCTTACACTTTGAGGATGTTAGCGACCAGACGTCCAAAAGCCGCCCCACAAAGCAGTGAGGGGACAAACAGGCCGCTGGGTACAGACACACCGTAGGTCCAACAGGCTAACAGGAAGTACAGCAGGAAGAAGACTGACAGGGTCACAGGGCTGAAGGTGCCTGATGGGAAGCAAAGGCTTTGATTATGACTAGTCTGTGAAGGATATACCTCCAAATGAGAAACAGGGAGCCAGGAGGATTTGTCTTTTTAGGACAATTCAATGGTCTCATGCTGATTTCTACGAAGAGCCTAAACTCAGAGAGAGTACTGTTGCATATTAGACGTACATGAATTCATTCAATATTATATCAAGTATCAAATGAAGAAACTTAAAACATGATCAAAATTTGTGTAAAATGTTGGACAAAATGCAGGAGAACAGAGTGAATGTGTAGATCATATTTGCGTTGTTTGGGGAATCTACGGGTGCATCTCACAAACGGACAATATCAAAAATCTGTAATTGTATTAAAGCAGATGCAAAATTTCATGAAATTTTTACAACCCTCTCACTTTTTTGAGCCAGACTTTTATTGGCAGAAAAGTGCTTGGGCTACACCACTAGCTGCATCTTTAGATAAGGAGTGTGTTAATATAAAGCATTTGAATGTTTGCTAGACATGAACTAAAACATGTTTGACATTATTAGAGCACCTCCTGATGATAATGACAATAATACTAAGAATCACAGGTCAGATTCCAACACAGCTGGTGCCACGATCCACAATAAAACTACAGACAAAATAAGAAAAACAGAAATGAAAAAAATTAAAACTATGTATTTAAGTGCCACAAAATTCAAAAGGAAATTAGAAAATGACATGATTTAACCAGCTGTTGAGAATGTGTGAGTGTGCACTCATCTCACCATCCTGGTGGAAGAGCTGATGGATGGCGGCCTCCTGCGGGTTGAAGAACAATGTGGCCATGTCATTGTAGGTCTTGTTGGTGCAGAAGAACTGGCGGATGGTTGAGTTCATGTTGTCACTGCCAGACAGCTGAAAGCAAAACTCAAACTTAATGTGAGATAACAAATCCACGATGCTGAACAAGAGAGAGCAGTCAGAGGACTGTGCAGTGTGCTGTGTGGGATTCTGCAGGATTCAACAAGTTCAAGATTCTTTTTAAGACCTTAACACACAACAACAACAACAACACAACATAAAGAAACATTTTAGAACCAACATCACTGCAGGCAAGATAAAATCTGTAAGTGTTGCTTGTTATACTACCTTTTTATAGAGAAACTGAATTCAGTGCTTTTAAAGCCTTTTCAAGACCTGACCCTCATTTAGCCTCAGCTTTTCAAATTTGTCTCAAACACTGTGCTGAACACTGAAGGATTGTTTCAGTCAACTATGTGAAGGTGGACAGAAAGAGCTGATACTCACTGTGGCGTTATGGGTTGTGGGGGAGGACAGGTCATGACACTCGCCCAACAGTATGGAAGCTGCAAATATCACCACCGTTGTCACCATGGCAACCAGCAGACTCTCCAGAACTCTGGAAAAGTGCAGCAATTAGATCAATTTCATTCAATTACATGACTGAAAGGAAATGAGTGTAACATATTCAATTACTGAAGACGGACTGTTGCCTGTGTGAAAGGTGACGCTGTAATCACCTGATAAACTTGGCCTTGGGGTGGATGTGTCTGATGCGATACTTGGCCAGGCTCTTGTTCATGCAGTTGAAGAGCGCCCCCAGCAGGCCGCCCACAACCCCCATCAGGACGAAAAAGGCCAGGTCCACTACCGTCCACAGGTGGCAGTTCTTATCTCCATCTGGACACTGATGAGCAAGAAGTGTTGTAATAGGGTTAAACTGACCTTAGCTAAAAGATCCCAGAGAAATAAAAACAGAGATGGAGTTTGAATTGAATCTATTGTGAGACAGTGAGGTCTCTTTGTGACAGGAGTGATGTTGTCACCAGAGCAATGAGTTCTGGATGTAATGAAGATCTATTAATGGCTCTGCATGATGGACATTGCAAAATACTATTGCAGTGGTTGAGTCTGGATGCAAAAAGGCATGGACGGCAGCAAAAAGGGAGGGGGAGGGGACAGGATAAGTTATGTTGTTTCAGTGGAAAAAGACTGTTGATAATCATGGTGTTCGAAAGAGAGATGGCTGTTTTTACTCCAAGCTTGCAGATGTGTGAGGACAGAAACGGAGGAGAGCAGTGCATAGTAGAAGTTGTGAGTGGATGTGTGGAGGGATTTGGGACCAATGATAACAATATTAGATTTATCACAGTTTAGTCTGAAGAAGTCAAAAGTGTGGCCAAATGTCAGTATTTGTAATCAATGCAAATATTTAATAGTATGAGATTACTTGGATAATGAATTTAAAACTTCAGTGATGGACTCTTTACCTTAAATTCTCCAAAGTTGAGCAGCCCGGGCAGCTGGAAGGAGCCCCACTTGTTGAAGTAGATTCCCGAGCGGAAGAAGTTGAGAGTGAAAGTGGCTGACATGGAACAGAAGAGCTACAATACAATGAAACAGGGAAGAAGCGAAACAATTCAATCATACTCAATGTTTAATATTTCATGCTATGTACATACAAGCTTTCTCATTGACAGACTGAGGCAGAAAGAACAGGAATGTCTTGTCCCTCTAGGTGTTCATCGGATAAGGTGGCATACCACTTTCCAAGTGAGGGCCTGGTTCCAGAAAGAGGAGCCCTCCTCCAGACTGAAGAGAGTGCCACCTATAGGAGCACCAAAGGCAGCAGCTACCCCAGCAGCAGCACCCGCTGACACAAAGTCTCGCTTGTCCCTGAAGAACAGTGAAGACAATACAATGAGCCATGCTTGATAATATTTGTACCATATTTTGACTTGAAGGAAAGCGCTGAATAGCGTGCAGTGCTTTGTTAAGAGTGTAGACCACAGCCAGACCTGTCACTGCGGAAGTAGGGAAAATCGAATTTGATCCTCTTGAAAGTGATGCTCTGAAACTGTCAGTGGGAGAAAACATCTGATAAGCACTTACACCATAATAAGAGTCACATGCATCAGTGGCTGCTAAATAAACAATGCAAGTCTCCTGAGGATGTACCTGAGGAAGTCCAGCTCCCACAATGGCTCCACTGTGTATCATCGGACCTTCTTTCCCAACGAACAGACCTGAGTGGATAAACACAGAGTCAGAGGTCCCGCCCACCCACCTGCTCATCCCTGACTCATCATCATAAATCCTGCTCTGTTTGATGAATGAATAAATGACACTTTGCTCTTATGTTAACTGAAACTGACACAGTAACTCATCCATACAGTATTATGTCAATATTAATTGTACACAGCATTCTGTTGTAATTTACCTCCGGCCACACTGAACAGGACTCCAGTGGCTTTGCAGAGAAAAGTTCTCAGCCGGACGATTCCAGGAATTTTCACTCCATTCAAGTAACTTTTGATTTCTGGGATCCCCGAGCCTGCGGCTACTGGCTGGAAACAGGACACAAAAACACAGCATGTTAGCATCATCACATGATTCTACAGGTTAGTGTGTTCTCTAGTACCACAAACACACATCCATTCAAAATGAAACAACACACTACTGTGTTGATAATACATAGAAATAGGGTCAGAAGTGTCAAAGCTTCCAAAGAAAAGAATCACAAAAAAGTGGTGATAATGAACTCCAAATAATCAGAAACATACTTAGAATCAATTTTTTTTGTAGAGTACATTTTCATAGACCAAGAATTTGCTTTGCTGTGATGGTGCAGGACAATGGACATATTACAATACAAATATAAAATGAATATAAAGAAGTTCTACAGGTCAAGAAGCATAACATAAAAAAGGAGACTAACAATAATACAATAGAATGAAAAGATAATTCTAAAAACATCATTTACAATATGAAGGGATGGCAGATTGCACCACCTCCTCAGTGAAGCGAATGATGCGCTGCAGTCTGCCCTGGTCCTTGGCGGTGGCAGCAGCGTAGCAGATGGTGATGGAGAAGCTGAAGATGGACTCGATGTGTAAATGCACCATCATTGTCTTTGGCTGCTTGAACATCTATAGCTGCCACAGGAAGTACTGTGTTGTGCTTTTTTGATTAAAATAAAGAGTTGAGTTGAAGAGCAGAGAGTTGCTGCCCAGGAAGCAGGAGGACACAGGGTGATGGAGGCAGGTACGGCTTGGCTCTTCCTGAAGTCCACAACCATGTCCACTGTTTTTAGAGCGTTGAGCACTGAGTCACCAGATGGTCAATCTGCCACTCGTAGGCGGACTCACCAGAGATGAGTTCAGTGAGGATGGTGTCTTCTATCTTGTTTACTGCATCATCTGCAGACCTTTTGGCACTGGCTCAGCAAACAGTAGGGGGTCCAGGAGTTGGTCAGTGATGGCTTTAAAGTGGGACAGGGCACCAAATAACCTCATAACCACAGAGGTCAGGGTGACAGATCTGTAGTCATTTAGTTTTGGTTTTTTGGGGAAAGGGATGATGGTGGAGGATTTGAAGCAGGCAAGTGGCAGTGAGAAGTACCAAAATTAGCGAGTATGTGTTGATTTTTTAAACACAGGTAAACTCCTTTCCAACTACCAGTTTGCCTTTTGTGTTTTTTTCCTGGTGTGTCACGTTTGACGTCAAAAGGCAAAGACCCATAGAGAACAGCATGAAGGCCAGTGACAATGCTACAGCAGTTACTTTTCATATCTTTTACTTCAGTCTCTCTTTCAAACTATAGCTGACAGTGCTGCAAGATCACTGTCACATCCTTACACCAGCCACTGTCGGTATAAAAACAGGTTCCTCCACATTTTGTTTTGCCGGAAAGTTCAGTGCAGTCTGGTATCGATCAAACATAGTATAACTATGTTTACAACCTCAGTGCTAGTCTGTGCTCTTTTATCCCAAAGGTTAATAAAAACCTGTCCAGGAGAGGGTTTGACTTATTCATCATTTATGTGGGGATGTGAGTCACCAGTGGCTCGATCCCATGCTCAAATGTCACTGTAGCAAATATACTTCTGCTTGAAGTCTGAATCAACAGGTTCATCTCACAGATACTAAATATCAGCAGAAAATAATTTATGTTGTAAAAACTTGTGAATGTGAGCAGTCTTACCTCAATGAGGACGAGCACACTGGCGATAAAGATGAAGGTCATGTTGAATGCCAAGAGCTCCAGCAGGGACAGAGGGAGGCAGCCTTTGTCAGTGCACTTCTCTATAGCTGGAGGCTTTCATCTAAGGTAGAATAACCACCAACACTTTCTACAAATGTATTAGCAGAACATAGCGTAAGGAATGCAGAATGATGGCTACCTGGCTTTAAGAAGCCATTAGATATATTAGTGATTTTTTTGTAAACTAGGGAAAATGTGTAAAACTACTTGTGTGGTCCTTTGAAAGTGTATTTATAGGCACTAAATTTAAAAACTAAGGACAAAATGACTATGAGGTTGGCACAACTTTACTCTTAAACTATTACTCTTATGTTGTAAAATGGTAAGTGCTTTCTTCTTATTATACTTGTTTTTGTTATAATATAACATTAATGCAGTGCTCAGTGTTCACTGACACAGAGATGTTAAAGGATACAATCACCGACCAGAGTAAACTTGAGTTTAGTGAAGAGGCGTACGAAGAAGTCCACAAACAGGCCGACCTGAAAGAGACATGGCAGCAATATTCCCTCATCATCAGCAATATGTTTGAACCTAGCAAAGAAAACCAAGATATCTGAAATGCACCTACCAGACCAATGGTGACTCCGATAGCAAACATCATTATCCACCGTACTGCTTCATACTTTTTGGCTTTCTATTGGCAGATGAAAAGTCTTTATTAAAAACAATGGACATAAAATATTTCAAAGTGAGAATTAAAAGCATGTAAAAATTACCTTTTTTTTTGTGGATTTAAACTCTTTTTCTCTCAAATAAAAACTTTTTGTCAGGGCTCTGGGCTTTGATTCATGAATCTGATTTTTTAACTTTTAACCTTAAAAGTTAGCAACCTTCTTAAAAATGTCTCACCTTGTTGTCCATGCCCTCCAGAACCTCCACGTGGGGCTCATTGATGCAGCGGTCATAATCCAAGCTCTGTAAAAGAACAAATCCTGTGTAATTGTATGTGTATTACCTGGTTAAGACATGCATTGACTCTCATCTGAACCCAAGGTAGGAGGAATCCATCAACAGTGGCTTAAGATCTTTCTTCACAGGTTTCTCACCTCATAGTCTTTCCTGGGTAGAATCTCATCTTCTTCATCTCGAATCTCACCAAGGATTGTCTCAGGGAAAAGAGAAGAACACTCTAAATACATTATAATTACGGCACAAGCACATCCAACAAAGCACGAACAGTTTACTATAAATTAAGCAAAAGGTAAATTCACAACATGGAGACTGTTTTGAGTTCTGCTACCACTTTGGATGAAGTAAACTCAATAATAATAATAATAATAATAATTATTATTATTATTATTATTAATATATCATTATATCAGTAATAAGATGTATTCCTATTCTTGCATGATTAGAGGAACATGCCAGACTCCGTTTAGAATTCTGTAAATTTTGAGGTGACTTTTTTTGTGAACACTTGACAGAGATTAAACAGAACCGAGCTGGAAGGAAGCTGATCAAACATGTAAGCAGCTAATGTCTAGAACAGAAGGCTACTTGGGGTGTAACATTCATGCCGTATTGAAGAAGGGATGCTGTTAAGCCATAAAACATCCAAATGGTGTTGGGGGGGTCATGCAGCTTGATTTTTTTTAAAAGGAAGCCCTCATTTGCAGGATTTGCAAACGGAGTTTGGTGGAATGGCATTCTCTCTTTAAGCACGCGGGAAAAAACAGCAAAGAAGATTCAGCTGAAGTGAAGCTACACTACTAAGAGAAACACTTCCTGTTTCAGTCCAGCTGTCAGTTATGGATTGTGGCTGGATTTAAGCATATTGTGACTATCTGTCCAAAGCTACATGACAACAAAACACAGCCAGTTAGCATCAGGGTGGAGCAAGCAATCCAGAGCACAGCACTGATGAGTTCAAGAGACATTATGTGTGATAACAAATGTGACAAATGTGTGATGATAAAATAATTAAGAGATCAATTATTTTATCTTTCTTTACCAGTTCTTCTGGTGTCCGTGTTTCTCCTTCTCTGCAGCAACATTGGCAACAAAAACAGTTCCCACAACACGCCATCTTCGTTGTTGTGTCACGCTGTGTTCAGGAGCTTTTGTAAAACCGTCCGGGTTAGTCAGGTTTGAAAAGATCACAATTCACTGAACGGAGCCTGAAAAACACAATTAGCATGTAGTAAATCAGACAGTATGTAAGAGGTTCACTATGTACTAAAATTTGCTTTTTAAAATATATGTTCATGGCATTGTGACTATATTTTAAAAAGTTGCTATATTTCCTATGACATTTAAATGCAGCATAACCATCATGCCACTGTATCACGTGACGTTGAAAGTGGAAAAAGTGTTCCAAACTATAAAAACTGCGTATAATTTACGCATACGTCTATAAACAAGTGCATTACAGCCAAAAATGAAGGCGGTTTAATAATGACCAAAAAGAGTTTCTGATATTGCAATGCTGAGCTTAAAATTTGCATATAATAGTGGGCAATTATGATTCCCCTGAACACAGAAGGGTCCATGTTGCATTTAAGGTCCGCTGGGTAACCCGTGATAACGGTATTCTACTGAAACAACTTTCAGATAATAAACATTTTAACATTAACGTTTATTATTATTGACATATGTTCGGATGTTTGGATTGGCGAGAGTGTGTGTTTATTTTAACTGAATTTAACAAAACTGACAAGTACACAATAATAAACGACTTTTCGCTTCTTCCTGAACCTCCTGATAGGAGGGGTAAACCACCGGCTGCTTTCATCGGGTGTGTATAAAGTGCACGTTTTCCGTTTGGACTGGAACGCGGCACCGTAGTTGACGCCAACCTCTCTGTGTGGGACACCCGGGGAGTCCGTGTGCGGTTCCCACGCTTCTGCGGCTCGTGTCCCGGACCGGATGGACCACAGTCTGGCAGCACAAAGACGAACGGCGGAGGTTGGAGAACCATGTTTGATTCACTTTCCAGCATAAAGAGAGGCTCCCTGGGCTTAGATTTAGCTTGTTGTTGTAGCGCTAATCTATTTTAATGTCATAAGCAGCGGGCTAACTCGAGCTAGCTAGCTGGCTGTGTTTAGCCCGCAAAGCTAACAGGCTCCAAGTTATTGTTTACTACTGTCACACTTTTCACGTGCACGTGCGCGCACGTGAGACTTGGTATAAAACGTGTGTGCGTGTGTCTGAGTGTGAGTTCAGTACCAATCAGCCAGTTCACAGTTATTGTAAAGGGAGCAGGTAGGATCTAGTGTCTGTCTGTTTGTGGGGGGTCCTCACTGTTCCTGGGGCGGTCTGCACACAAGCCGGACTTTAAATCTCACTACAATTGGACTCATGTCGTTTTGAGAATTACAACTTTTTCATTATTTATTCAATGCGTGTTTGTTCTGTGTCTTTCCTCTCAGTGTAATTAGCCATCATGGTGAACCAGGTTCAGCGGGGGGACGGCAGCTTGCAGTCCGGCAAGAGCGATTCGAGCGGGGCGAGCAACAGCAGCGGGGAGAGCTCCAAGGAAAGCTCCCGGAGCTCAACGCCGGTGCTGGACGCGGACCGCTCGGACAGGCTGCGGGACAAGATGCGGAGGAGGACGGAGTCCGGAGACCGCTGGTTCTCCCTGGAGTTCTTCCCTCCCCGCACAGCCAGTGGAGCCGTGAACCTCATCTCAAGGCATGTGAAACTACACTGGACCGTCTCAATAACTGCAGCACAAACTCCGTGTCCATCAGCCAGCAGCCAGGTCAAACAGTGTAGAGCAGCAGCTCCAAGACGCTTGTTCTAACCCTTAGTTTGTCACAGTCAGCTGTTTAAATTTAGCTGGAGTTGTAGAAGACAGGTCAGTCTGTCAGCGGGAAGCATTGAGAGAGAGAGAGAGAGAGAAGAAGAAGAAGAATAGTGGCACAATGCAAGTTCCACATGTCCACTTAGAGATGTAAAGTAATAATAATAGTTAGTGTAGCAGTAGCTGTTCAGCAGGAGCTTGGTGGCAGTAAGCGACAGGAGGAGACAGACAAGAAAAACCCACAGGACAGGAGAGAGAAGGTGTGTGTTTTTAACGTGTTGATGGGATAAGAATGAATACAGATGGAGAAGGGAGTTCCCTAGTTCTTGTCAGGACACATGCAACATCGTTCTGGATCAGATAGAGAGTCTTTGGAAACGAATTGGGTTTTTCTGCGTCTTTTTGAGGAGGGATGTGTTTGATTTTTTTTTTTTTAATTTGATACATTGGTGGAAAAAGGCAAGCTTTTAAGTTTGTTTTATGTGGGAGTTCAAGGACATATCGTGATTAAAAATAACTCAGGGATTCATTATGGTGGTGTTGGAGGCCAGGGCAGCACCATCCAGAGTAACTACCTATAACTATTGTGTTTCAGAAGTATTTGGGGACAGCAAAAAATGCAAAAAGTTGTCTGCGTTTAACAGCAGAACATTGCAGGTCATCCAGGTTTTAAGTTTAGCTATATGGTTGGTCTCATCTGATTTGTTCCACAGATAAAATTGGCCATCATCTGCAAAAAAGTGAAAGTTAATGGAGCATTTCCGAATAATATTGCCTAAAGCGAGCATATATAGTTGAAAAGGTCCAAGCACAGAACTTTGTGATTAACTTTGGTGTGCATGGACGATACATCATTAACATGAACAAACTGAGATCGTCCTGATTAAATAGGCCTTAAATCTGCTTAGCACGGTTCCTTTAATGCCAATTAAATATTCCAGTGTCTGTGGTAGGACGTTATGATCAATGGTGTCCAATGCAGTGCTAAGATCTAACAAGACAAGTACAGAGTCCTCTGTCTGATGCAATTGGGTCACTTAAATCAAAAGAGACAAATGAAGTAAAGATGGCAGACAGAGAAACACACTGGAAAAGACAGCAGTAAGATGATAGGCTCATAATGGGGGTGTGAAGCTGTGCTATTGGATAGATGCGACCACCTGATAAAATCAGCTGATATCTCAATTAAGAGCCCCAAACAATGACAGCCAAGAATAATTAGTGAATGTGTGAGAGGAGCGAAAGGCAGAATGGCAGGAGTATGAACGACGGGTAAAAGCATGCAGAAGAATAGTCATCCTGGTTGAACTTTCACTAGAATGTTTGTGGCTGTCATCAGTGCTGTCTGTCCTGTGATTCACTCTAAATTCTGACTGAATAAACAATTCATATTTAGAAAGACAGATAACTAATCGGTGACTGGTTTATTAAGGAGAAAAAAAGGGGGCGGGGGGGTGGATATAGGAGGAGGAGAGAGAGAAGAAGAGTGAAGCACAGTGCATCATGGGAAGTCCCCCTGCAGTCTAGGCCTATAGCAGCATAACTACGGGATGGCTCAGGGCTCACCTGGACCAACTATAAGCTTTGCGAAAGAGGAAGGTTTTAAGCCTATTATTAAATGTGCAAAGGGTGTCTGCCTCCTGAACCCAGACTGGGATCTGATTCCATAGGAGAGGAGCTTGACATCTGAAGGCTCTGGCTCCCAATCTACTTTTGGAGACTCTGGGAATCAAAAGAAATCCTGCATTCTGGGAGTGCAGTACTCTACTGGAAAATAGGGTACAATGAGCTCTTTAAGATATGATGGTGCTTGATCATTAAGAGCTCAATTTTCAATTTGACAGGGAGCCAGTGCAAAAAAAGCCAAAATGGGTGAAATATGATCTCTTTTCCTTGTTCTTGTCAGTACACGTGCAGCAACATTCTGGATCAACTGGAGGGTCTTTAGCAACTTACTGGGGAAGCCTGATAATAGAGAATTGCAGTAGTCCATCCTAGAAGTTACAAATGCATGGGCTAGTTGAATCTAAGGAGATAAACACAGTACTAAGATCATCATTATCAATGTCTCCATGCTATTAAAATCACCAACAAGCACAGCCACCACAAACACAGACACACACATGCAAACACTCAAAAAATGCAATATGATTAGACTTTGCATGTACACACCCACAGAAGATTGTTTTTTGTAACACATTTGCATTTAATTTTAGAAGTTTAAGGCAACACAAGTGAAATGAGTTGATTGGTGTTGCTTTATTTGCTGTACCTAAGTGATTAATATGAGTATCTGGGTTCATCAACATAGCATTATCACTAACAACTCAAAAATTGTATAGATTGTACCAAACAACAGCTGGACTGTTTCTTTTCAACATGTCGTTTCTCTTCAGATTTGACCGTATGGGCTCTGGAGGGCCCCTGTTCATTGACATCACCTGGCACCCGGCAGGGGACCCGGGCTCAGACAAGGAAACCTCCTCCATGATGATCGCAAGCACAGCGGTGAACTACTGTGGGCTGGAGAGCATCCTCCACCTGACCTGCTGCAACCAGACCAAAGAGAAGATCACTGGGTACTTGGCTAAAGCAAAGCACCTGGGCCTCAAGAACATAATGGCACTGAGGGGAGGTGAGAGGTGACACTTGTTTACTTCCATTATCACATGAGTGGTCAGACCATGTAGTTCACCCCTGTGTGAGTCTGAGGGGTCGGAAACATTATGAATAAAGAAGTAAATGTTTGCTCCATAGTTTTTCCAGTTGCATGTTCAGTGTGTGGAGTAGGACTATTTCGATATTGATTAGAGAGCCTCCTAACATATGACTGTCAGCTGAGATGTGATATTGTGAAATCTCCACAGACCCAGTGGGAGCAGACTGGGAGGAAGAGGAGGGAGGCTTCAACTACGCCATGGACCTTGTTAAACATATCCGATCCGAGTTTGATGATTACTTTGACATCTGTGTCGCTGGTATGTTTTGGTCTCCACATCATTATACAGTTTAACTTCTATCAAAGTTTGAGTCAGTGATTAAGATATCTGTGTGTGTGTGTAGGATACCCCACAGGCCACCCTGAGGCAGAGAGCTATGAGGAGGATCTGAGACACCTAAAGGAGAAGGTGGATGCGGGAGCAGACTTTGTCATCACCCAGCTGTTCTTCAGGGCAGAGACTTTCCTCAAGTTTCTGGATGACTGCAGGGCAATTGGTATCACGTGTCCCATCCTACCTGGAATCTTCCCCATTCAGGTAACTGATGCTTCCAGGAACAGGAAAACTGGTGTCATTATCATGAACATATCACAGGTTGATTTCTCCAGAACACAGGTTGATTTCTCCTGAACTCAAGATGCAATACCAGTCATACAACTTCAGAAAACCACAGAACCTGTCTTTTTACAAAATGGCCTTAGGCCTTCTCTCTCTCTCTCGCTCTCTCACACACACACACGCTCACACTATAGTAATGTCAGATCCGGTTTTTCACATGCGTGTTTGACTAAACACAAGTGGCTCTGCTTCACTAATTAAGTGACATAGAATAGATAGTGATAGTGATACAACCCTGAGTCAAAAGAAGTTGGGACACTGTGAAAAATGTAAAATAAAACAGAATGGAATAACTTGCTAATCCTTATTGACATATATTCATTTAATATATTATTTTTGTTAATTTAGTGCAGCTTCTTTTCTTTTCTTCATTTCAAACAAGGTGAGAAAGGAGCAACAAAAGATACCTGTTTGGATCATTCCACAGGTAAACAGGTTCATTAGTAACAGTATCATGAACAGTGTCATGGTATGAAAGGTTCATCCTGGAAAGACTCAGTCGTTCACAAGCAAGATGGAGAGAGATTCAACACTTTATGAAAACAACTAAATGGGCAAATAGCCAGTTTAAGAACACCATTGCTCAACAGTTGCAGGGAATTTAGGAATGTGTTCCAACAGCGTGGCTTTTTAAGTGAAATAGTGCAGGTACTAGACCAGGGTTGGGCAATTAATTTTCCCACAGAGCCACATGAGAAACAGTGACTGTTGTGGGGGGCCGTACCAATAGGCTGAACCTAATCCTACTCAATATTAATTTTATCTCTTTATAAAAAGCAGTAAATAGTATGGTTTTGATAAGCTGTGACTGGTCAGAGTAAATGGTATGATCAGGCAATAAAAGATGAAGCAGATTTAGTAAAAAAGCCAACATATCAATGTTTAATCAACATTCACACAAACAACTGTGAACAAAATGTGCCTGTTTTCACATTTTGAATTAAATTAACTTTATACAAAGTGCTATTACTATTTTGTCTGTAGTCCAATTACCTCATTTGCTTTTTTTTTTTTGTGGGATATCACAAAGATGGTCTCGGCTGCTGCTCCCTGGATGTGCAAAGCTCGGTAAAAAGGCCTTGTCGCTTTTGCAGCTTAGCTAGCAAGGCTTCAGATGCCTGTGCCTGCTCTCCATCAGTCAACTTTTTGTATTTCGCTGTGTGTTACGTGATTGCAGGTTGAACAGGGTCCTTTGGTTTCCGCAATGCAGTGCACATTGTCAATAAAACAATAAAAGTTTTTTTCCAGTAGCCTAATTTCAGAGTTCACTGTGCTGCTGCTGTAGGAGTTTGCTTTTGTTGTGCTCTGCTGCTGCTTTGCTTTGCTATGCTATGTGTTATTGGACTTTCGAGGGTTTGATCTAGGGTAAAGGTCAAACAGTACATTTGCTGGGCAAATATAATTGACCTAGATTGTGCTATATCAGTATAGCTTTACTGCATATGTTGACTAATAAATAAGAGGAAATCAGACTCTCCAGTATGGAGTTGTAGTGAGTACACCTTGTGCTCGTCTCTTTAAAGGCTCCAGAGACAGAAGATGGAGTGAAGTAAAGTCCATATCTGTAACCAACCTGCATATTTATACTCTTAAAAGAACATGTTTTGGAATCTATTATCAAATAAAGCTGAACTTTAATCTTTCCGTGTGCAGGGTTACCAGTCTCTGCGTCAGCTCGTCAAACTGTCAAAGCTTGAGGTACCAGAGGAAATAACCAAAGTCATCGAGCCCATCAAAGATAACGATGCCGCTATCCGCAACTATGGAATCCAGCAGGCGGTGGAGATGTGCCGGGTGCTGCTGAACAGCGGCAATGTACCAGGCCTCCACTTCTACACACTGAATCGAGAAGTGGCCACCATGGAGGTGCTCCGACAGCTGGGCCTGTGGATAGAAGACCCCAGGTCAGCCTTCCCTCTGCCTGCTTCATATTCTGTGACATCACATCCTACTCAGTCAACAGTGTCATATGCAGATCTGTCCCACATGATGGATTTTTAGACAACAACATTCAGTAAAACAATAATATGATTCAAGATCACTTAATATATTTACATTGATTTGTAACATACAGCTTCAGCAATCCATACAAACAATGCTTTTTTTTTTTTTTACATAGTTTCACTTTGAGCAGTGTCTATACTTAAATTCAACTGCCATATCATTCATTCAATAACTCATTATATTGAGTGCCCTGCGAAGATTGTCCCCATAATATCTACCAGAGATAAAACATGTTTGGTCTGGGTTTATAATCTGAGCGATTACCCTATTTACTCTCTTCGCCAAAGTGTCTGCCTTTGCGATATTTAGTCCTCCCGGAATCTACAAGACCCAGCTCAGCAGCTTGATATATTAACATTTTGCTCATCTGGGAGAGTGGACCGGTGGAGGTTGGTTGCTTGTCTAAGAATTGTGATATAGCAAAATTAAAGTCACCCCCCCATTAACAAGATCCCAGAGCTATACTGTGTTATCACATTAAAGACTTCTTGAATAAAATTTGGCAAGTACACATTCATTAAAGATACTTCAATACCATCTATAGCCCCCTTTTACCATAATAAACCTCCCATCTGTATCTTTATGAGTTGTTCTTATGCTAAAGTTCACTTGTCTGTGGATCAAAATGGATACTCCTTTCTTTTTCCCAGACGGATGAGAGGAGAAATAAACTTTATCTGCCCACGATTTCTCATCAACTTCTCATGTTCCACATCAATACCTATGCTTGAAGATGATCGTACAGCTTTCTGTTATTATTTTTGTCTGGTTGTTTGCTGATTTTATTTTTATCAAGTTTAACTGCTTCAATAAGTGATTCCCCATGACACAACGTGATTCAGAATGGCCCAAAATTTCAGAGCTTGTTGTCTTTGCCAGGCGGCCTCTTCCCTGGGCGGTCAGTGCACATCCCAAACGGAGGGTAGAAGATGTTCGACCCATCTTCTGGGCATCCAGGCCCAAGAGCTACATCTACCGAACCCAGGACTGGGACGAGTTCCCCAACGGCAGATGGTGAGCTCAGTTACACGTGAACAGATCTTACAAAACTTGAATGACATTAATGAGTTTTATTCAGTGAATAAATGTCCTGAATTATTACTAACAATTTTAGTTCCACTTTAATAGTGAGACATCTAAAGTCCTGTCTTTTTGTCTTCAGGGGAAACTCGTCGTCTCCAGCTTTTGGTGAGTTAAACGACTACTACCTTTTCTACTTGAAGAGCAAATCATCCAAAGACGCACTGCTGCAGATGTGGGGTGAGGAGCTGAAGAATGAAGAGAGCGTTTATGAGGTCTTTACCTGCTACATCACAGCCCAACCAAACCGCAGTGGACAAAAGGTAGAGCAGAAGGAACAGTCGGTACTGTTTCTACAACAGTGATGACTGATAACCTTCCTCACAGGAAACTGTTGACAGTGTGTGCTTTTCATGTGGTCTTCTTCTGTGTCCTTGGAACTGATGTGTCTGCTGAAGGACTGTTCACACCACAGAACAGTCACAATAGTCATTTTGTAATCGTAATCATTTTTCTGATTTTTATAACCGGGCTGACATCAAGTTGACTTGAATATTATGCTCTTAGCTTAAAATTAATGAATAGTGATGCAAAACTTTGTTCAGCATCACGATTGGTTAAGCAGATTCATGTTTCAATGGTCTGAAACATTTCAGTTCAGTAGTCAGTCCTTAAGACTTGATTCAACATTTGTGGCAATATTATCAGTGTGTTAGAGGAGTTGGTAGGTCGGCACACAACTCCCCTTAAAACAACAACTGTATTATATTATTTACATATTGATTAAACAAACAGGATAAACGTGTCTTTAGAGGTGTTGGTAGGTGTATTTCTGAACTTTGGTCAGAGCCAGGCTAAACTTGTCCTGACTCCAGCTCTGTATTTACACTCTGACAAGTGATTCATATCCATCTGAACATCTGAGTCTCAGGAAGAAACAGAATTTTCTCAAAATGTAAAATTGGGCCTTTAAAACATTTTTAAAAAACACTTCATGCCATAGTTGTGTAGCATTAACTTTCATATGTATGAGACAATAATGAATGTTGACCACCAGGTTCCTTCTTCTTTCAGGTGATGTGTTTGCCGTGGAACGATGAGCCTCTGGCCCCTGAGACAAACCTGCTGAAAGACGAGCTGGAGAAGGTGAACAAACGAGGCGTCCTCACCATCAACTCCCAGCCCAACATCAACGGCAAACCCTCCACAGACCCCATCGTAGGCTGGGGACCTGCAGGAGGCTACGTCTTTCAAAAGGTGGGAATCACTTTGTGTTTTGTGTTGTGTTTGTTTTTTTGGAAGTTGGATGTTGTCCAATAATCATCTTAATCATCTGGTTTTAAATCCAACAGGCGTATCTGGAGTTTTTCACCTCCAGTGAGAATGTGACTGCTCTCCTGAAAGTACTGAAGAAGTACGAGCCCCGTGTCAACTACCACATTGTTAATGTGCACGTGAGTTTGAACAGAAAGCACCTGTCAATCTGTGTTTGTGTCTAAGGATATATGCTAATTGTGTCACATTTCATATTTAATGTGAAGGGCCGTAACCTGACCAACGCCCCTGACATGCAGCCGAACGCAGTGACATGGGGGATCTTCCCTGGCAGGGAGATTGTTCAGCCTACTGTTGTGGACCCAGTCAGCTATATGTATTGGAAGGTAAGAGAGAGACCTGCTAATGTTCTCATGGCGGTCGCTTGTTTTGGCAGAGTAATATCTTCCAAAGTCTAAGCAGAACATGAACATTTTGTGAAAATGAGTAATCTTAAAAACTCAGAATGTAGTTACTGTTTTCTCTAAAACAAAAACAAAAAAAAAACCCTCAGTTAGCAAATTCTTATCAAAAAATACGCTGTGTTTGCCCCCTCCCTAAACCTGCCCCTGTGTTCTCCTCAGGACGAAGCCTTTGCCTTGTGGATTGAGCAGTGGGCTAAACTCTATGAGGATGAGTCTCCTTCAAGGATGATCATCAAGTATATCCACGACAACTACTTCCTGGTAAACCTGGTGGACAATGACTTTCCACTAGAGAACTGTCTATGGCAGGTCATCGATGATATGTTTGAGCTGCTGGATGCTCCTCCAGAACTGCTCAACGACGAAGCGCTCTCTGAGTGAATCAGGTTTAGGGAAGAACTGGAAATGTTGATCTTATCTACATTGTATAAAAAAGCTGCTATTTACAACACAGAGCTCGAGTAAGAAATGTACTTTTTAAAAATATTTTAAAGACTTTTTATACACATTTTTTAGCATTTGAGTGAATAGAAAAGGAAACTATTCTCTCATCTGAACCAAACCTAGAGGTTCATACAGGTTCATACAAAACGTTTTGATGTCCTTCATCGTCTGCAGCACTCCCAACTTCTGAACTCCACCTGCTCTCATGCAGTTTTATGGTTTTGTCACGTTGTTTTTAGGAATTTTGTTTTGGACAGATGTCACTGAAAAACAACATTAAGTAAAAAAAGGTTCATTGTGAACATGAGGTCTAATTTTAAATATGTTTTTAATGTTTTTATTGTCATAGAAGAAATAATTCAAATGCTGTATTTGAGTTAGTTTTTTAAATGTTTTTAATTATGTCATGTATGAACTCCTTTTTAATCTCACGATGCTACAACAAGAGTTAGACAGTCAGATGTGTGATGACAATAGATACTCTCTACCTGCTGCCTTAACATGTTTTAAATGTCCATCATATTTATTTTCTGCTTTCTAAAACTCATTAAATAGCTTTTCTCTAACAAGGAACCTGTTAAGTGTGTGTTACCAGATCATGTAGAAGAGCAGCACCAACACGAGCACAAAGGCCAGGCCACAGGACACTGGGAGGGATTTTCCACCCATTGAGTAATTAACCTGTCAACAACAAGTCATCACCCCACAGAGAACTGGTTGACATGAATCTGAGCACTGCAAACACTGGAAGCCTGACCAAGACCTGAGGCTGTCGACCAGAGCGCCAACATCAGACAGACAGTCACCTTTGCCACATAGCCCTACAACCTGCTGTCAACACCACAGTATTTACCTGATGAGTATGACGATAAGCACAGCTGCAGGAGATCTGAAGACATGAAACCTAGAAATCTAACTTTCAATCTGAAAAAAAATATCACTTTTATACATTTTTGCGTAATTGTAAAATGTTGTAGTTGAGTTTTTGAGTTGTCTGTATACATGGAAATGTCCTTTTCCCCACTGTGAACCTACATGATGCCATTGCCACACAGTGTAGATCAGGATGCAACATTTCATCAGTCAAACCTGTTCTGTCTGCAGATGTTGTCCGCTGATTCTCAGTAAGTCATGGAAAATAAGTTTGTTTTCCTTAATCGAGGTCAGTGATAAGACGTCCTTGTTATTATCAAGGCCAGAGAGGTGAAAGTTTAGCAGTGCTATAAAAGAGCCATGTAGTTCAACTCTGAGCAGGAATGTTCAGGCCCAACTGTTCCATCTGTCCCAGCCTCGGCCGTGACCTCTGACCCCATTTCTGCTTTCTCAGAATGACTCTGTGAATCATGCTACCATCACACCTCTTAGTGGCTGGATGATATTTGTCAGTAGCTGGAGATCAAAGGAGAAAGTCCACATATTGCATTGATCATCCATTAACCCTTTAAGGTCTTTCTCATATCCTCAGATAATATCATTAATATTTTACCCAATATATGTAATATGTTTTGTAAATTTATAAACCCTGCATATATTACACAATTCAGTTTACAGGTCATGCAGCTGTCCTGCTCTGTCAGCCTGACAGGACTGTCAGGTTACAACATGTTGACTGCATCACGTGTCAGGTTGACTGTACACGACATCCTGTAGATCTGATCATATCTCCAGCTTTTCAACAAGCCTCAGGGTTTGAACAAAATCAGATCCAGTCAGTATATTCATGTATGATATATGATCATTACTATTATTTAATTTGATAGAAACAATAGAAGCAGAATTCAAACTATCCAGATGAGAAGCACAGAGCTGTGAGCGCCCTCCAACAGCCGGTCTGCAATATGTCAGGCTGTGATGGGCGACCCTGCTTCTGTCCTGCACGGCTTGGCTGTTCACAGTTACTCCACCTTAATTTGCATGAAGTTGAAAATGTTTCCTCACATCACAGATTGTGAATATTGAGAGCTGTTCATGTTGGACCTAATGTGCTTTCAGTGTAAGTGATGAGAGACAAGATTCGCAGTTTTGTCCAACATGTGTTCCAAGGTCTATTTGACATTACAGTTTTTCTCAGTCGCTTTGGTGCAGTTCTCTGATCAGAATTAAAATTCTCTTAACTGTTAGTTCAACCTCCACAACATTTAGTCATTTGTGCACATCATAGTAGCAGTTTCTCATTATTTCCAACAAATTGCAAATCCTTTGGACATGTATCAATTGCTTTGATACGATTTTCTGCTGTTTTATAAGATTATCATTTGCTTATGTCATGTCAGTCAAAATTAATTATACTTATTAATGCTGAATAGTCATTTCCTATAAAACTAATAGTTCTCATTTCATTGCTGAGTCATTACATACAAAAATGTTGAACTAGTTGTCAAAATCTGTCAATCAAATTTGACACATTTCTTTATCATTTTATTCCTGAGGTGGGTTTCAATCTGGCAAAAGCTAGACAGTGTGGAAGGGATTGCATTGGACAGAGAGCAACCACAGATGTCTCAGGCCAATGAGGAGGGAATGTTACACTGTGTGCAGCCATCTCAGAAAATGGCGTCCTCACTCATATCCCCGTCTTGGTCCATCCAACACACAACATCTGCTGACTGTTTTAGACACTCTTTACTGGGACATAATCCCTGAGAATGACAGGGGTCTAACTGGAGACCATCTGAACAAGTATGTTGTTGTTTGGGGTAATGTGTGTTTTCACCACTCAGATCTGGTCAGACAGTGGTTTGCAGCATGTGCTTGAATGATTTGCAGTACTGTGTGTGTTGTATGTTCAGTTCCGATATGTACTGCAGTATTGTTTACAGTTGTGCACAGCTCTACCCAAAGGCAGTTTCTCATGTTTGTTGCAAATACGTATGTATTTTTCTTTTGCACAATGCTTTGAACAAATTAGAATTGCAAAGAGCATAAGCAGTAAAAATGTGAAACATATGTATTCAGTGTGTTGTTCTGAGTTACCTCACTAAATACAGTAATGTGTAACTTTACTGTATTTAGTGATGTCTTGAGCATTTTCAGGTGGTGTCACCAAGATCTGACTTTTTGCATTTGAAAACACTCCCAGAGCAAACTGTCATAATGAAAACATGACTAAGCCATTTGACTATCTTGTTCATAAACAATGGTGTCAGGACTTTTCATATTGTTGACACTGACACATTCATTGACATGAATACTTGCTTTTGAGGAATGTACTATTCATTTTGAGCAAGTGAGACACTTTTGCAGGTTATCAACTAGGTTTTGCAGTTTGTACTAATTGTTTTGAGAAATGCACTAACTGCTGTGCAAATGTTAATAGTGATGTGAGAAAAGCACCAAAGCGACTGAGAAAAACTGTAATATGAGGCTTCAGAAGTCTGACTTAGATTTAACACCGTGCAGTTTCTTGTTATAACCAATGTAAACTGGAAAAACCCTGGGTGATGGCACGAGAGGCTAATAAATGATGTTCTGCCCAAGTTCTTACAAGTTTTATGTTTTACTGTAACAAAGTCAAACACAACTGACACTATTTTAGTTTGAAGCAGCAGCAGATGAATGAATTTATTCATCCCAGTTGACATATCAATTCATTCATTGATATTGACGAATGGAACTGAATGTACACGTGGCTTTAACCCTGACATTATTCTTTTTTTGTTTATTACAGATATATTGTATAGATATAGATATATCGTACTGAATGTATTTAATCTTGCTTAAAATATAACACTCATTGATGTGCTCAAAATGTGTTCAAAGCTTTACATGACTGCAGTGTTTACAGGCAAAGTGTCACAGTTATGCCAGTCAGGCTGTTCGTTTTGGTCAGCCTTAGTTTTTTTGTTCTATGCACATTCTGCCTGGCGTGTTTTTGTTCAGCATTGGTTGTGTCCTGCCATGTTGTGTCTTAGTTCTGTGTCTTAGCTTTGTGTCTAAGTTCATGTCTTAATTTTTCAGTCCTGTCAGCCTTGTCATGCCCTTGTCTTGTCATAGTCCTGTCTTGTCTAATTTCTGTCTAACTCTATTCACCTGCCATAGCCTCTCTTCTCAGGTCTCTGTACCTTCCTTATCACCCCACCTCTGCCTCACTTAATCTACCAGCCACTCCCACTATCACCTGTGTTCCCAGCTGCAGCCAATCACCCATCAGGAGTCTTTATAAGTCAGTTCATGTCAGTTTGCCCTTGCCGGATTGTTGTCTTCTCGTCTTGTTCATGTCCATGTTGTCCTCGTTCATATTTCCTTGTCATGTCATGCCCGTTTCCTGAAGATTTTGTGTTTGGATTTTGACTTTCTTGGACCCAACCTTGACGTGAGTTTTCTGTTAAGATTTCTGTTTTCATTAAAAGACTTTTCTAAGTAGAAGTTTGTGTGATGCGCTTGAGTCCTTACCACCCCACCCTGACACAAAGCTTCACTCACACACAGCTAAGAAACCATGTTAACACAGGATTTGATGAGGATTATTCATCAGCCATGCAGGATCATGAACAGAGACTCTACACATCTGTTTTTTTGTCTGAAAATTTCAGTCAGCACATTAAACCTGTCAGCTGCCTTAAACTCTAAATTCACATCTCAGTGATCAACAGAGCATTGATCACACAGACTGAGATGTATTAGCATAATTCATTTCAGCCTTTACCACAATTAACTGTCATGTCTCTGCCAGCATCCTGACTCATGTTCTTTCCTTCCTATCTTTTTATATTTTGCTACACTTCCTGTTTTATTTTGGTGTCTCACCTCTCCTCTCCCTCTGATGTAACGGCTTCCTGTTTGTCATTGTCTCCTGTGCGCTGATAGATTTCACCTGTGTCTCACTGTCTCCCCTCTGCTGGTGTGTTTAGTCTCTGCTCCCTGTCCTCTGCGCCAGCTTGTCTTCGTCCTTCGTGTTTGCCTTTTTGACCTTTGACCCTGACTTGCTCTGTTTTGGTATTTGGTTGCCTGATCTACTTCCTGACTGTTAACTGAACCTTTGCCAAATAAAGGCCTTGATTTTTGAACACCTGTGCCGTCTCCAGTCATGCTAACATTTACACTGTGAGTCTTACCTTAAAACAAACAGGTGTCAACTGTTATCTGTCAGCACGTCTTTCCATTCTGCTTCCATGAAGTGTCAACTACTGCAGGAAAAGTAGTTTTTTTATGTTTTTTCACATACAAGGCCAAAAGGTGGAGATGAAGTAATGTGTCATTGCTCTGAAAGTGGAAGTGTTGACTTGAGTCCACACCTCTGATGTTACTGTCCAGGATGGATGATGGACACCCTGATGTTTCAGTCCTCTCATGCGACCACTATTAAGAACCCATCTGTCTTCAGGGTTCGCATCAGTCATTTCCATCTTTTGCATTTGGCTGGTGTCAGGAGCTGCAGGAGGTCTCCTCCATCATCAGCTGTCATCCTGCTTCAAGCCCTCGAGCTTCTAGCTGTCAACAGGCAGCTGATGGAGCAGTTAGAAAAACACATGATGGACAATGATTATACTGGAATTAATAATCAAGTGCATGACATTGGTGCATCCCTGTTTGCAGTGATGTTGGGCATGTTGTCCTCGGCCATGTTGTTATCTTTAGGGATGTATTTTGGATTATCAGTGTTTTCCCTGGTGAGTAAACAGCAGGGGTAGGCAGCCATGGCCAAGGCCCTGGGTGTGGCTGGACCTTGTTTCTCATAGGCTCACTGCAGTTGGATACAACCTGGGCTTCATTTTAGAAGTTTTTCTATGCATGACTTTACGTGTCAGTTTTTTGCTGTGGTTTCTTATTTCAGTGGTCGTAACGTGTCTGTTTATAATCCTCCATTATGTCTGGTTTAAATGTTTATGTTTAAAATTTTATTCATTTTTTGGTGGCTTTATGCATTATGTAATGTGTTTTGTTTGAGTCTGTGGTGGAAAATAAAGTTGTGGCTCTTTCCACTCCCTATGATTTTTGAACAATTAAAAAAAATTTGAGATGTATTTTTGTTGCGGCCGCCGCCGCACTCCGGGGGAACGACATCTCCCTCACCCTTAAGTGTTTACTTATGAGGCACTAGGTGAGTGATTAAGGGTTAGTTTGATTGCTGTTACTGTTTGTATTCTTATGTTGGTTGAGTACAGCGGTTTTAGTAATTGTGAACATTTTCCGATTTGCACCGCTACAACTCAAGGTTAGAGTCTCATAAAGATGCTCATATGAATGTTAAATTAGACAGAACATGTCCACCAGCCTCAACATTTAAACCACTGACAATAATGTAAATTAAAATGCATCTTGTAACGTACAGCTGTTGGTTGAATGGCATGCCATAGTAAATAGGTTTGTGCTGACACCACCCATGAGGCATCAAGTGTCTCTGGCTCCACCTTGTGTTCTTAAAGGGTCAGTTCAACCACATCAGAAAAGAAAAACTGGTTCATTTTGTGTGACCAAGTTTTCCATCACTGACAAGTAACATTTAAATGGTATTTTATTTGTTGTGTGATTAATTTAGAGCCACTGTTTAACCTCAGATAACAAACAGATGCATGAATTTATCTGATGATATAAACATTTTCTTTAGAAGTGATGTCATGGTCTAAAAAGTTTAGGGAACTACTGCTCTACATTTACCAGCCAGGAAGCCAAGTTCATACTGATGGAGCCTGATACTGCTACAAGTTGTAGCAGGGACTTGGGATTAGGGAGGAACTAAAATTTGACCCTAGTTGTTTCATTGACAGCACAAGTGAAGTTTGGGAGCTGCTGACTTGGTTCCTCGTGGAAAATTCCCTGTGATTGAATCAAGCTGTAAAGAGTCTGTGTTAATGACTCAGGAACAGAAGGTAAAGGGCTTGAGGATCTTTTGGCAATGTTTCATCCAAAATGTTTCTCCTCTTGTTTATATTTTATGTCACAGTTCTGCCAGCCAGGCCTCTGTTTAGCTTTAGTTTTTGTCCAGCCTTCGTTTTTGACTCTTACTTTCCTGCCTGTCACAGTTCTGTTCGTGTTCCAGTCCACCTATGTCCATGTTCCATTCTGTCTCTGTCTTAGTTCTCAGTCTCTCTTCGGTCATCATCTATTATGCCTGTAGTCCTCTTCATGTCTTGTATTTGTCCTGCCATGTTCTGTCTTAGTTTTGTGTCTTAGTTTTCTGGCTTTGTTCTGTATCTGTGTTCTGTTATAGTTTTATCTTAGTCCCTCTTTGGCCTTAGTCTCAGTTAAGTTCTGTCTTAATTTTAGTCTCTGTTATAGTTCTGTCAGCTATGATCCTGTTCATGTCATAGTTCTTTCAGTTCAGTCAGTCTCGTCCTAGTCCTGTCAGCCCAGCCTTGTCGCATTCCTGTAATATATAAGTTCTGTCTGTTCTAGTTCTGTGTTCTGATCTCTGTTCTGTCTGCCATATTCTGTGTTCAGTGTTTTTCCTCTCACCCCGCCTCTGCCTCGCTTCATCTACCAGCCACTCCCACCTCATCATGTCACCTGTGCTCCCAGCTGCAGCCAATCACCATCAGAACTCCATGTAAACCAGTTCATTTGATTCTGCACTGGCTGGATTGTTTCTTTTCTTCTCCTTCGTTCTTCTCATGTGTGCCAATGATTTTGTTATTGTTTGGATCTGCCTTTTGACTGATGTTCATGTTTGATTTTGGACTATTCTGGGCCCATTGCACAAAAGTAAGATTAAGACATTGAGGATAAATGACTGAGTCAAGTTCAAGGAATCCAAAACAAGAGAGTCCAGGCTTAATTGGTTGCACAAAGACTACACTATACTATAGATTAAACATGGCTGGGCCAAAATGGATGTGGCAACAGGTCCAGATTAAACACAAGAACATCCTGCAAAATGGTAAGTGCCCTGACTAATACTTAATACTTAAGAATGCACAAGTGTACGTTGTACCCAGAAGGTGCCTGCTCACACACACACACACACACACACCCTTTGAGCGCATTCGACATCACTGTGGCCTGTGCTGTCCTCCACAGTGTGGCCTGCCTGAGGAAGGAGAGGGCCCACAGGACTAGGACAGGCACATACTAAACTACAAAATATTGCACACTGACTAGAGTGAAGTGAAATATGAAATACTAACTTCATTCAAAATCTACAATGATTGAAATGATCACAAATGTTTAAATAATGACAGTGGGTGTAGTTGAATGTAATAACAATGTGTAGTTGGCAGTGGAATAACTGTTGGTTTCCATTTGTGGTGACTGCTGACTGAGATAAGGGATGAGATTAAATAGCCTTAGCCTGGTCTGGAGCAGGCTAGCTCCACAGAGCAAATCTCCATGGCAACTTATAACATATCCCACTTTCCACTATCCCGCTTTTGTGCAACCAGATCCCAGATAAATTGAGCCAGGTTAACCAAGATATCTTGGCTTAATCCCTCATCCTAGTTTTGTGCAACAGGCCCCAGGACACGATCTTTCTGAGTTTTTTTTTTGTTAAGATTTCTTTTTCCCTATTAAAGGCCATACCAACCATCCTTTCCTGTGTGATGCATTTGGGTCCATCCGCCACTCCACATCACATTTAATATCTACTTTTGGATCATCCCATGGACTGATTTCATACCACAGCTCATGTACAGAAAGTGACAGCTGCCGCTAACTTACTGAAGGACAGACACAGGACAAATACACTAATAAATAATGAAGTTTTATCTTCACAAACATTCCAGCAGTCAAATTTATATAATAATACAACAATGCAATGTTAATATTAGCTTTGTGTTCAGCCTGTAAACCTTCACACACACAAACCAACATGACTCTTCTAGCAGTTAATTTTCTAATAATATGAGCAAGACGATTCTTCATATTCAGTCTGAACACACTTTTATCTCATAATCAGTATGTTGGACTGATTCAAAAATTGCAGTATCTTCGTTATAATTGTGAGAAACAAAGTCTGTAAGTTTCCAAACGTAATGTGAACTTTAACCAAATATACAGAAGACACAATGAAAAAAAAAAGCTCCAGTTGAAGCTGAAATAACAGAAAACTATATGAGAACATGATGGAAATCTGACCTTTCTGTTACAGCATTAGTCTAAAAGTATAAGATATGAAGTGCAGTCTCATGGTTAGGACATAGAAAGTCAATAATACACAGCAGAGCTTTCCATCACCTTCATCACTGTTTTTTCCCTCATTCATGTTGGACCAGTGTTTATTCCCTAACATTTTAAAGCAGATCCCTTTAGCTCCCAAATAGGAAATGGAACTGCAAAAAAATCCATAAAGAAATTGGAGTTTCAAATCATGTAATGAAGTTTCAGTTTTCTATTTTGAATCACAATATTTCATACATCGAAAACTTCAAAGTCATTCAGTGATTTCAGTGATTTCAGGACATCCATCTTTATTATAGAGTGTGTGAACACTAAACCTCCTTTGTAACACTCACCCTGATGTTAGCTTAGGGTTTGTTTGAAACGTGACAGTCATGTTTTATGCATGTTCACTGTATGACAGCGTGCACGTATGACAGTGTTCAAAGGTCAGGGTCGTCCCCCCTGAGGGTGTTGAACTCTTCAGCAGCCGAGTACTTGTCAGCACCATGACCGGCCGACTGTCGGAAGCCCGCCGCAATCTCATCGAAGGTGCGGCCTTTGGTTTCCGGCACCTTGAAGTAGGTGAAGACGAAGAAGCCCAGTAGCAGGACAGTAAAGATGATGAAGACGTAGGGGCCACAGAGTTGCTGCAGAGACACCAACAGTAAACCATGACTTCCTATCAATAATGGGCAAGAACTACTGAGTGGAGAAGATTTCCCCCCCAAACAAAAGAAAAATCACACTTTACAAATTCCCTATGAGTCTCTTACAAAAACAGTGTGGTTTGCAAATATAAAACATACTCATCAAACAAATGTAACACATCATGCCTCAGTAACAAACACGGCAAAGCTTAGAAGTGAAAATGAAATTATCCTACAAAGGTGAAAAAATATCACATGACTTTTTCCATCATGATTGTGCAGAGGATATTTGCACAAATGTCTTTAGTACTTCTCCCTCCACAACAGCAGGTGGTGCTACAAGTCAAGACTGAACAGCCAGAGGGAGAGGGAAACATTCTGCAGTGAGCCGGTGGAAAGGAAATGAGTGTAGGTCGATGGCACACAACATAGACATAAAACATTTTTACATGCCCACATAATTTTTAACGAAAGTTGTCTTACCTCAACATACTGGAAGCACATCCCAACCAGGAAGTTGGCAGACCAGTTGCAGAAGCCGGCTACTGCAATGGCAGCCGGCCGGGGCCCCTGGCTGAAGAGCTCGGCCACAATGAACCATGGGATGGGGCCCGGGCCAATTTCAAAGAAGGCGACGAAACTGAAGATGGCCACGATGCTGATGTAGGACATCCACCTGAGCTGGTCCTGAGGAACACAGCAGGCTCTCAGTCACTTTCTGTTCAAAAAAAGCCTGATGGGTTAAGTGAAGGTGATCACCAACACTTACCAACAAAGCCATGGCAACAGTTAAAAACACGGCTGACACTGCCATCCCCATCAAACCAATGAGCTGCAGTGGTCGTCTGCCCATACGCTCCACCACAAACAGCTGCACAGACGGAGAGAAAGAATCTCACTGCAACATCCTGGACTTAAACATCTGGCCTTTCCTGTTTCCTGCCTGACTTACAGAGACCACAGTGAAGGCCGTGTTGACTACTCCTGCTCCGATGGTTGCGTAGACGGGCTGGGACACTCCAGCTCGCTCGAAGATCCCAGTCGAGTAGTAAAACACCTGGAGACGACAAGATAACACAGCAAACAGCTACTTTACATTTGAGCTTTGTGTTGGTGTGTGTCTGAGCTGCTCTGTCGACTTGAGACCGGAGACCTGAGCCAAGAGTCAGACTCACTAAAACATCTTTAAGTATTGCTTCTTAACTTGGACTTGTCTGCTTTGAGAATTGATTGGCTTGATACTTGAGTATCTTCAGACTCAACATTGGACATGATAGAAAACTTTGAGTCTGGGTCCTGGTGGCCTGCTCCCTGTACTCGGCCTCCAGTCTGTCTTTTGGCTATCACATCATTATGTTGCAGCAAAGATTAATCCCATGCAGACAGGTGTTTATGGATTTTGCATACAGACTGAAAGAAGATAAATCTAGTGCAGGAACTACCAACTTCCTGGTGGCACACAGTCATTAGCTTGACCTAATCTGCCCATCGCTCCTTTCACTTACAGCATTGATTCCAGACAGCTGCTGCGAGAGGTGCAGCATGACGGCAACGATGAGCGGCTGGCGGTGGACGGGGGAGCGGAACAGCTCAGGGATGGTGACCTTCTTCTCCCTCATCATCTGCTGGCTCTCCTCCTTCATCTCCTGCATGTCCTCGCTCACGTCATCGGTGCCCCGCAGCTTCATCAATACTGAAAAACAACAGGTTGAGTTAAGTGCGAGTTCATTTCACTACAGTTAAGTCACTAACCCAGTGATCATGATTGTTTCTACTCTTGCCAAAATTATGTTGTTATAGTTGTGTTTTTTGTGTAATGTGTGTATTCCAATGTGTGTGTGTGTCTCACTGCTGCGAGCCTTGCTCTCCTCGTTGCAGTTGATGAGGAGGTAGCGGGGGCTCTCGGGGCAGAGTGGCAGCAGGACGCACTGCAGCACGGCCGGCAGCAGAGTGAAACCCAACAGGAGGGGCCACAGGGAGGCATTTCCCATGATGCCTTCAATCCCAAAGATCTACATAACACACACAACACACTGCTCATACATGCTGGATACACCGTGCACTGAACATTAGATTTGCTACAAGCAGTAAGTAAGCAGCAAGTAGGGCTGCTTGCTCATGATGGGGCTGTTGGGTCTCTATATGTTGTCGGGTTTCTCAACCTGCTCAGTATGTAAAGTGCCTTGAGATAACTGTTGTTGTGATTTGGCGCTATACAAATAAAATTGAATTGAATTGAATAGGGCCTTTTCTGGTTTATCTTTGGAACCCTGAAGGGCTCCGGAACACCTCTGTCCAAATGAGTAAAACCTTTATGCATAAAACTAACAACAAAGACTGCCCATGATGAAATCCACTGTTTGAATAAACACAACTAAATATCCCAGTCAGCTGAAACACTGCAAAATGTATCCTCACCCATAACATCCAACAGTCTGTAGATCTTCCTTCACTAACCATCGGATCATTGCATTGGAATTTTTTTCCCCACTGTTGGACGAATAAAGTTTAATCTTATCTTATTCCCTCCAGCAAGGTTATGTTTTTGCTGGCGTTGGTTTGTTTGTTTGTTTGCAACATAACTCAAAAAGTTATGGATTATATTTTGATGAAATTTTCAGGAAATGTCCATTCTGGGACAAGGAACAAATGATTAAATTTTGGAGGTGATCCGGAAAACCGCCATTATGGAAATGTCGATTTCCAGGTATAACTATTAAACTAAAAATGATATCGATGTGATTCCAATTGCTAAGGGTCTGTTTTTATGGTCCAGGAATCCATTGAAATAGGTAAATCAAAGGCAGGACTAATATTTTGGGGTGTAAGTCACAATAAGCTGGGGGAACTGTGCTGCTTGGTGGAGGTCTGCGCTCTCCGAGTGCTTTTCTAGTTTCTTATCTTATCACACACACATCATGGAGACGTGCAGGGTGGGTGCTGGCCTGGTCAAATCCTGTTTACAGACTTGCACCAGCCCTCTCCAAACTCTTATCCTGCATCATGTTGAATAAAACATCATCCAAAGTCCCCTGCAATTTTTTCGACAGAATTTTGGACAAAGGCTCAAACAGGACAAAGACAGTATTGCAATTTTACAGCTGGACAGTTAAAGCATCATACGGTTAACATCATCACTAGTTTTACTTTGGTTGTTCATTGCTCTTCCCACAGAACCTGGTTTACAGGCACAAAGTAATCTAATTATGGCCAGTGATCAGACTAAGGCTTTACTCCAATTAAGATACAGGATGTTTGTTTGTAGCCTACAGAGATTTGGGAACAGTGATTGAGCTTATTGTTGTTGTTCAGCACCTTTCAAAAATGATATACAAAGTGCAACTATTGTGCTTCTAAGAAAAAGCAGACAGTTCATATAACATAAAATATCATGTATATATTATTATTATGATCATGATTTGAATAATTAGTGGACAAAATAAAAGGCAGTGAAGCAGAAGCTGATGATTGTGGTGATAAATCTGGATCATCAATAGCTGTTGGTTTAGAGGATATTTCTCTCCTGATTCCTAATCTCGAAAGAAAATGGCAAATCCATCGCGTTTCGATGCAGAGAAAAATTGTGGATGATCCATGGGAGGAGGGTTTAGTAATCGTTTAGGCTATTGATCAAGGGTGGAGATGAACATGGCAGTCATGGTTCAAGAGTTCAGGAGCTAACCTGTGCCATGAGGATGCCGATCACCACACCCAGCTGGTGCAGAGTGCCTAATGCTCCACGGAGAGAAGTGGGGGAGATCTCCTCAACATAAATGGGCACGAAGCCGGTGGAGAGGCCGGAGAACAGGCCCACGATGAAGCGTCCGATGATGAGCATCTCAAAGGAAGCAGCCAGCTTGGAAAAGCCCATAAACGCAGCAGCGATAAAGGCGAGCACGTTGGCCATGAGCATGGAGTTCTTCCTTTAGAGACAGCAAGAGCATCCATGATTGGTCACTTTGAAAGAAGGTGCGATTACAATGTCGTTGGTAACAGGAAAAGTTCATACCTGCCGAAGCGGTTGACGAAGACACTGACAGAGAAGGAGCCAAACATTCCTCCCACGGAGAAGATGGCCACAGAGAGCGACCACAGAGCCGTCAAAGTGGTCCGAGAAATGGGCTCCGAAAACCTGCTGCTCCACGTCTCATTGTAGAAGCTTTCAATGATCTAAGAGTCAGTCAAAAAGTGTGAGAGATAAATAAAGACATGACATGGTTCTTTGTGCTTTTATCGACTGTTGACTTCATTGATCTCCTGAATATTCCAGCTTTTTTCCTCATGTTTCCTCATGCAAAATATAACAACATTACAGTTATTCCGTGGACTGGTACAGATATTCATGGTCCCCAGAGGAGGAATCCTACTAACTGTAGTGATCTCAGAATACAGAGTCTGAGATCACAGGGCTGAAAAAGTCCCCAACCTTCTCCTCATGAAAAAAAACTCTCTCAGGGATCTGATGATAGTGATCATTTGGATCATTACTTGATAACTAATTTAATCAGAATTTATTATTTTCTAGATCATGTAAATTTATGTAAATGGAGAAAATAATATCTATAATATTTTTTGTTTGTTTGTTTGTTTTGATGTGGTTGTCCTTTTCCATGTCTCACTCATCTCTAACACAACAAATGACTCACATTCTGAGGAGCATTGATGACGCCAGTGTTGTAGCCAAACTGGAAAGAGCCGATCACAGCTGTCCCGACAGCCATCATCAGCTGGGGCGTCACCTGATGTTGTGATAGAGCAACACAGATAAAGCATTTACTAAGACAACATAAAGATGACTGTGGTAAAGGTCTCTTGCTCTGCTACAGTAAGTTAATATGGTGGTAGGTTGAATAAAATACTAAAGTTCAGGTGCAGTGTTCAAGAAACAGCAAAACTTCTTAAATGTGATTAACCTAAAAAAGGCCAAAAGTTGAAAATGAGGCCCTGTCAGATGGGGAGCCTTTACCTGTCTGTGCCCACAGGTCTGTACCAAAGACTGCTCTGAGTAGTTTAGATCCCACTCCCACATGTCAGCAAACATCTGCAGTAAATCTAAACTTCTTAGTTCAAAATGATCAGGTGACTCGGATTGAAGTGGATCAGACATGTTGTTGATTGAGACTGAAGGAATTGAGAGGGTTCGCCCTGAAAAGTGCTGCGTGCCAGTATCCTGTTAGGTTGGGTCTCCTCACCTGACTCAAACTAACCCTAAAAGGAGGTGAGCGCGACACTTAGCTGGGGAGCTATAGTTAGGTGAGGTGAAGTGTTTTGTCAGCAGGAGAGAAGAATGAAAAGATCCTCGCAGATACAGCTATGGAGATGTCTTGATAAACTCCACACTAAGACGGTTCTGAGTGTTTTCACACTTGACAAACATCTTTTACTTCACAACATTTTAGTTATTGCACTTTAATGCTCTGCCTTAGCTTGAGAGATACATTAGTTACCAGTTGCTTTGAAGAACATTTCAGATCCTTGTTGCATTTATAAAGTACTGCATGATTCAATTACACACCGGTACATACAGTACAAGCGCTATATTCATGATGCATCTGTGATAATTCATGCAATATCACTGACAAGTGGCATTCTGCAGTTTAATAACTGCTTTACTGTGAAATATTACAAGGACACTGTTTCCAGTAAGAATGAAATATAGTAATATTACAACATACTGTCAAATTGGGACACACTCAAATACTGTTTGTCTCCTAGATCACACTGTGATCAGCGCTGACCATGGTGCTGAATAAAGCTTAGTTACGGCATATATGAACATGTCGTACTCTTGTTGTGGGGACATAAAAATGTAAATCATATAATTCTAGGGTGAAGACTGGGGTTAAGGTCTGAGTTAGGTAAAGGTCAGGGCAAAGCAAGTTCGGGTGAGTCTGCAGGAAAGGAACATAGATCAATGTAAATGTGTGTGTTTATGAGTGTGTGTGTGTGTGTGTGTGTGTGTGTGTGTGTGTGTGTGTGTGTGTGTGTGTGTGTGTGTGTGTGTGTGTGTGCGCGCGATATCACACTGGGCCAGTACACTAGTCAGCTCAGCACTATCGTGTATTGATGGGTTACCTTGCTGCTGCCGTCCATCCTGGCTGCTCAGGTCTCTCACCAGCTCCACACTTTACCTCCACACTGTGAAAGACTCTGGTTTAATCTTTCAGGTCGATAGATTCTACTTTCTACCACAACATGTCTTCATACTGCGCTGTCTCAGTATCACTTAGTCCAACATCAGTGTAAACAGTTCTTTCTCAGTTTCTGCCTTCATTCACCTGCTGCATTAAGCAGCTTACTGACGTCAGCACTAAGTGGATTTTAATGAGCTGTTGTGCCTCCAGAGAAGAATCACAGCTCTGATTGGCTGAGAGGAAACAAGCACATGTGTCAGATTGCTGATACAGATTAATGATCCTGGCTTCAGTGTTAGATATGGATCAAATATTGATCAAAACTCAAATGGAATACACCCTCAGAAGAGTCCACTGGATGTACACACAGAGTAAACATCAGCTGACTGCTGATGGGGAGTTACAAACATGTGGGATCTAATGAAGAAGACCCACTTCTATATATATGGAGGTGTAAGATGAAATTAGTTTCATATCCCCTTAATGCCTCATTTTAATGCAAGTTCAGGTAATCAATTTATATATTTTTTAAATGTGTGACTTTAATAACTGATGATAATAATTCTGACATAATTTAGCAAATACCTTGTCTGCTTTTGCAAATGAGCTCTTCATATGTCTACAGTATCAGATGTTCAGAACGTTAGCTCTATTTGTCTAGTTTTTTGTCTAATAGATTAAATTCTTCTTGAAGAAGTTTATCTGATGAAAGCTTCAGTGGGAATTTCAACTGGAGTCAGTCAAGGATTTGAGAGTTGTCTGATACATTTGACACCAGACACTGTGAAAATATTCCTGAATGATTTCACATGTTGGTCTTATTAGTCACTCCAGTGCTACATTTACAGACAGACGTGACCAGAGTCCCCCCCCATTGAGTCAGCCAAATCAGAGGCCCCTGAGAAGCAGCGTGTGTGTGTGTGTGTGTGTGTGTGTGTGTGTGTGTGTGTGTGTGTGTGTGTGTGTGTATTTGTGTGTGTCAGCCCTCGTGTTGGTCCAGGTGAGAGACTCTCTCTCTCTCTCTCACTAATCCTCAGAGCACAGTGTCTATTTATACGTCCACTCAGTGGAGTCAGTGGACTCTGCCTCGCTGATGCCAACATGTTCGACATGTGACCTGATGCTTTGGCCACGTCAGTTTTAAAAGCAAGCCGTCCGTAGTTATCAATTATATCACTTTGAAAATAGATTTCACTTGTCTACAGACATCAATGGTTCCCAGAAGTCCTGCTGACTTCCACTGACTCTTCAGGGACATATCTCAATAACATTAGATGAGTTGCTACAAAATTTGGTTCAGATATTCATGTTCCAGTTTGGATGAATTGTAAAAGCTTTGGTGATCCCTTAATTTTACACGTAGCACCACTGGCAACAAGAATATTATTTGTTAAATCCTTTGGTTTATCATCAAATACTTGCAAAACTATTCCCATCAGCACAAGAAATCAGGACCATCAGAGGATGTGTGGAGGAGAAGTGATTTTTCAACAGTTCAACTTTTGTGTTTGACACATTAACTAACGCTAAACTCTGGGAAGGATGGAGTCCAAAACAGATGAAGCTTTTTATCTGTGCTGCAACGCTCACATTTATTTAACCTCCTCTGCAGCTCCTATCGATCACCGAGTGGAGTCACAGTCAAACAACAAAGAAAAATATATCATTAAACAAGTGAAAAATGACCTTGAAATTAGCATACAGGGAGAAAAGAAGGCAGGCTGCTCCACTTGAATTATGAAAAATGTAACTTTATTTAGAAGAAAAGGATGAACTGAAGTTGATTTGGATTGAAAACAGAGTGGGATATTCTTACTGTGTGCAGGATTTCACAAACACCACCTGGCTGATTTGTGTGTAACTAGGTGGAGAGGTGGAGCATGAGCCAATGAATAAAACATCACATCTTGGAGTGGATCCGGATCACTGGCTGGATCCACAAATTCTTTTTCTTTGTCCTTAACAATGTGAGACAGTTCATTGGTCTTGGCAGAGGTCTGCACTCTCCAAGTTTGCTTATAGTTGTGATCATTCATTAGAATTGAACCATCTTGGTACGGAACATTTCTTACCACAGTTAAAGAGAAAGAAATATTCTTCTCATCCTGGTCTATATTAGAAATAATTAATTCTATAACCAGGCCATTCTGATGTGATCATATATGTACAAGCAAGTATAAACTTTTTAGTGTTTGTTCAGACAAAAAATAATAAATAAAAATATTTTCCTTGTTTTGTAGCTTTAAAATATGAATTTATCCAAAGGGATCAAAGCAAATCTGAATCTCTTTCCAGCAGCACAAAGAATCTTTGGTTTGACCGACAGTGAGGGTGAAGAAAGTCAAGAAGAGGAGAGGATTCTGTTTCTTACTGAAGGAAGGAAGAGACAACAACTTGATGAAGAAAACTGTCAACACTGGCCCTCAGTCTGTCACCAAGCACAGAGGACACCAAAGACAGAAGATCTGCTCTCTCACACACATCTCACACAAGTTACCAGAGCATCCACAGGAATATTCTTAGTCCACTGAGCAGGATGGCACTGGCACTTTTACACATTTAGGTCTGCAGTACAAAATGTTTACTATGCTAATGTCAGCTATTTTCGAATTCCTTTTTCCTTTTTTAGACAAAATTCCAGCCTGATTTTTTTTACAGTTTCAAACAGAAATCATTTTGAATAATAAAGTGTAGTAAACTGGTATAAACACTACATGAATGTGTTGTACTGGCAGAGGATTTCACCCAGATACCAAATAGTCGGTGAACATGGAGGTCATGACATGATGGAAGCTTGTTGATCTGAAATAAGTTGTCTCTTGCTTTTAAAAATATACAGTATATGTTTACTTGTTATACATGAAGCTTTAAAGCCGCCTCATTATTTGTCCTTCAGATTGAAGGTGAGTTTCACCAAATCATCATTTGGATCAAAGTCCATGTCTGAGCTTTATGAACATGCTCCTCGACTCTGGTGGTCCAGAGGCAGAACTGCGGGGTTGAGGTTGCAGAGTGTCCTACTCAAGGTTTGTTTCAGTTCACCATTATGTTTCTGATTTTTGAACACTTTTACGTTCATGTGGTTTCAGAATATTAGAAATGACTCCAAATATACTGTAGTTTAGTATAACATCTTCAATAGTTATGACATCAATACTGAAACAAAAACTTTAATAACACTTCTGTGACAGTGTCAACAAACACTGAACATTATGATTGTAACATTATAAACATAGACTTTAGGCCAGACAACTGGATTGATTTGCATTAGGTTGTACGAGTGCACATATTTAAGTGGAATTTACATTGTCGCGCACTTCCAAAGGCACAGGCTTGTGACTTGTCGAGTCGTGATTTAGTAGAAGTAACCAGAGGTCATATTTCTCTGAGTGTTGAAACAATCACAGCTGCTGTTTCCAGGACGGGACAATAATTGTTGCAGTGTTTTCCATCACCACAGCAGGAGCAAGAACTCCTGATGCCTTTTCCACAATCACCATCAAGACACATGCTCACGAGTGCATTTGCTCGTTTTCTAATTACTACCTTTTTGTTACTGTTATGATTTATACTGTCACTTCTTTAATTGACACTTTATTGGAGTACTGTCTTCAATTTGCCTGTTTGGTGAGCTGTTGTAATGAGTGAATTTCACCTGGGGCGGATCAATAAACTGTATCTTCAGACCCCACACACACCTCACAATCACAGTCGATATCAGCTCTTCTGAAGTGTCTGTGGGTCGAGGCGGCGCCCAACACTAACTTGGAGTAACTGCTGACTCTTATTGGAGATGAATCTGAACACCATTCAGAGTTATTGTATATAGAGTTATCAGTTATTAGAGATGTGAATACAGCTCTCATAGCTCTTATCGGTGAAAATTAATAAATAATATTAATAAATTGGTAAAAACATGTATTTTCAAACTTGTACCACATAAAAAAAAATCTATAAAACTTTTTTTAAAACATGTTTTCACAATCATTCTGGGAAGACGCTGACGTGGACATTTGTAGAAAGTTACAGAAATGTATGGGGACAGTGCCCTCCGGTGACCATGGAGGGTGTGTCTAATGAAAGACTTGCATTATGGGAAATGTAGGATCCAGGGTGTTTGGGCATGCTCCTCAACTTCTGCTTCATTGATTTTGAGATTGTTTTTACGAACATTAACTATGAATCTTTATGACAGTTCACCTCTGATCTTCCCCAGCTGTGGGTTTGTGATGGGCTTTTTGAACACTGGTTTTAGATTTGTCTGCCCACAGCTCAGTAGTACTCAGATACACTGACTCAGTGGTATCATAATAATAATACTTCATTAAAGTTGTGCATTTACTGAAATTCAAGTATAGCAGAGCTCATGATGCTTTTCCCAGCACCAGAGCCTCAAATAAGGTTATTTCCTCGAGGAGCAGAAGACAAACTGAAGCTGATTGGTGCAATTACAGAGTTTTGTTCTCTATTCCTTTTTAACACAAATCAAAAAAACACTCATAATGTTTCATACATGATAAATCATAAAATAATGGATTCAATGGCTTGAGGAACATTTTCAGAGCAGCTGAACCTCCACACACACACACACAGCTGAGTTCACCAAAATAACCATGGGAATGTGTGTATCCTGGACCATGTGTTCCTCCAAACAGCCGGAGTCAGGTCACCTCAGACTCTTCTGGGGAGCGCTGGTTTACACATTTACCTTTCCATGGAACGTTTCTACATTGATCTAATAGATCTAGCCTTTTCCAGTTTGCTTCTCATGCCCCCAGCAGCAGGACTCTTATGCAAGCACACGCCTGTCACCTCACCATGTTTCCACTGTTAGCACAACTCCGAGGCACTGAGTGGGAAGCAGACGAGTCAATAGGCCCAATGTGTATGAGCAGAACATGTGAATTCCCTACAGAGATGTCCATCAGCAGTGTAAGAGAAAGTCAGTCATACAGAGGAAGAGGAGTGCCTCCACATGTGACATCACAAGAAACTTGAAACCGTCATTCTGAGCAGCCCACCCTCCTCCTGCCTGCTTCCACATTTGCTGCCCTCTCCCCAACCTCTGCCTGAGACACTCCGTGCTGCTCTGCCGGCCTCCACAAACAGGCCAACATTACCAGCCTCTCAGCCCAAACTGCACCTCAGATCCCAGGACATCGGCACACAGGTCTCCCCTCTGCTCCACAGAGTCAGCCTGGCCTGCTCCTGGAGGTAAGTCCTCCACTCTCCTGGCTCAGTTGGAGCTACTGTGCTGCCACGTGGTTTGCAATTTGAGGAGGTCTGCTCAGGAAGAGTGAGGAGCCATGGGAGCATGAGAGCACAGCTTTGTTAGTGAAAGGTTAATCTGACTCATTAAACTAGGTGTCATGCAGCTGTGTTCCAGATGCAGTCACACAGGGAACTGTCAGTCAGATCATCAGCCCTTGTATGTTTTTACTACAAACTACAAAAAGTGACTTAACTTACTACAAATCAGCTTGAGTATGATTCTTCTTTTAATGCTATTCAAACAATTTTCTCATCTATTTATTCTTTAAGTTTTCTTACTAATTATTTTTCAAATGAAGTATTAATATTTTGTTAAAGTCCAGGTGACTGATTATTTTTACTCCTTTGGCTATTTCACATATTTCTTTTTAAGAATTTACAATTTAAGTAACAAACAGTGATTCTTGATGTAACATTTTTTTCAGATAGTATCAAATAAGTGAAACAAGGATTATGGGTAGATGCTATATGTTCTCATTTACTCATCATAAATGTGTGTATGTCAACAACTAACATTCACAAAAAACACACAACACCAAAACAAACAATTTTGCCGGAGTTGATGTAAACACAACCCTCAGTTAGTGGTTGCCAGACTGTAGATCTCTAGATAGACGTTAATGTGCTGCACATTTCAAAAAGAGACTGAAACAAAGGAAGAAACAGTGGCAGTATTACATAAGCTCTGTATGTACATATTCCATACTTGGAAAACTGGGCAGGGCCTCGCTGAGGCACACAATGTTCACCAGATGTTCCATGTTACTTCAGTGTGAGGCAGACGTCTACATACTGTCCCCGTCACAGCAAAACATGGTTTTAGCCTTATGATGATGTTTCAAAGCCCTTTGGATCATGTAAAAAAAGGAGTAGTTTTTTGGAAGATGTAATTGTATTTAATATACACACATGTGACTGTATCCATCTCACTGAAAACAAGCTCACTCCCAAAATACTGAACTTTTGCTGTATTAGTATACAAGTCACATTCTCAACCTACTCACCATCTGTTCAGTTCAGGGTGATTATTTCAGTGTGTATGTTTATGGCATTTCACACCTGATAGTGTCCACGCAGGACAGATGAACCCACACCTGGATGTTGTGGTGTAAATGTTAAAATAATGCTCACACGCTGAAAACACATTACAGCCACATGTCAGAAATAGACGTTTCTGTTTACAGTTGTATGTGTCTTTGGCCAAAAAGCACTGGCAAGAAGCTCTTGCAGCTGATTGGTGCACACGGTGGGTGGGTGGGTGTATCTGCGTCATAACAAGTCAGATAGAGTCAGGTAAGCAGACAGGAAACAGTTTTGCTCTCCTGTCACTACCTTCCTCTATGATTCAACCTCTTCACATATATCAAAGTTGGACCAGCTGTTGGATCATGTGTGTAATAACTATGTGCGCAATTTGCAACAGAAAGCCATTATTCTTCTTGATTCATGCAAATGAAAACTAGAATCCAGTCAGATATGATGTAATCACAGTTAGAGATGAATCAGACTGAATGGTGATGAAATATGGTGCTACCATGCAGCCTCCATCTACATATCATGAATAACCTTTGAGTGGACAGACAGAGCCGGATCCTTGTCTGGATCAGTTCCATGCTTAACTCACAGAGTCACATTAGAGATGTACACAAACTGCTGTTAACTCATGTCCACAATGCAGAGACCAGTGTGTGTGCATGTGTTCAGAGTAGAATTACATAAAAATATATTTTCTTCTAAATCAAATATACATCTGCTATTTCTCTCTTGGAAACATAAACCTGTAGAGAGTGATGTAAATAAGGTGTATGACAATGTGAACCGTCTCTGTGACTCTGGACAGTATTTACAAATAGAGTCCATGTGATGACGACTGTACAAAGAGTCAATGTCTGCAGAGGCGGCTCAGTCATGTTTGAGCAGGGAGGTCATTCTCAGCCGTTATCGCTCCGTCTGTCATTACTGAGGCCGACGGGGAGAAGATACCAACAAGTGGGAGCGTCCACGCTTCGCTCCAGCCGCTTATCTGTAGAGCTACGTTGCCTTTCACTGGGCTTCGCTGGGAAATGATCCTGCCAGCACAGAACTATTTTTATCACAGTTGTGGCTGAGGTTTGGTTCAGTGATCACCTATGGTGCTTTATTCAGCAAAGAGCAATGCAAACATCTATTCAGTGTTTAGCTGAGGAGCAAATCTGATACATAAGATATTGAATTCAAAAAGTGCAGTTTCCAGAAGCACATTCCACACTGGATTCAGATTTGATCAAATGCTGAAATAAAAATCAACAGTGGCATCTATTGGTATCCAACCAAATAACTGTAGACTATATTTTTACATTAGCAGTGAATGAAATGACTCTACAATGTGAACGGTGTCACTTATTATCACTAGCTCCCCTGAGCCTTTTCAGCTCATCGTTTTGATTTTACTCTTTGGGTTCACTCTCATCAGTGTCGTTTTCAGTCACAGCACGCAGCTGTTTTTCACTTATATGATGCAGATTAAGCCAAACATTTACATCATATCTCTTGAAAGACTTTGCAGAATGTATTATAAAACCAAACCTACATTAGTCCGCACAGTGATCACAGAGAACAATCACTGGCTTGTGGTTTCCTGAAGCTGTTCTGTTTGTCATCATACCAAAGACTTTGAGAGCATCCATCAGCTTCTGGACGTCGTGGCACCTCGACGAGGGCCTGTTTCACCTGGTTGGTGTTCTAACCTTGTCAAATCCCAAGCCCAAGTTGAAATATTCAGATGTCTTGTTTTGTCCAACCAATAGTCCAAAAGATAATTTAATTCAATATCATAGAAGACAAAAAAAGAGAGAGATTTAAACTGGAACGAGTAAATAGTGGTAGTTTTTGTTCAAAGAAATGCAGCAATGAACTGATTGAATTTCAACTCTAAATTGCATTTGCCTTGAACTTTTGGGTGATTCCATCAGCACACGTGTTACAAGATGAAATCAGTTATAACCAGATATCAACAGAATCATTGTCCCAGTGTTGGACCTGAAGCGTGTGTGAATCATTGCTGTACTGACTGTTTGAGAGTTCAGACTCAGGCACGTGCACGGGGCCATGCTGGAGGCTCACCGGGCTCAAATGTGTACTTTGGTACTGATAACATGGGGGTGAATGTAGCTGCTGAACTCTGGTAATCCACCTTGTTTCATCATCTGTCTAAATCAGAAACAACAGGATGAGACATGGAGAAGAGCTCAGGCTTTGGAAGTCACTCAGATGTCTCATGAAATGCATGACAGGAACAGATAACATACTTACAGCTGCAGTAATGATTCCTAAGGCCTAAGGAAACGGCACATTTTAATATCACGTGTTTGAGTGAGCATTTTATTAACATATGAGGTAACTTTATAGAAAAGTCTTTGTTGAACAAATTAACTACAGCATATTATAAATTCAAGCTTCTTCATCACACATTGAAGCTAAAATCTTCAACAGTTGTGCTCATTGATTTTCAATCCATTAAAACCAAATACAGCGACAAGCTCAGTTCCCGTAAATTAAAAGCATTTCATTTGCAATTGAACTGTGTTTAATGACAACACTTTTACAAAGTGTTCCCAAACACAGTCACTGAGCAAAATGCAAAAACTGCTGCTGACAGGTTTCTATCACTGATGCCTGTTTGTCTTTGTTCACAAACTGGTTGCATCGCCTGGGATGACTGCTCTGCACACGGGCAAGTCATTGTCAGTGTTAACGAGATTTACTTTACATTTTACACTTTGGAGTCTCAGTCGCTCAAGGCACCATCTTCACCCTTAAGGAAACTAGAGAGGAAATTCATGTCTGCTCTCTTTGGACTCGTTTCCTGCCTAAATCCTGCCAAACTCAACTTAGCATGACAGTTCTTCCATTTTAAACTTCAGACTGTTTTTCACCACCATCCTGTCAGAGATCCTGGCCCTCTTCAGTGAGCTTCACTGGAGTGTGCTCTAAAGTTATGCCCTTTGGCTGCAAGAGTCTCGAGGACATTATGCTTTTGATGAAACTAGAGTTTTCCCTGTTCTCCCATATGTAATACTTCCCTCACCGAGCATGAGTTTTACCTCGTATGACAAAGGTCATCAGGGCGTCTCTCAGCCTCATCTGGAGTCATGGCCACTTCTACAAACGCTTGAATCCTAAGTCTCTGATAAATAAATGTCTCTGTGTCAACACTGTGTCGTTTAGCTCTGACAGCTGATGCACAGAGAAGTTGTATGAGGATGTTGATGCTGGAATCAGCTCGGTGTGTCAAAGAATAGAAAGTTATTCACGAGCAGTCGACGCTCAGTCCTACTGAACTTCCTCCAGTCTGTAGAAACACACATCCCATTGTAAACTCTGTGAAATCTGTATATGTTTTGGCTTTCTGCCTCTGGTGGTGAGGCAACTCGGACAGAGGTGACTCCAGGTGTGTGTGGGGACTGAAAATGATGCCCCATGGAAATTATGTGCCATCACGTGCTGATCCCCGGCAGAGAGAGTTTTCAAGACCTTCCTGTGTGCCCCATATTGGCCTTTTAAAAATGACTCATGGCTCATGGTCCATAGATGAAGAAGAGACCCAAAACCTCAGTTCTGATTAGTGTTCAACATATCGATGCTTGGATCTGGAAGGATCATTTGAAGCCCCCGTCTGTGATCACTTACTTTAGTCTGCAGGTACTGGGTCAGGATCATAGGTCAGGATGGAGATCATTTCCACCACTGGAGCCAAAACAGTGAGCTGAAAGTGACACCTTACAGAGTTGTGTGATTCATTGTTAATTTGAAATACTGATTAGTCCAGCTGTGATATTGCATGTTTGCTGTCTTACTCCATGTTATCATTCTGTATCACACCTGTCCTTCCCCACAGAGAGGCCACTCCTTTGTTATCTGACCTCACAGTTTAAAATGATGGTGTCATATGTTCTGAGCTGTGATTTGGAGTTGCATAAGTGTGTTAAAGAAATAAACATAATGATTCTGATTATTTCACCCTGGACTGAAAGTGTGGACGTGACTAACCTCATGATCCCTGGACTCTTCTGGCTGCCTTGGCTAAAAATACATACAAGAAGTATTTTTACTTTAATTCATTAGCATTTGTATCTCAGTGTTTTAACTAAAATGGCTTTAGGTGACAAAAATAAAAATATAATCAGTACACGTTTTGATCAGTCAAGATGTTCTGCAGTCAATATTAAATGATGACATATTTCACATGAGGTAGTTTTAAGCTCTTTGTGTTTCTTCTGTTTCAGGTTTCACCTTTCAGTGCCTTTTTCATTCTTTGGACGATTTCTATCTACTTGAATAAATAGCTGTGATCAGTATGGAACTGCAGAAGCTCTCAAACGGCAATCACCACCATGATGCTGCTGTGTCGGTGGAGGGAGGGTATGTTTCCTATTCCTATGAATTCACGGGGAATCAAGTTTGCTCATGTCATTTAAAGTCGAAGAAGTATTTTAATATGTCTTTTTTGTTGTCTATGGTGGACGTGACAGAATCCCACCAGAGAAGGAAAAGTTCCTGCAACAAAACAGTGATGGCTTAAAGAGGCCTCAGTTTACAGATGTGAGTATGAGAGAGAGGCAGTGGCCATGCAGCCTCCATGCATACACACATATATACATAACATACATACGTATACTTATACATACATATATACATACATACATGCACACATACCTACATACATACACACATACATACGTAACAATGAACTTTTTATGTTCTATGGGACTATACAAATACTTAACTAAACCTTAGTCAGACAGTAATGAACATGTTTTGATGAAATGTCTCCAAGATATCCGGCCACACGACTTATGTATCATGTAATTTGTTTTTTCATGATGGATCAGAAGGAGATCAGATGTCTGACTGGCTCCAACATCATCACATCTAATTGATCTTGATTGGACGCTATACTGAGGTGAAATGTGATGTAATGTCACCACATGCAGCCTAACATGATGTCCTTGTTGTTTCCCAGTTTGAGGGTAAAACCTCCTTCGGGATGTCTGTCTTCAACTTGAGCAACGCCATCATGGGCAGCGGCATTCTGGGCCTGTCGTACGCCATGTCAAACACCGGCATCGTCCTCTTCCTGTGAGTAACATACACACTGCAGTACAAAGAGCACAGCTGATACAAACACAAACACGTTCTGTACCTCGGTTGTTCCCTGAAAACGACAGACGGTCGACAAACAGACACACAAGAGGAGACAAGGTCGACATTACACAATGCTCGGTTATGTCTTATGTCACATGTAGTTCAGAAAGTGACTGAAACTGTTGTGCGGTGAGCAATAAAACCATCCAGTCACAGGCTATTATCTTTTTAGGATGCATGTGATTGCGAATGACTTATTCCATATTAGAGTTATATGAATAATGATCATGCTGTTGTTGATTCCAATGATTGTTTTCATGATAGTTTATACGAACTGATAATGAATCAATAACTTGCAACCTCAAATTAATGCTGTGTCAAACGAATGCTGGTATGAACATGGAACATATCCAAATGTCCAATTCTAAAATCTGAACAAATCCACATCAATCCCAAGTTAACTCTTTAAAACATCTTATTTGGCACGACATGACAAAAAAGTGTGACGCCACAAGAGTTCAACGGGACAAGTTGTGGCATTTACCTCCAACACATGATGGACAACTGGCACGATCACACAGCTTGCTGAAACTACTCAGCATGTAAGAGGTGACATTAATGACCTGCTTGTGTTTTCCAGGATCCTGCTGACATGCATCGCCTGTCTGTCCTGTTATTCCATCCACCTGCTGCTGCGCAGCGCTGGAGTCGTGGGTGAGGATTCACTTTTCAAAAGGCTCATCTCTTCCCCTGCTCTGTACATGATGCCTGTAGTTCTGTCCAGGTGTCTCAATGTCCAGTCTCTTATCACGGCTGTGTGTCACTGGTCTCTTTAGGTATTCGAGCCTATGAACAGCTCGGTCTGAGAGCTTTTGGGCATCCAGGGAAGATTTTAGCAGCCGTCATCATAACACTACATAACATTGGAGGTGAGATGCTGATATGAAGGTGTGGTATTTGAAATGTTTCTGTCATATGAGAGGGAGTGATGACACATCTTTGCAAGGGAACGTGTAAACACATGTGGTCTCTCTTTCTCCTCGCCCCCTGCAGCCATGTCCAGCTACCTGTTCATTGTAAAATCGGAGCTTCCTCTGGTCATCCAAGCCTTCCTAGGACAGACGTCCAGCTCTGAGTGAGTCCTTCCAACATCAATTCTATTGTCATCTGTGTCCATGGCAAAGATGATGAGACAAAGATGGAAAGACAAAACCCACAATATATCAGTGTCTCTCTCAGAGCTTTGGCCTTGTGCCTCCTCGGAAATGAACTGAATGGTTTGCAAATGCAGGATGTAATTAAGCTCAAGTGAAACACTGGAGGCAGGATATCAGGATGTGAAGTAAGTCAGCAGCAGACTCTCAACAATGAAGAACAAGACTGGAGGAATGTTTTGAGGACAAACTAATTATTTAACTGAAGAACTTGATCTCAGCATGTATAGTACAGTCACTTTCTTTCCTTCACAGGCAGGTATGTGAACAGTGACTCACTTGTCTGAGTGGAGTAAATATATCACAAGGCTATATTTGATTTCCCTGGAGCAAATTCAAAATAATTATTTTACCACAGAACTGACCTGAGCTGAAAATGAAAATAGCTTTACACTATTTGAGTGAACGCTTTACTTTAAGCATGTCTGAAGTCTCGTGTTCTTCACCCAGGGACTGGTTCATGAACGGAAACTACCTCATCATCATCGTCACTGTCTGCATCATCCTCCCACTCACCCTGATGAAACACCTGGGTACGTCAGCAGCTTTATTATCTTTGTCGGTTTGTACACAACAAGGTTGTTCATTATTTCAAGTCTTTGAAAAAAAACCTCAACCCTGTGTTTCCTTGCGTTGTGTGGTATAAACTAAATTGAACAAAGCCAGGTAGCTGACAAAGGATTGCTTCTGCTCTCCTGCAGGAGAGGAAAGATAAAATCTATTTTATCACAATAACACTTAAACTCCAGTAACAGAGCAGCCATATGTCTTTGCTGAGGTGTGTTCCTGTGGTCTGCAGGGTATCTGGGTTACACCAGTGGCTTCTCTCTCTCCTGCATGGTCTTCTTCCTCTCTGCGGTGAGTCTGTGTGTCCTCACAGGTCATAACAATCAGGGACAAGTCACGCTGAAGAATTGATTTATTCTTGTGTCTAAGGAAGTAAATGAGCAGTGAGACATTAACATGTGACCATTACACTGTCTTTGCATTTGCACGTCTGTGTTGGTTTTTATCAAATAAAGCTGCACTAATCAATATTTATATATTAGTAATGTATTAATTGACAATCTATAATTTGAAAGATCGTAGAAATAAACCCATAGAGAATTATAACCAAACAAAAACAGCCTCATAAGTTACTGACACGTCTACTCATCTATGTCACCAAACGGCCATAAAAAAAAATCAATGAATGCTGCTTTAAGTCAGAAATATAATTGAACTGAATAGAAATCTCTCTCTGTCTCTGTCTCTCTGTTTCTGTCTCTCTGTCTTTCTCTCTCTGTCTGTCTCTCTGTCTGTCTCTCTCTCTCTGTCCGTCTCTCTGTTTGTCTGTCTGTCTGTCTGTCTCTCTGTCTCTCTGTCTTTCTCTGTCTGTCTGTCTGTCTGTCTGTCTGTCTGTCTCTCTATCTGTCTCTCTCTCTCTCTCTTTGTCTGTCTATCTGTCTGTCCATCTCTCTCTCTGTCTGCTTGTCTCTCTCTCTATCTGTCTGTCTCTCTCTGTCTGCTTGTCTCTCCCTCTCTATCTGTGTCTCTCTCTGTCTGCTTGTCTCTCTCTCTCTCTGTCTGTCTCTCTCTCTGTCTGTCACATCAGGTCATCTATAAGAGATTCAACATCGCTTGCCCTCTGGAAGTATTTGGCAACTACTCTGTCAGTGCAGTCATCCCAGAGGACACGTGCACGGCCAAATTCTTCACCATCAACCAAGAGGTCAGAGACGAACTCCCTCAGTTTTAAGCACACGCACAAACATGCACATGAGCATTTGCATTTGTTCATTTATGATGAGCTCAGTTCAGGGGACGGCAGTATGCTCCGAGCACGTGTACAGTCAGAAACTATTTGTGGATGCATCGTGTTACATAGGCTGGTGTAGAGTTTGTGTGCTTCCTGGAAAACAACCAAGTGAAGTTACTCTGTTTCTTGATTTGCAGACGGCGTATACCATCCCAATCCTGGCATTCGCCTTCGTGTGTCACCCTGAAGTTCTTCCCATCTACACTGAACTGAGCAAGTAAGACAGACACATTATCAGATGTAATGTGATGTGACATGAAAATCATTCATGAACATTAATGAAAATCAACACAGTTACAGTTAAGGGATAAATCTGCTCTATTACAATTTTTACTTTTATGGTTTTGGCAACAAACAAATGATCAGAAGGGCAGAAAAGCTGTAAAACAGTTTATCCAGATTATCTAAACCACATTATTTTAATGTAAAATAGAGACACGTATCTTTAAATATGAACTTTAGCCGTGATTCTCTTTCTTCATGTCATGTTCTGTTCTTATCTGTCTTGTTCCGCTAAAGTCCATCCAAGAGAAGAATGCAGAATATTGGCAATGTCTCCATCCTGGGCATGTTCATCATGTACTTCTTCACGGCCATATTCGGCTATCTTACCTTCTATGGTGAGGTCACATGTCTTTAAGTCAGCTGCAGAATATAGCTCAGTTTAATGACGGCAAAGTGTCAGCTTCTATATCTGTGTGTACGTGTGTGTGCAGAGAACACTGAGGCGGAGCTCCTCCACACCTACAGTAAGGTGGACCCCCTGGACACCCTGATCCTGTGTGTCCGACTGGCCGTCCTGGTGGCCGTCACCCTGACTGTACCTGTGGTCTTGTTTCCTGTAAGAACATGTCTGCTCTTCACACACACTCTCTCTGACACTGACCTGATAAACATGTGTGTTTTTGCACTGAAACACTCAAATAAAAGCTAGGCGGTGTGGACATGTTCACAGAACTAATTCATTCAGTTCGACAGCAGAGACATCTCCACTTCCATTTACTTCCTATAGATGTTTCACATTAAAAGCCATTAAGGAAAGAAGGGAGTACAACCATTACGCTCCTGGAAGATTTATATATATATAATTTCACTATTCATATTAATTCCATGTATATTTGTTGAATTTCTACAGAAACACACGTTGTAATTATGATTTCTGTATCCCATAACTATGAGAAAAAATGTCATAGTTACTACATAGTAATATGGATTGTCTGATTCCTGGTGGGTGAAGTTCGAGGTTGAGCTTTCGTCAACTCTTGGATGAATTCAACAACTTTAATCAATTGAATTGTTTATTTTGGCTAAATATTGGGTCATTTGAAAGGAGCAGGTACATTGAGTTATCCAGGTCTTGTTGGGCAAAGTTATTAAGATCATCTTGATTACTGATCATAAATGTATGAAATCAGATATTTCCCCTGTTGCTCTGCTCTGATTCCTGACACAGTTCTTCTGTAGTTCAGTGTTGTTTGATGCACTGACACTCGTTTTGCTTCCTCACCTCTGTGCTGTCCATCAGATCCGCCGAGCCCTCCTGCAGCTGCTGTTCCCAGCCAGGCCCTTCCACTGGCTCCGTCACATCACCATCGCCGTGTGTCTGCTGTTTGCCGTCAACCTGCTCGTCATCCTCGTTCCCAACATTCGAGACATCTTTGGAATTACTGGTGAGACGTTAGAGGCATTATTAAAAAAGATGGGTATTAGTAAAAAAGAAAGGTAGCTTGAGAAATTCTGTTGAACTTCTGTCTGTTGTGCCTCCTGTGTGTGTGCAGGAGCAACCACTGCTCCCAGTCTGATCTTCATCCTCCCTGGACTCTTCTACATCCGCATCATCCCCATGGACCAGGAGCCCATGAGCTCCAGACCAAAGATTCAGGTGGGTTCATGTCTCTGCCTTCCTGTGAGAGGAGTCAGTCAGCTGAGTTATAATGAATGAAAGAGCCAAGAGCCCAGTGATTCTGGATTCATGTGTCTTTCTTTTTTAGGCTGCATGTTTCACAGCACTGGGTTTCATATTCATGACCATGAGCCTCACATTCATCGCCCTCGACTGGACGAGTGGAGAGAGTCGAAGTCTCGGTGGCCATTAAAGTGCGACCCCCCGCCCACCCCCCACAGCGACAGCAGCCCATTGCTGCACCCTGTTGTCAGTTCTCTGAATGGGAACCAAGATTCAACCTCCTGCTGGACGACTCGCGGCTGGTGGGACTGTATTTATAAATCATAAGTAAGGACAATCCGTTCCTCCAGAGTGATGAGAGGAGCACAGCTTTGTCCCATCACCCACCCAGGTTGATAGACACCATCAGGATCCATCACAGGTGGTGTTCCTCTGTTCTACATGAAGAGCTGATGGACATGTTGACCATGTAAGCCCCTCAACCACTAAAAGCTATTTGCCTGACTAAAGGCTATGTGTGGTGTAAAATAACAGCAATATTAAAAGCAAACTGGACAAATGTCTAAATGCAAAAAACATGTTTAATTATCAGCAAAGTTTGTATTTGGCATGTGCTTGATCCAATCACGTGTTTAACATTATAGTCCAATTAGTTCTGTTCATCTGAGAGCCAGACAGTATGAGGTCACCGAACAGACGTCTTCATGTAATTCACTTCAATCAATGTACTGGTGTGTTGTAATTCTGCAGAGCAGTATTTGGCAAGTCGACATGAAATTTGTGCAACTGTGAGCCAAATAATTTCGAATAATTCATATGTGAATTTATTCTGGACATCATATGTGAATATTGTTTAATAAAAGTTCACAAAAGTTGGAACCTGTGTTTTTCGTTTTTAACATGCAGCACAAGCTGAGATTTTGCAGTACATTTATTAAAACAACTATCATTATGAATTTTGTCAGGTACTATTGTTTGTCATAACAATTTATTATTGGGACTGTGTTTCAGTTTGCTTTGGAGTCTTTCTGCCCCATCATGCTCCAAAACTGCTCAATGCAGCCTCAGGTTAGAACGGTCTGAAAACTACTGAGCGCCCACAAATCAAATTATTGTCCATGAATGAGGCACTGAACGCCCAGCTGTTCCCAATGACCTGGCAATGTGCATGGCAGCCCTTCTGCCACTGAATGAGACTTTCGTTGTAACTCGGGTTTTCAAATGTCAGCAGTGGGGCAGTCATGGGTATAAGGAAAATTAGAGCGCACGTTAAAGCAGCACTTCAGGATAAAATCCACAACAACTATTCTTTAAACGTAATCATAAGTATTTGATTAATATGTGTAATTTTTGTCTGTATCTAACCACAAATCAATACTTGTTAAGTACAGTTCATTAAAAGTGCAGCTGAGCATCTAAGACACTGTCCTGGAATGGGTCCACTCATCATGACCAGCTTTACTAAGAATTACAATAAGAGCTGCTCCTCAAGTTTATAAGGCATCTTTATTTAAGCTGGTACCATATATACAACAATACTTAGCTAATGGGGCTCGACAATATTCAAATGCCATTCACTTGACATATTCAATTCAAATATAACCATGATGACAGAATGGAATGTCTAAAAATGGTGGTTCAATTCCTGTATTAAAAATTCAAAGGTCAAAGATTTGATTTGAATCAAGGTATCTTAAGAAAACATTTGCTAACAAGAGCTAACAGCACCCTCTGCTGTCCAGTGTTATGTTTCATGTGGGTATAGGGCGATCAAACCAGTGCACAGACCCTCAGATAGCAGATAGAGCCATAGAAATCAGTTTGACGTGAAAAAAAGAATTCATCCATCCACATGTTGTGCATTAAATGTCGAGTTAGTTCCATGGTACAAAAGACAGCTTGCCTTTCTATAGAAAAGCAGCCTCCGATGGTAACAGAGGGTGGTGTTAATGAACAGCCGTGTGCTGTTTCAGTCCCGTCCGTCAGAGGCTCCAGGTTTTTACCACAGCTTCAGTCTCGGCAGGCAGAGAGGAGCAAACCACAGCTTCCGTCAGCCTTCCCTGACTTTGGCAGCGAGTGCAGAGTTCTCCTGTCGAATGGCCTTGTAGTCGTCCAGAATCCTCTCCAGGTTGGCCACAGTCTTGTTACAGTTTTCTGTCTCGATCTGTGGACAAGTTCAGATGCCAGTGAAAAATTTAACAAACCGTAATACACAGAGCAGAGTTTATGACAGAGACCAGGAGCAGCTGACTTCTGTTGATAAAACAGCTCTGAATACATACAGGCACAATGTAGCTTAAGACTCCTGATCCATTTCAAATAACAAAGAAAACAAACTGGACAATATCTAATGTGATCTGCTCCTGTAAGCCAGAATGTCTTGCTCTGATTTTCTATATTTGTTATTTACAAATGATATGTGTAAACGTGGCGTAAAGTGAAATGAAGCCAGGCTGCTTCCAGTCTAGGATAAACACGTTCTGTAGCTCTCACTGTACTGGACACACAATGAAACTGAAAGTGATGACAACTGTAAGTCCCACCTGCTCCTCCAGATCTCGAATCTCTCTCAAGATTGTACCAGTGTCCTCGATGGTCTGGATCAGATGGTTACAGTTCTATAGAAAGATGAACGATGGAAATATGTAACACATTCTCAGGTGAGAGTGACAGATATGATGAAACAGAAGAAATTCACACAAACATGACGACATACTTCATGCAGGGCAGCCAGGTACTTGTAGGACTTGCGGACAGATTCGTCTTTTTTGGCATCCTAGAAATGTCAAAAAAAAAGGTTTGTCCAAAAACACAAATATACATAAAAACTGAAAACAGCCATCTCTAGAACCCATAAACATTTATACTATTTAGACTACAGCATCTATCCTGGTCTTGGAAAGAATCTTCATTTTGTGTAATGAACTGAACATGAAATGAAGCAGAACACTTTCCTTGATAGTTCAGTGCTAGGCATTATTAGGCTTGCTGCTCATTTAGAAACTTAACTTTGCTTTGATCTCTTCACTCACACATTTACACATGATGTATGGGTTCAGACAACTAAAACAGAATGTAGCAAAAGTTCTGTCACCTTGAAGACCAGTTCATCAGTCACAGCGAAAGTCCTGTCCAGTTTTCCTGTCAGGCTGTTGATCTCTTTCTGGAGCTCCTTAGTGTCTGACAAAATCTGCAAACAGAGTGAACACTGTGGTGATGAAGGGTGTTACAGCAGAAACACAGCACAGCTTAAATCAAGTCCAGTCAAGTCAATTACTTTCTCTTCAGAATGTTACACTTTTAGATGCTGGCCCATCATACTGCTGTGAAGAGGACTTTTCTCATTAAAGTTCTCTATATCGTGAGGCCTGACAGAAGTCCACCTGTGTCTGAACTGAAACTATTCAAATTCGCTGTGCATTTGCTTGCTCACTTTATGTATTAATTGTTTGCAGAGGACTCCACATTCTTGTCATTTGCTTTTACCTTTGTAATTTCTTCCTTCTGTTTCTTGATGTTGCTGACAATCTCTAGAATCCTCTGCGTGTATGCCGACCGAGACGCGTCCTGAGGAAGATTTTCTAACTCTGTTACCTACGTTGGAAGACAACAGGCACAATATGAAATATCAAACGCACCTTTAGTAAATTCAACAAGGTGCCAAATGGTAACTCAACATTAACAATGTGTAAACATGACACTTGCAGCAGTAACCTGTGAACACAGCTGTGCTAATAAAAGGTCAGCAAAAAACCTATTTGCTAGCTTTCAAAAGAAATGTGTCAGTTCAGTCCATTACCAGTTGTTTGTATATTTCTTCCTTCTTCTTGGCCTCCTCTGTAGACACACGAATTTTGTCATGCAAAGACTTGATCTCAGACAGTTTTCTGGATGACTCCAGCTAAGGAAAATGGAAAGAAATAGGCAGAATCTGAATGTGAGCAGAATGAAAATATAAAACAAAATTTGTTCGCTGGAACAAATGAAGTGACAAATCTGCAGTCAGGCACCGCCTACATCTTGGTTGCTGCAGATTTCTTTGAGTCTTCGGTGTTCATCGATGAGTGGAGCGCGGTGTTTCTCCCACTGAGAGGCCAGGTTCACCACCCGCTTGGCACTGGCCTCCACCAGAGCCTGGAGCGACAAACACACGAGTCAGCTCTGAATCTGAGCGGCCTGCTGGGTTTGATGATGAAGATCTCGCTCAGCGCTCCTACCTGAAGCTTCAGCAGGTTGTTGTCTGCGTCTGGCAAAAGGTCAATTGTTTTCTTCTTCACCTGCATCTTCTCCTCCTTTTCAGAATTTCCCAGCTCTCTCTGCTTCAACTCATCCAACACCTACACCAAGTCACATCACATGTGCACATTTGTGTTCATTTTGGTTTTTTTGTACCTTGTGCCTGCTGTTATAGAAACTCACAGCTACAACTACACATAAACAGAAAGTAAAATGTTACCATGATTTTACAGTTAGCTTTTAGCAGGACTACAACTTGAACACCATTGTTTTTAGCCAATATCCGTTAACGTTTTGGCAAATTGTCCCCATTTAAAGTTGCTGAATTAGTTATCAGAAGTTCTTATCTCCAGCGTACACATAAATGTACAGACACACATTGACTTTGATACTGAGGGAAACTAGAAAACACGATCCGAATCAGCATTATTGGTCAAGTATATGTACACGTACAAGGATCTTTTCATTTCTCTCCATGGGCTTACATAGGAACAGACATACAGTTAGAAACAAGGACAAGCTGAGCAAATAAAGGTCAAGAATGAAAAGAACTACTATGTTCACAAATATTTGAAAATAGATGGACACACATATATATATATACACATATATATATGTGTGTGTGTGTATATATATGTGTGTGTTTATACACTGAAAAAAAAAGGACCATTGACCAGCAACATAAATAACTAGAACTCTGGCCATGTGGTTGAAGGCTTTTGCCAAACAGTCAAGTTGCACTTTACATACATGTCTGTCCAGATTATATATAGTGATGAATTTGAGGGGATTTCATAAAAGGTACTGAGTGTATTCTTAGGCGGAAAGAAAGTTATCACTATATTGACCTGTATGTATCCAGTGAGAAACATGTTGTCTTCACTTAGAAACTTGTTTCACAGAGTAGCACAGAGGACTTACACAGACCTTCATGACATGGTGCAACCAGAGATAATGACAACCTCTTTTTGACTCATGTGTGTCTGTCTGCACCTCCCATTCAAATCTCTGAGGCTCCCCTGAGGAGATGCCTCACAGTTGGAAAATCTCGACAACTAGTTGTCATGAACGCTTTATCACTTCAATGATTACCTCTAATGAAAAGAGGGGTAAAACTCTAACGATATTGTTTAAGAGGTCAATTTAGTAAATTCACTCAACATAAGCGTTAAATAGAAAAAGCGATCCTGTTCTCTCCCGAGCTTCTCAGCATCAAACACAAACATGTGTGTTCACTGGAGTTCAATACTACCATGCTTTGGCAAGTGTTACCAAATACTGAGCCTGGGTCAGTGGTGGGTGAAGGCTGTGTTCAGACCAACTTTATCCCTACATGAAAAATACAGCCTCTCAATTCATTGTAACAGAGCCATTCCAGCTGTGTAGTTGGGTGCCAGCAAAAAAGGTAAGCATGGCTCAAATTTTGTCACTATGCAACATGACTTCATCAGTCAAAAACCACTACACTGTCATGCTCCACGCTTGTTTAACTGCTGTGTTAACCTGTTGCTTTGAGAATCAACAATCTCTTCACCGTCATGTCTAGGCTCGGTCACGAGTGTATTAGGTTTAGCTGAGGTATGTGGGTTAGTATGTGTGTGTGTGTGTGTGTGTGTGTGTGTACATGCGCGCATTACCTGTGTGTGAGTGACGCTCATATGCTTCATGTCTGCTGCCAGCTGATCGACATCGCTGCAGAGTTGCTGGAACTGCTGCTGAAGTGAAGTCAGCTCCTCCTGCTGACGGAGCTGGAGATCGCTCTCTGACTGGTGCCCAGCTGGGATGGAGCTGGTAACTGCTGCCGCCTCCTGGAGGACACACAAACACACAGTTAAGGAACACTGCATTCAACCCTGTGTTTTTTCTTCCTGCTCATGGGATGCTCCTCACCTGTGCGAAGGTGAACTTTTGGGTGTGAGTGAAGTGGGTGCCCTTAGTCAGGATATGGTCAGAGCTTTTGAAGGCCTGCAGTAGCTCAGACAGGTCAGGGGTGGAAGAAGGACCACCAAAGGCACTTTCAGGAGAAGGCAGCGAGGCAGAACGCAGCTGCTCATTGATGCGTTTACGCAGCCGGGTCAGTTTCCTGCAGCGATAATCCTGTTCAACAACAGAAAATGTAATTTTACAAGGGATGGTTTTTGAAAGAACAGAATAACAGTGTTACAGAGCAGCAGAGAGGTGAGTATAGCACGGCTGAAGTTGTTAAATGGATATTATGCTGAATTTACCATATATGCTATTACAGGTAATGTCAGAGGAACAAAACCACAGCAGTAACAGACAAACATCATCAACTGTCTAAATGTAATGAATGTAGTGAAGGAGCTGGTTTGCCTGTGGCGTGAGGCGAGACAGGAGGCCCTGACTGTTCCACTCATTATCCCATTCCTGGGCAGCACTCAGCTCAGCCGTGTGCTGTTCCAGTATGGAAGCCACAACAGAGGCATGATGGGAAGCCTGGGTGGTCACAGGAGGAAGGATGTCCCGCTGGTACTCTGTCACCTCTGAAATCACAGCATGTGCACGCACGCACGCACGCACGCACGCACACACGCACACACGCACACACGCACACACGCACACACGCACACACACACACACACACACACACACACACAATGATTCCAATTCCTTCAACATACATGCAAAAAGTTTTTCTTTACTTGTGACTTTACCAGAAACTTGATGGTGAACTGAACTGAACTGAAAATGTACCACATGTGATGCAACCACTAGAGCCTGTCACCTCATTGCATCACTTGCATCAACAGACCTGTTAGTTTCCGTCTGGCCATAAGCTCACATCTATCCTCCAGAGAACATTCTGCCTACACATTTTCAACTAATTGAAACTAATATTATAATTATAGATGAGTTCTTTAAACATCCACAAACAGGCAATTATGAATAATTATTTTTATAGCATCATATTTATTAGGAAAGAAGGCCTACCTTTCAGCGGCTTCTTTCCTTGACCTTTAGTGCTGTATGGTAAACTGAGGGGTTGCACATGGAAGCTGTGCAAGGCTCCTGGACTCTAAAGAGGAAAAAGTTAAGATAAGATATTCCTTTAGTTGTCCCTCAGTGGAGAAATTCACGTTGTCCAGCAGCAAAGACAATAGAGCAGTTAAATAGTATAGACAATAGACAATATAAACAGAGAGGTATTAGTATTAACAAATTTACACGAGTAACAAATTCACATGAGAAAAAAGAAGTTTAACAAAAAACAGCACTCTCTCCGTGAATACAATCTGAACAGAATTGGCAGATGACTGTTATTGCTATGATGCCCATGAGCCTCAGCTACAGATGAACTAGTTAGTTCTTTAGATAGTTAGATGTTTATTTGTGTGCCCCAATGTTCAACAGGGGCTCATTTTTGAAGGCAGCTTTAGTAAGGAGTAAATCAACAGAAGTTTGATGGATCAGGCTTTATGTAGTCTAAACACGCCTGAATTGCCCATTTTCCTGATCCTGTTGACTGACTTGAGACATCCACACTTCAGCTTTTTTAAGACATCAAAATGCAATTTTAAATAGTTTACTTGTGTTTCACCGTGCAGTGGCAGTCTGCAGTTGGAGGGCAGCCATGGCACAGCTAGCTGGGCCTTAATAGCAGCAGCGATGGCTCTCTGGAGGACTACCGATTTACCTAGAGCAAGACAAGATGGCTTTGGATGACTCATAAAATAAGATGCACAGGATAAAAAAATGTCTCCTCAACATAATCTTAAATAGCAAAAACAGCATGTCCTCTTTTCTGTCTGATTGTGTGATGCCAGGTACACGATATTGCCCCAAAAACAGTCTGACTCGAACGACATCAGGATTGAAAACGGCCACCAGGAGTGGCAACTGATCATTTCATCCCAAGTATTGTATCACAGTGGACGACAACCCAACACATCTGGGACTCCTCATAATGCCCGTGTTAGAATTAATCACCTTCCACGACCAAATACATGACATGTTCCAATCATTGACCAATGGGAGCACAGAGTGCTCTTCCATGCACTACTGTGAACGTGGCAAAGTGAAAGATGAGTGATGCTGTTGGTGCTGCAAGGTGGAACTGAAAAACAGAGGAAAGGTCACTGCATTTTTTTTCTCTTTCTTTTTTAGACTTTTCCCAAACACAAGTCAGTCAGTATCATACAAAGTGCAATTGTTCTGAAGTTGGACCCTAACATCTCGGAGATGTCTGTTGTGTCTCTTGGCCAAGTCACAGCAAGAATTTAGGACTCTACAATTTCCAACAAAAGTGTTGTTTAGCCTAAACCCGGCATAACTGTTTCGTAATCGTGTCGTGGTACAATGTTTTCTTTCAAATCTACAGATATGCAACATTATTGCTGATTTCTTATAAGTGAGTCAGTGTGACTAATCACTGGTCATATTATATCATCTATGTTAATTTCAGTTGTTATACCATAACTCTGATGTGTTGGACTGATGTGCTTAACAAAACATAATAGTTTAGAGAGGATCCTGTCAAGGGTTCAAACATCCCACAAACACAGTCTTAAACTGCTAGTTTCTCAGGTTTAAGTCAGACCAATAAGTTGTGTGTTTGTTACAAACATGTTGGAGCTGGAAGGACTGAACAATGTGGAGGAGCCTTTCTTATTGTCATACTGTATTACCGTCATTTGAGTAGTAGCATAGTTTGCTCTGTGTGTATCTCTTAGTTTTCAGAGAATTTGTATTTATGATTGCACTAGAAATTGATAGAAGTTGCATCAGGTTGTTTGACTTTTTAAGCCCACGGTCATCAAAGTCTTGCATCCTGCCTACACAAAACATACAACAAATGTGCTACTTGTTTGTGGTACAAAAGCTGCTGCCACAACTGTTTGGGTTAGATGGGATAAAATTCTACTACTAAACAATGTCTTCAAAACTAATGTTGAGATGGTTAAAACTTGCCAAATTACCACTGAATTTACTTGTTTGTTTGTTTTTTATAAAACAGAGCTTAACTTCTGTCAAATGTAATAATATTTGCAAAAGCCTCAAATGTAAAATGAGCACATAATAGCTACAGACCAGAATTAGTATCTTACATTATGGCACAAATAACATCTCATATCACAATGTAATGGTAGAATATATTTAATTCTTTCTCCCAGAGGAGAGGCAACATGACACTGTGTGGATGACATGTTCTTGTACCTGTTGGCTGGTCAGAGGCCTCTGCATTTTCTCTAGGCATCTTCTCCACCAGGAACATGAGCAGGGAGCGGATCTCTGACTCGTTGCTGTACAGAAAGGTCTGGTAGCCAATCTCTCCTTTATAACCGATGTCCTGGAAACCCACAGTTTGACATTTTAGGAACACTACTTGGGGACTAGAGGCAGTAGCAGGAAAAATAAGTGCTGAAAAGGTTTTTATTCAAATGGATTCACAAGATGACATTTCATCTAACAAAAACACAATATCCTAACTCATGGTCCACTTACTGGATTTTCTAGACCTTTCAAGCGCATGTCATGGTTCACTTCTATGGATGTAGTTTCCTCAGTGTCATAAAAGTGGCAGTGCAGAGTTTGTGCTGGTCTATTATTATTATCATCATTTGTTTTATGCCAGCAGTGGATCATTACTGGTTCAAGCCTATCAAAAGTTGCAATCTTTTGTTAAAATCTTTTTTAGTTTTTAAGATATTGACTGATGAAGTTAAGCAAGGACAGGCTTAGCAGGAAACTCATAACTCAACAGCATTTGTCTAATCAACATAAATCCCTTTGAGCCCAATCCATATGCCACAAATGCCTCAAAACCCAGTGGACAGGATTTCAACATTTTAGGTGTACATGCTTTGGGGGCAAGTGTTAACTATACTGATTGGTGCAAGTGGGCAAAATCTATCAAATATTTTCTCACAACTGATGATGCCTTCAAGCAATCCTGATTAAACTCACTGAGGACATCCTGCGCTATCCTGAACATACACAGAGTTTTGTTCAAATCTGATGAAGGCGGACATAATATTGATTGAGTACTTCTTTTATTGAAGCCAACTCAGACAAAACAAGAACAAAATTTGTGTGTACTTGAGAACTACATAGCAACTTTCTATCTGTCTTCTATCTTCAAGACAATGTTATTGATTGTTCTTCAGTTTATTGATTCACTGTCTACAGGTCTAATGAAGTGCATTCATCCTGAATACGTGTGGAACAGGACCGGGACGGCTCTTACCTGGCAGGCCTGTGCCAGGCTCATGCCCACCCTGAAGCGGGCAGACATGCCAGGGGGGAGGGCGGTGGGCAGCCCGCCGCCCAGGCCCGGATCGATCACCCGGATACATCGAACCACCGCCTCCACGATGAGCTCACTGCTGAACTGTTTGACGCTGTCGGTCTCATCACTCACCTCTCTGTGGGTCACAAATCAAATATTAGTCATTACACAGTCAGCTATATCTGAGTCAAGTTCACAAACTCGAGTCAGCCTCATCAGCTGTGGTCACATGATGGTCTGTGACTGACAGCCATGTTGCTAACTTCACACTGGTCAGCTAACATGTCATTCCAACAAGTCATGATGAAGTTGTCTTTATGCACAAGAGAACATGAACTAAAAGCTCTTGATACTTACGTGCCGACTTGTTTGAGGGCGTGTATCAAAATGTTGTCAACTTCTTCCATCGCTCTAGTTTTTCTCAAGATAACAGCTAGCAGACAGGATAATAGCACAGCATGCTAACAGGTTATTTAATGATACGGATTTAGCTAATGTTAATGTGACGGATAAAAGCAGGCAGGAGATCTAGCTTCCATCTTCTGTTAGCTGACTTAGGAGCTAGCTGCTAACAGTTACTTCATTAGCAAGCCTGATAAAATCCATTGTCTGGTGCTCTTGAAGCGACTCACTCCAGATTAGCTTCAGATATATTGGAGGATTTATTCCACTACAGACTGAAGCTGGCCGGGTTACGTGCTAATAAATCTGACATTTGTGTCTTGTTCGGTGTGGAAATGAAGTAATAAGGGAACCGAGGTGCAAGTGTTTCTGGGAAGGAGAGTTTCATTTCGACCTGCTTGTCGTACGGAACACGCAAGAAATTAGCGACCTGGAAATACATTTCCCAGCATGCACCAGAAGATACAATCTCATGACCGGAAATGTGCTGGAGAGAACGGTGGTTGTTTGGTTTGGATTATAGTCGGATGTGAACTGTCAGGTGTTATTGTTCATTCGATCATCTGAGTGTAAACTCCGAAAGTGAAACTTCTCTCTGTGACCTGAAAAACAAACTAAATAAAGCTGTTACTCATACAATCCGCCTGTATTGCAAACACTGATTTTCTTTGGCTGTTGTGCTGTTCTATATTTATTTATTGAATTCATCTGTCTTATTATTCTATTTCAGCAAGTTGACAGGTGATAACACTGCTGTACTTTTAAACTGAACACTAATTCCACCAGAGGAATACCAGTGTGGTTGTAGTATCAGGAAGATCCAGTAGATGGCGGTAAGACAGCTGTAAACACTGTGTGAAATCAATGCAGAAGAAGATCACGAAATAGAGGAACTCGGCTAGTGCTACTAACCCCCCTCCATCATTTTATTGATCACCATGTCGGTGTAGGAGAGAAACAAAACTCAGAACAACCACCCTGTTTCGAAACGGAGTGTGTAAGATGGCCAGCGAGGAGGAGAGAGGGGTGGTTCGAGTCAAAGTCAAGGTAGGATGATTACGGCAACAAACAGTCTGCGAGCGTCGGCTAGTTAGCTAGCATCCCCGTTAGCCTGTTTATTGAATGCTTGATGATGGCTAGCTGTGTGTCAAACACACACGGAGGTATCGACAGTTAGCTGTAGAACCGTGTTTGTTTGTTTGTGTGTGTGTGTGGGTGTACAGAGCCTATTGATCGATCTTGTTTACGACTAGCTTTGTTTGTTGTCGCTGTCTGCAGACTATGACAGCTGCTGGTGCTCGTCACTAAACACTCTCATCATCCTCTTCTGACTCTAACAGCGAGTCACACTTTAACTATCATCTATTTGAAGACATTGTCATTTATATCCAAGCTAATGCTAAACCCAAAGCAGTGGAACCTCACAGACTTTAGTGACGTCACCTGCCTGCTCAGCAAATGCGTGCGCGCTTGCGGGGGACAGCGCTTGATTACGTCACAGATACCTGAAGCAGATGTATTTCTCTGGTCTCTGCTCCAGGACGCTCTTAGAAGAGCAGATATTCCTTTATTAGTCCCACAACATTTCCAGTGTACAGCAGCAAAGAGGAGAGCAGGATAGAAAGGAGCATCAGGAAAGTAGTAAACTGAAATGAATGAAACAATATATTCAGTGTGATTGCTGAAAGCAGTTTTATTTCACTTTATTTAATACTGTGTTATTTTCAGTGTTTATTATTCTATTGTCGTTCATCCATTGTTGACTTGTCCTTCATGCTTGCAGTTGGAAACACAATGTAGAGCATATTTAGAAGATAGGTGCTCTGACCGATGGTGCAGATATCTGGATTGACTGTTGGCAGTTTTCTATGGGGGAAAAAGCATCACAAGATGAAACATGATGAACCATGATGTTCTTTTCTGGCACTTAATTCAACTTAATTGATATTAATTATTTTTTGTAATAGGTAAGACATTTAAACAAGACAATGGAATAGTAATAATTATACTTCAGCATCTCAGAATGCAGACTCAGATGTTGATTGCATGTTGTTGTCCCACAATGCAATTCACAATGGAAATGGAGAACCCACTCAAGGAAAATCTTTAACAAAATGTGGCTAGTGATAGCTTTGATGGCAGCTCACAAAAAATAAAGTACGCAGTATCATTTTTTTGTCAGTAGTGGTATTTTAAAGATTGTAATGTTTTTCAGAAATGTGATGGGGTGCTTCCTGTGGAGTTTCGCTCCTTTGCTGTTGATCCTCAGATAACATCACTGGAGGTCCTGCAGCACATACTTATCAGAGCCTTTGATTTGAATGGGTAAGAGTGGTCACACTGGCAAAACTGCCACATAGAGACAAAGACTGTAAGAGTTTGTCCTTTAAAAAGCTTTACATTATATATGTCAGCATTTTCTGTTTGTTTGTCTTTCAAACTAGGAAGCGGAACTTTGGGATCAGTTACCTGTCTCGAGATCGTAGTGGTGCTGAAATGTATCTGTCTCTGATCTCTGACTGGGATCTGGATGTCGCATTTGTGAGTGCAGCCAAACCATATCTGCTGCTCAAGATGGACATAAAACCTTCCGAAGACAGTAAGAACGCCTGTGTATCCTTAAAGCAATGAAACTTAAAAGCTAAAAGGAGTACAGAGAACATTTGTGCAGCAGGGATTTACATAGTTTAGAAAACATACTAAAATAATTATTATTTACCCACCTCATTTGACCGACAGCTGAAGCCTCATATAATCTATAGATACATATTGTAATGCATTTCTGCAGAGAACGAAATTGTGAATTTTGTCCTCCATCACGTACATTGGAAGGACATCAGGAAAGAATTTCTTAGTGGTACTAATGAACAGGGGGAATGATTACAACAAACTTGTTTAGTTGTTCATTTGGTCACCTGACTGTTGTTTTGAAAACAGACTTGAGCTTTAAGTAAGGCGCAAAAAAGTAGTAAAAGTATACCTGAAAAACACTAACACTAATTCGACTGCAGGTCCTGTTATGGAGGACTGGGACATCATCAGCCCCAAAGATGTGATTGGTTCTGAGCAGCTTCTCGCAGAGAGGACTAAGTCTTTGGCATCTGCAGCTCTTCCCTTCACCCAGTCTCTTCTCTCACAGGTTCTTTCACCTTCTTTTATCTTCCTCATGCGGTCTTGTCTGCTCTGTGAGTCAGGCTCTTTGCTTATGCACTTGTTTCACTTTTTCTCACTTGTTCAGGTGGGCCGGACCCTGTCCAGAGTCCAGCAGGCCTTCAGCTGGTCTTATGGGGAGGAGATCAAGCCTTTCAAGCCCCCTCTGAGTGATGCTGAGTTTCACAGTTACCTCAATGGACAGGGCCAGTTGACACGACCTGAGGAACTTAGACTGCGGATCTACCATGGTGGTGTGGAGCCCTCACTGCGCAAGGTGTGGTACCTGTGATTTGTTCAATTGTTCATGTTGTTAGGAGGAACTAGGATGCAATGATTTGCAAATGAATCGTGTTTATCACAGTTTTACAAAGTGCTCCTGAGTCCATGTATTAATCTTGTTTACACAGTCCTGGGTTTGGCAAAGTGTTGAACCTCTCTCGACTGTGAATGACTGAGTCTTTCCAGGATGAACCTTTCATACCCAATCATGATCCTATCACCTGTTGCCAATGAACCTGTTACCAATGAACCTGTTTACCTGTGGAATGATCCAAACAGGTGGTTTTTGATCAGTCCACAACTTTCACAGTCCTTTGTTGCTCCTGTCCCCACTTGTTTGAAATATGTTGCTGCCATCAAATTCAGAATAAGCAGATATTTACAAAAATCAATGATGTTGATGAGGTCAAACAATAAATGTCTTTGTGCTGTTTTCAGTTGAGTTTATGTCAAAAAGAAGAATTGACAATCACATTCTGATTTATTTATATTTTACACAGCCTCACAGCTTTTTTGTTATTGGATTTGTATTTCAAGTGTCATTAATCAATTAAAGATTAACTTCTGCATTGGGTGTTGTTGTGTTAGGTTGTTTGGAGATACCTCCTGAACGTCTACCCTGATGGGCTGAGTGGACAGGAAAGAATGGACTACATGAAGAGGAAGACGAGGGAGTACGACCAGCTGAAGAGAGAGTGGACAGCCCGGGTCAGCCTCGAGGACCTTGAATTTATCCGAGGGAATGTTCTTAAAGATGTCCTGAGGACGGACCGTGCTCATCCATACTATGCCGGCTCCGAAGATAGTCCACATTTGACCGCCCTCACAGACCTGCTCACGACATTTGCCATCACACATCCACAGGTGTGTAGAGGTATTGGGGGAGGGGAGGGCTGAAAGGCTACAGAGGGAGAGACATAAGGCGAACATGGTGTGTGACAGGAAGGGGAGAGGTGCATTAAATAGCATAAATAGATAATATAAAATTGGTACACGTTCTTGCCACTGTTTTGGTCCTGATGTACCAAAAGGGCCAGTTTATTTTTTGACACTTCCACAAGTGACCTGTTCAAAGATAAACGTAGAAGTAGTTTGGGGACAGGTGACTCACAGATGATTCACTTTATGTGATGATCAAATACAGAACAACAAAATAGGCCCCTGGTTAGACTTCTGTTAATGAATACTTTATTTCTTTGAGTTCTGGAAGCTAAACTTTTACGCTATACTTATTTCTCTACATTATTTAGAATTCAGTTGTTCTTTGTAGACGTCTGTAACTTTGGGTGGATGTGTTTTTTTCCAGATCTCGTACTGTCAAGGCATGAGTGATATTGCCTCCCCCATACTTGCAGTAATGGACAATGAGGCACATGCCTTCATTTGCTTTTGTGGCATTATGAAACGCTTGGAGGGAAACTTTAGGCCGGATGGGCAGCTCATGTCTATTAAGTTCCAGCATCTAAAGCTGCTCCTGCAATACTCAGATCCTGAATTTTACTCCTACCTGGTGTCCCGAGGAGCTGACGACCTCTTCTTCTGTTACCGCTGGCTGCTTCTGGAGCTCAAGCGAGAGTTTGCATTTGACGATGCTTTGAGGATGCTGGAGGTTACTTGGAGCTCCTTGCCCCCCGATCCCCCTGAAACCGAAGTGGAGCTTCTGGGACCACCACTGGAGACTGATGAAGTAATGTCCTGCAGAGACAAGGACAAGACGCTTGAGAATTGCCTTGGCGATGATAAGGAACAAAAGGAGAAGCAGCGTAGACGTCACATGCTGAGGCCTTCAAGAGAGGAATCAGATTTGAGCAGGAATGCTGTCATAGAGGACAAAGATGTAGGAAACAGAAGTGAGGGCAGCGAATGTGATATTCCTCAAGTGTCCATGGAAACAACAGATTTGCCAGCGCCTCCTTTTGAGAGGCAAACTAGTTTTGGAGACTTTAAATACTATACTGCCCGAAATGAAGATAGTTTTGAGATGGAGGATGCTGAGCAGCCACAGGGCTTGGTGACTTCAAAGTCATTAACAAGCATCGCAAGGCGTCAATCCACAGTTGAGAGTGAGGACGACCCAGGAGAGAAAACACCTCTCATAAAAACCTGTGACAATGGTTTGTCTCCAGTGTCATCACCTCCTGTCTTTCCTAGTGGCCTACCAGTCTGGAAAACTGCCACCTCTGTCTCTCCCACATCTTCAGCTTCACCCTCGAGTTGGCCAGGTAGTTCTCCAGACTCTCCTCCAAAATCCCCATCTGCTACCAATGGAAGAGAGGCCTTTCCAAGAACTGTCCCAAAAGCATTGAGCTCCTCTGCCCAAGGGCTCAGCAGTACAGGAATTAACTCACCCACAACCCCCACCGTAAAATCATCTGTTGCATCTCCCTCCCACACTCAGAATCGATCCCTACTGTCTTCACCCATTTTGTCCTTTGGTAGAGGGCCCTCACTGTCTGGAAGCAGGTCATCCTCCAACAATCTCCCTTCACCTGGCAGCAAATCTCCAAGCACCACGCCAAACTCTTTGAAAACTGAGACCACCAGCATCAAACCTTGTTCCCTACCACCTCCTCAGGAGTTCGGCAAAGGCAATCCCTTCATGCTGTTTCTGTGCCTGTCCATCCTGCTGGAGCACCGAGACCACATCATCAAGAACAGCTTGGATTACAATGAGCTGGCCATGCACTTTGATCGCCTTGTGCGGCGCCACAACCTGAGCAGGGTGCTACAGCGAGCCAAGGCCTTATTTGCAGACTACTTGCAGAGTGAAGTGTGGGACTCGGAAGAAGGGGATGAGGTCAGCTCGGACTCCCCAACAACAGCCACTGCTGCTCAACACTCCCCTTCTTCAACCATCTCTGCCAGGCCCATTTACAGCCCTTTAGCATCACCTCAGTCATCATCTCCAAACTCAACCTATAACCTCGCAACCACCATACCCTCACCAACAACTCAAGTTTCTGTTTCTCCCGCTTCCTGATTCCATCATGCATCATCGGCTTCCCATCCTCGGTGGAGTCTTCAGTAGACTGTTTGTGGCCAGTTGGAGGTGTCAGTCTTTTTTAAATGGCCTCCTACATTGAATTTGGCTGTTAATAATCTTCTCATTCTGTGTATGCTTGAAAACATATATTCCTTATGTCTGTGGATGCTGAAATATTTATTTTTTTTCATCAACCTTTTAGTCAAGCTGTTAGTTTTCTGTCCTTGAAAAGGTGATGAAAGAGCTTCATTTCTCATTGCATCCTCTGAAGTTGCTGATGTGTGAAACGTTAAACCCTGTGATTCAGGTGTGTCCAAGTCAGACAGTTTGGTTTTGTACGAACCAACAAAATTGTAGTCACTTGGTGCATTTAGCCTTTGTTGCCCCTTTATTATCCTTGTTTACAAGATCATGTTATGTCCAAATAGCCACAAAAGTGTCTTAACTAAAGCACTCAAGTTATATTAGTTAAAAATTTGAGGGAGAACCCGTAGTCTGATTTGTTGAAAGTCAAGGTTTAAATCGGTCTTGTTCATAAACCAGGTCTCAAAGGACATTTTACAGGAACACTTGTGAACCAAGATCTAAGTCAGTTATCAGTCAGTCTATCAACTGATGACATTTGGACACAAGACAAAGCCAGCACTCATACTGTAATTACCTTCCCTTCCTGACCTAGACTGTCACCATTAACCTTAAAGGGTAAATCCACCATGAATTTACATGCTGTTGTGTGAAAAATCTGCTGCTGAGATGCTCCTGAAAAGTGTGTTCAGACAGAACATAAAGTGAATTTTACATGTGGCGCGGCTTCAGACAAATTCAGTTAAAAGATGCAAGAGAGTTCGAACAACAGATTTGTGCTTATCCTGAGGATCAATTAATCAACTTCATAAACATACAGGGATAAGACGAAAATTGCAGTGATATAACTCTAAGATTAGTCAGATTAGCTGCTGGCTACCTACAGCTAACATGTAAACATCAATGGCCTTTTGGGGCACAGAAACAACACAAATTTGACTGCCCGGTCAAATAACTGTGCTTTGCCTTCTGTCTGAACAAACCTTAAGGCCCGAATACACCAGCATTTATGACAGCAAAATTTTAGACCGCTCACAGAGGTGAAGTACACCTGTGCAGAGTTTGTCTGTGGCGAACATTGGCGAGCAAATTTGCACTGTATACCAATTCAGACAGTGCTGATCTTTAAGGGAACAGAGAGCCGGAGAGTCCAAAACTAAGGAGGCTATGATATAATATAGTCTACTGCCATCCGATTGTATATCCACGCTCTGCCAGAGAATAAGCTGCACCACAAAGGAGGCGCAGTGTGGTCTGCAGTCAGTTGTTGCCTTGATTTAACTGTGGTAGCTTATTTCAGGAAGAGATGGGAATGAATTATGCTGCTTCATTTTCTGGGAAACTTTTCCAGTGTTTTGCTCTTCTTGCAATATTTTTGCCTGATTTGTGATCATAGTGCTCCACACATTACTCTGATTCAGACACAAGTGTTCCCTCTGCAGATTTTATGGGGAATTGCATCTTGAGTGTTTTTTTTTTTCATACATTCAAAAATATATATTAAAATCCAGTATTAAGTTCCACAAGGCCAACGTTTCACTTTCTATCTGAACATGCCATGACAAGAAAACCCTGATTATGTCAGAGTGATGTCATCTCTCAGCTTGGGTGTGGAGACAGCCCTTATTAGGAAGGTCAAACTTGCATGCATCATGGGAAATGGAGGATCCAGTATTTTCTTTTTTTGCTTGCAACTTGGAGTCAATGCTGCAAAAACCATAGACTGATTTAAACCCACAAATGCAAGATACATTGCCTAAAGCTGTTTTGTACTATTGTTGTTGGTTGTATTTTTTTTTTTTTTTTTATTCTTCCAAAGTGCTATTGTATCTGGACTTGGTGGCACAGTAGCATACTCAGAGAACTGGGTTTCAGCATGGCCTGTACATTCCTCCACTTAAAAGTTCCCATTCATACATTTATGTTTTTTGCTGTAGATGAGCCAACATTCATTAATGTGTCTTGTTTTATCCTGTCACCTTGTTACTTTATAATATTTCAGCAATCAGTTAAACAAAACTTTCTATAGGTTTAATGTTGCATAGATGGCTTACTGCTCCAGTAAAAACAGTGGCTACATAATTTATATTTTTTTTCCTCAAGTGCAGAATAGGTGAGCTGAGTTAGGCAGGACATGAGTGACAGAGATTTTAAGCCATATTCAAACTTGCAACATCACAGATTTTGGGTTAGTGCAATGAGTGTTTGTCTGTGATATGTTCACAGGGGGTTTAATGTTCCATACATAATTCTTATACGGTCACTCATAAACAGATGAGGATGTTTTAGTTATTCAAAAGTCTAAGACAGCCACATGTTTTGGTGACCTGGCAGGAAATGTTGTTTAACCGTGTCATACATTATGAAGAGATATGGATACTGTACTGTAGTTGGTGTTGATCTGCATTGTACAAATACCATTCTGTTGATACACTGTATGTGCTGGACTCATACATTCAAACTAAAACACTAGTCAAGTAAGTACTGTACATTATTTAATGCTGTGGTGGCTCATCATGTGTCATTTTAGCACTTTGGTTATTCCTCTTTCCCAAAGACTTCTAGCTCTGTTTTCTGTGTTATCATTTCTAAGAAACCATAGAAATGTGTGTCTAAATCAGGCTGATTTCATGCACAACTGCAGTTGTCACATATGGGCAGTTTTTCTACTTGCTTTGTGTGGGTGCTGATGAGTCATGTCTTTACCATTCTTCAGTATGACAGACATAAAGTTGAAAAGGATGTGATGCCACTTGACCTGGACAATGGTAAAAATATTTGCCTGTGTGCAACATTTTGGCAGAGAAGTGCCTCACTTGTTTGAATCAATAGCCTTGATTTATATTTTCTTTCGTGCTCTTCATGTTTGTCTACATTGTGTCATCATACTGATACAAGTGATTTTAAAAAATGATCTAATACAACTAATTTAGCATCAGTAACTTTTCATTTGTGTAATTGAAAGGGCTGAAAAGCTAAAATTCAAATTGTAACAGAAGAAAGCCACAGGTCGACAGGAGCATGCTCATGTGGAACCTTAATATTACTTTTTGTTTGTGTATTTGGTAGTTTGTTTCCAGCAATGTTGACATGGATTAAATTAATGTATATGAAATGTTGTGCATGGCTGCAGCATCACAGTGACAAAGGGAAATCATTGCAACACCACGTTGGAGTCATGTGTTAAATTACTTCCTGATTTTGTAATAGTGACTCCAAATCCGTACATTTTCTCCCAGCTCATTGTCAATATTTTGGACTTCAGCACAGTTCAATTGTGTGGCAAGATGTAAGGATATGGGGACACCAGGACAAAGTCAGGGAGTGTCTCTCAGAATTTTCCGATTTGTTGTTTGTTTGTTTGTTTGTTTTCTCAGTATTGTTTACCTTTATTGTTTTGAGTGGTCTATATTCTATATTTTCAGTTGTCTGTGCAGAAGGCTGAAGAGGAAGTGCAATGCTCCACCTCCAATAGGGAAATCCCTCTTTGATGAGTACTTCTGTTTTAAGCAGAAACTAAAGTAAATCTCATATCTTTAGAAGAACCCTTGTGATTATTGTGCTTATTACTCTTGCATTTGGTTCCACCTCCTTTTGTATATCAGTATTTAATAGCATATTTAAAAATAACTGAAGTAAAAGGGTTGGCTATACTATGGGCCGGCAATATGTGCATTTGTAAAAACAAAAACAAAAAAAAAAACATCAAAATGAGTTGTTTATCTCATTAAATTCTATACAGTATGTGCACAGAAGTTAAACTTTTTAATCATACAACACAACATGTTACTGATTGATTGTATATTGGACACAAATAAATAATCAATGCAACTGATTGGGTGAAGGATGATTGTGTTTTTGAATTGACTGAAATTGTTTCAAGAGCAGTGTGTAATTTGGAGTATGTTCTTTATGCCCACTGGGGATTAGAGCTGAGAGTGTGGCAAGGTTTGCTGTTGGCCTCACAGGACTGACCAAAGACTTGTTTTGAGACTTTGTAATGCAGAAGAAAAAAAATGCCACAGAAAGTTGAACTCATCAGCAATAAAACACAGTCTTGATCAGTTCATTACACTCAAGAGTGTTGATCAGAAGATTCATCATCTGCAGAGCATGAATAGCAGGGAGAAACATGTTAAAATCCAGCCATTAGTTTTTTGAGGTATCTTGTCATGGACCAAAGGGGACATGTTGACCTGATGGTAAGGCAACAACAACAACATCAGGGCAACATCAAACTAAGGAATCATCCTCTGGGGCCCATGACTTCCTTTTTAAGGTGCCCTGTGGGGTTTTCTTGTAAACAAATAAAAGCTATGTTCAGTGTTAGCCACCAAAGCTCATTGTGTGTATCCTTGAGAACTAACAAAGGTGTTGAACTTTCCTCATAAAACATTTTCACAACCAGTGTTTAAAGTATTTTATATCCAGTATTGCTTATGTCCATGTTTGTGAGCTTGTAGTCTTCATCCTCCCTGTCTCTGTGCACTGCAGCATACAGGAGATCTTCTCGATGTGTCAAAATACTACATGATTTAAAATTAAACACCTGAGACTGCCAGGTGTGTTGGAACAGACTGTGTACATGAACTTGTGCAGGTGCAAAGTTGTATTCTAGGAGCAGACTAAATAACTAAATATTCAACAGTCCACTGAGATATAAGATATTCCTCTGTTAGTATATATGGGAGACTTACTCAGCAAACTTAGCTTGGGTATAGATACAACTTTTGTCATATTGTGTGGTCCTACAGATGCTCTTGCATTTTTTAATAATTTATGTTTCAGTGTTGGTGAATCCTCAGGTTGCAATATCATTGACCAGCTCTAGGTGGCGGCAACGCACGCTTTAACATCTAGGGCGTGAGGAAGAGCGTGGGGTAAAGGCTCCTGTTTCCGCTTCCGGGTCAACAATACCCTTCACAAACAGGCGAAATGTTGACCCGACTGTCACGGCTTGGGCCCGCTGTCCATCGGTTGCTGTCCAATCCACCGGCTCGGTTCGTGTCGCAGTCGAAAGCGGCCGGAGCTGCCGGTTCGACTGCGGTGACGGAGCTGCACCCCGCGGCCGAGCAGGCAGGACACGGCGAGGTCAGCCCGTATGTCAAGGTGAGCTCCTCTCCATGGTCAGCCTCGGAAATGTTCACTTACAGAACCAAAGTTAGCTTTGTGTCTAACACACAGACTAATCCATGAAATAAATGCTTTTGTTTTCAGAGCAGCCTCTGTGTTAGCTTGTTAGCTAACGTTAGCTAATGTTCAGACACGGCTGCAGGTAGCACTACAGTCAACTCCACTGCTCCACTGCTTCTGTTTGGTTCACACTGTCCCAAGTTCCAGAAAGGGATGTTAAACATTTATTCATGCATTACATTAAAACACTATCCAGCCCAGGAGTACAAGAAGAGCTGAGCCCCATTAGATAGATAGATGGATAGATGGATTGATGGATAGATGGATGGATGGATGTGTTGGAGCAGGTACAGTATGAATTGACACAACACATATCAGGAACAGCAGCAGGAAAGATTTCCTGTATCAGCCTGTTGGAGTGCAAGCTCCGCTGTCTCATCAGCTGGTTTAGAGGGTGAACAGGGTTTGTCCAGTGTGCTCCTCTCCAACACAGCCTCAACAGTGTCTGGTTTGCAGCGGATAACTGAACCAGCCTTCTTAATCAGTTTGCTCAGTCTGTTTTTGTTTCCCCAGCAGATAACAGCAAAGTACAAGGCACTGGCCACAGTAGAATACCTGAAAAATAATGTTCTCAACGTGACCAAAGTCAGTTAAATGGAGCAGATGACAATACTGAACTAAGTACAAGCATACAATTAATGGCTACAGTAGCATTCACCTACGTCCTGTTTGTAATTTTGTGCAGGTACATTTGGTAGCTCGCAGCTGAGTCTGTGAGGATAGATCTTTATCAGTATTAACATTGCTCTAGTGTACCCTCCATTATGAACAACATAGTGCAAAGACACATAAACATGCAAGGCTATACTAGTTTGGTAAATGTAAATGACACTGCTGTTCCTGTGCACATTCTGTGTGCAGAAATGAGGGGGGGGGGGGAATCACTGATGTGTGAAAAAGCAAAGTCTGCAGAAAATGTGCTTGAGGCCCCTTGTGAAATTGATGAATTGTGAACTTGGACAGTCCTTATGAATCAGACGGTCTGAGACCATGGAGATGTCCATACATTTGGAATAAACCAGTGTCTGTCCTCAGCCCTGTGGGTGGACTGCGTCAGCACTACCTCTCTGACATAGACACAGTGACTGCACCAGACAGATTTACAGCTGGGTTCTGACTGAGAATATTGAACACCTTGGAAATGCTCCTGTCTCCTTCCAAATTACTGTGTCCCTTCTGTAAACTAGTGGTTGTTTGTCACTGATTTTAAATAGTGTTTTTTTTAGGTGCATCAGAGTAAAAGTTGTCTACTTATGCAATAATTTATTATTCCCATAGTCAGGAGAAGCAGAGTGCAACAGTTAGCCAATGGGAGAGAGTGTCTTAGCGTAGTCAATCAGGGGGACTCCCCTGATTGATTGAATGTGATTGTTCCTGACTGAAAACACATCAGTGAAACCAGCTGAAAGTCTGCACTGTATCAATGCCTCTCATACACAATGTGTCCCCCTTTTGTGTTTTGTTAGAATCCAGATTACCATGGCTTCTCCAGCGACCCTGTGGAGGATGAGTGGAACATGAGAGTGGGATTTTTCTTTGGCATCTCAATGGCTCTTGTTATTGGAGGAACATTTATCCACTATTTACCAGACCATGGGTGAGTTCTCATCTTTTTTTATCTTCATCTTCTATCATTGTTGCTGTCAAATATGAGATGCCTGTGGTCAAGACATTTTGAGGCATGTCGTGGTTCTGCTTTGCTAGGTTCTGCTCTGCTGTGGTTTTCTGTTGATGGGCAGAGTAAAAGTCTCATCCTTTTTTAAAATCATTTTTGCTTTATACAGAAAATTTTTAACTCCCTTCTTCTCTTTCTCTCTTTTTGTGTGTGTGTTCGTGTGTTCCAGCATGCGGCAGTGGGCCAGAAGGGAGGCAGAGCGTGTGATCCTGCAGAGAGAGAAGGAAGGCCTTCCTCTCATAGATGAGAACTACTACGACCCAAACACGATCATTTTGCCCACAGCTGGAGAGGCATAGAATGTCTGACATCCACTTTCTGTATTTCTTGATCATTGTATTTGTCCTTAATAGAATAAATTAAGTGTGAACATGTTGACAATGACTTGTTGAATCAGCAGGTTGAATGTGTCTGAATCTGCAGGTTTAATGTTTCTGGATCAGGAATTAAAGCTAAATCTGCACTGATTTAACCCTGTAGATGACAATTTTTAGTGTTTGACAGTTTTCATTGTGGAGTTGATGCCCCCCTACCTCTTAAAATTCTTCTTGGTCCATTGATTAGCATCCACGTGTGGGGAAATGAAACACAAATACTACTGCTTGTACCACTTATGAATGTGAGCTTTAAAAACATCTACCCAGTGTTTAAATTTTTACAAATGTCATTTTGCTTTGTTACATTTCCAAGTCAAATTTTAAACATGTTTTGAGGGCAGTTCTCAAGCCATTGGATCATTCACCTTTTAAAAGGCATTAATTAAAGTAATAAATTCTAATCAACCACTGAGAAACCCCGTAATTATTGCAATGCAACACTATTAAGACTTGCATGTACAACAGTAGCAGCTTTCCAGATGGGAAAAAATGGAAATGAAATGATTAACCCATACGTTTATACGAAATACAGTGGCATGCAAGTGAAGTGATATAAACTGAGTGCTCCATCACAGTGGTTTTATTTTATTTTATTTTTTTCTTTTGCTCCTCATCAAAATTTTTGTTACTGTGAATAAGTGAGTAGAGGATAAACTGATCTCCAAAAGGCATAAAGTTAAATATGAAACATTCTTTTCAGCATTTGAAGCAAGATTAGAGTATTATTTTTGTTTTTACTATAAAAACCAGAAAAACACCGGTTTGGCTTTAAGAGACTATCAGGAGGAACAGCCTGGGCCACTGGTGCATTGTTCACCTGTGCAGCCACACCTGCACTCTTCATGGAAGAGCCATTTGTGAAGGATCATCTAAACAAGCCTCATGCCTTTCAGAAACCTGTGAACTGACAAAGTTACAATTTTTGGCCACAATGAGCAAAAATAGGTTTGGAGACAAAATGGTGCAGAACATCATGAAAAGAACTCTGGGTGGATCCATCGTGCTTTGAGCTTGTGTTGCAGCACAGGGAACATTTCACAGATAGAGGAGGAATGGATTCAGTGAAACAGCAAATTCAGGAGGCAAACATCACAGAGTCCATAACAAGCTGAGAAATAGAGAATTACTTCTATAACAGGATAACCCACAATCCTCAAGAGGTGCAAACTGAAGGTCACAGTTCACCATCCTAAACATCATAAATCTGTGGATAGATCTCAGAAGAGCAGTGCAAGAATCTGACAGAACCAGAAGCCTTTTGCATTGAAGAATGAGGTGAAATTGCTAAAGGAGGTATAACTACTGTGCAGTTACCCACACTTGTTTCAGGAGTTTTCCTCTTTTGTTATTTTGAAACTGTAAAAAATGAAATAAAGTAATCCTGCTTGAAAAATGAATGTGTCATCTTTAACTTTATGCCTTCTGAACCAGTGTGTATAGGAGCTTTATTCTTTTTTTTTTTGCACAATTTATTAATCTATCGTTGCCATAATAGTAAATGATATATTAGCTATTTAGGGGGGGAAATATGACACCACCAACAGAAAAGAAGTCTTCATAATTAGATTTGAATTAATTCCCAAAACAAAACATAAGTACACCAACGTAGCAGCGAACGTCATCAAGGTGCGCATGCGCAGAGTGAAGACGGAAATGTGCGGCAAATACAGAGCGGATGAGAGAGTTGGTTAAGTCTGACACTGCAGCCACTGTTGACTGTTTCCACCTTTTCCCAGTGTTTGACCGACACACAAGATGCCTTCACTGACTCTGAATGGAGTGACGGTGAACTTCCCCTTTCCTCCGTATGACTGTCAGAAGGACTACATGAGCAAAGTGATTGAATGCCTGCAGAAGGTGAGTAGCACTGCTAACAAGTGAGGGTATAGTTAAGGAAAACTTAGCCTTCAGTGCTAACAAACTGTTTTTAGGCGAAGTTGTCTGAAACCCACTTTCAAATATGTGAAACCTTTATCCTAGTCTTGCTTTATTTGTATTGAGAGCTCCACTATCTTTTATAATCAGCATGCATTTATCTTTTTAAAAAGTGGTTCATTTCTATAATAACTTCCACCAAAACACCTCAAAGTACAACACGAGCTGCATGAGCCATATGCAAAGGTTGAGATATTATACTAATGACAGCTGTTTGGTCACCAGGTCACTGAAAGAAGCAGAGCTGAGATAAGAATATGTGAAACATCTTTTTCCAGAAGCTCTGCTGAAACACATCACATCTGTCTGTTTCAGAAAGTGAATGGGGTTTTGGAGAGTCCAACAGGTACAGGTAAAACCCTGTGCCTGCTTTGTGCCACCTTGGCATGGAGAGAACACTTCAAGGACACCATCTCTGCTCGCAAGTTGGCAGAGAGGCTGGGTGGCGAGGAGATGTTCCCAAAAACACCTCTGTCATCCTGGGGGACGGCTGCCACAGATGGTGACACCCCGAGTATGTTGTTATCGCATCACCAGACTGCACCATGATATTACGATTCATAGATACATAGATATACTTTATTTGTGCAGATTATGTACTATAATAGTTGTGTCCTTATTGTCTTCCAGCCTTCTACACAGATGTCCCCAGGATCATATATGCATCCAGGACACATTCTCAGCTCGCACAAGTTATCAATGAGTTGAAGAACACTTCGTACAGGTAAACTACATAATTTCTAAACCCTGCAAGATGTTAGAAATATTCTTTCATTATGCACGATGAATGGTAAAGTGTATGGTGGACAGGATCGAATATATTTCATACTAAGTTTAGAGACAACATTTAGATCTCTATTAAACCTTTAAACCAGGATCATAACACTGTTGATCTACTGATCCTTAACTACCTTAAATTGTTTGACGGTGACTCAAGTGCAGCACCTGTTTCTGAACAACACACATGATTTGAGTTCTGAGTTTTGTACTTCACCCATATATCAGTGTAATCATAATGTCTCTGATTTAGGCCAAAGGTGTGTGTGCTGGGATCTAGAGAACAGCTGTGTATCAACCCGGAAGTGATGCGTCAGGAGAGCAACCATGTCAAGGTAAGTAGACAACAATATTGTTATTTTTTAATGCTGTAAGACTGCATGCAAGCTCCCATTAACTGGTAACTCCTGATCTGTATTGGGTGAGTAAGTGTTGTTGCTTTTTGAGCTCTAGCATGGGAGATGAAAAGGTGATTTTGAATTAGTTTCCCTTGCTGTGGACTTGATGGAATCACCTGTTTTACAGGTCCATATGTGCAGAGCAAAAGTTTCCACAAGGTCATGTGCCTTCTACAATAACGTTGAAGGTAATGGTTAAACACTGTGTGCCACATACAGTAAATACAAGTGAGGTCTGAAAAGACAATATGAAACCCGTATCATTACCATGGTAAGATTACTGGCTCATTAATGGAAGAACACAGCTAGAGGTTCTGCTGGGGTTCGAGTGTTTAGAACATATGAAAATGACCTAACATCTGTTTGTCAAATGCTTCTTGTATCTCCTTGTACAAGCCTTAATTTTTATCTTCTCATCTTTAGAGAAGAGCACCGACAGAGACTTGGTGAATTCTATCCTCGACGTGGAAGATTTGGTCAAATTTGGCAACAAACAGAGGTAGGATTTTTTATTTTTGCTTGTCTATTTAATTAACCAATCTCTGTCTTGATTAATTAGACATCCAGTCAAAATCAATTCTATCCCAGAATATTAGGCATTATTGCAAGAAAAATGAACAATTAAACCCATTTGCTGAAGCTGCTCTACAAACAATAGTTTGCTATTGCAGCTGTATGTCCTGTGCTATAGCATTGTTGTTCAAGACTTAACTTAAATCAGGTTAATAGTTTCTTAGTTTTGCAAACAGTCTGTACAATTCAATTCAAAGTTGATCATTTTTCTGCAGGGTTTGTCCTTACTACCTCTCCCGTTCCTTGAAACAGCAAGCAGATATCATTTTTATGCCGTACAACTACCTGCTGGATCCAAAGGTGAGCTGACTTACAATGTCAGATGGTGTGTGAACTAGTAGGCAGAGCTCATTTGTTGCTATTGTACTTGGTGAATAAACTCAAAGATTATCCAATTAGTGATCAAGCTTGATATCGTTCACAGTTGTTGTGTCATGGATTAGCACCAGTTGGCAGACGTGATAGCTGCTAGCTCACTGCCTACAAGAGTTTGCCTACTAGCCCTGTAATTGATCATTATGTCATTAAGCTTCTGGCACCACATATTTCGCAAAGATGCCCCAATAAACTTCACTTAAGTGTCCTAAACTAGACTTTAGAGTGATATCAGCTTTGACAACCTTATTGCAATTATAGATGAGTTTGCTTGAAAGTGATATGTAGAAATAGTATAGAAATAGACTCAGCACAGTGTGACAAAATTGCGTTTTCAAATAAATGCTGATATTCTGTTCCACAGAGTCGCAGGGCACACAACATTGAGCTAAACGGAGCTGTGGTCATCTTTGATGAAGCTCACAATGTGGTAGGACTCTGTCCTGGACATATGCATTTCCTCTCTCTCTCTCTCTCTCTCTCTCTCTCTCTCTCTCTCTCTCTCTCTCTCTGATGATGTAGTGATTAATTTTACTGACACTTGCAGATTATCGAGCCTGTATGGAGCAAGAGATTCATGATCATGAAGACAGACATGACAGTTCTCACAGAGGTCAAAATATCTCACCAGACGATGTTTGTGTTGTCTGTAGGAAAAGACATGTGAAGAGTCAACATCATTTGACCTGACTCCCTATGATGTAGCTTCAGCTATTAATGCTGTGGACAGACTGCTGGTGGAGCAGACTAAAGAAGTCAGCCATGGAAACTCTGTCACTGAAGACTTCACTGTGGAATCCCTGAACTCTGGTCAGAATACTTATTTGTCTCAATTACTGATGTTGGTGGGAATTAGATTGATCCAAAATTGAAGACATATCTGAATGTAAATAAATATATAGATTTCCTTCAATATAGTAATACTTTTTGTTTCAGGTTTAAAAATGGACATAACCACCATTTCTAACATCAAACGTAAGTATTACAGGTATAAAGATAAGCCTTATTTGAGTATGTCATGAACTCGTAGTAGAGGCTCTGTGGGATTTTAAAAACCTTTCTGCTTTGACAGAGATACTACTGGATCTGGAAGCTGCCATCGATTCGTATGATGTTCCAAGTGACAAAGGCTTCACAAAACCTGGAATGTACGTGAAAGTGTGGTATTCAATGTATTCACGCAGTCCAACACTTATTCAAAAAAAGTTCTCATTAAGGATTTGATTGTCATGAGACCTGATATGGATTTCCACAAAACCCTTTCTGATCCATCCTGACACCACTTCCCAGATTTGAGATATTCCACAGAGTTGCACTTTAACTTATATGACTGTAATGTGACCTAAATGAGTCTCGTGTCTCATGATGGGTGGATATTGGTATATTTTCAGTATTTTTTTGTGCCAGACAACTTTTTTTGGATCAAGTACTGAAATGCGTTATATGAGCAGCACCTTTCAAAACAAGAAATGCAGCTCAAAGTGCTTTACAAAAATGTGAAGCTATCAAGAGCTTCACATAAAAACAAAGAGTGAACATTAAAACGTCTTCCTCTTCAAATTCTTTTTACTGAACAAAATCATTAGGATGTCAAATAGGACATTTACTGAAAATCTTTGTGTTAACCCCTGTCACTGGAATCCACTGCTACAGGAAGTCTTCAGTGGACATATTCCTTTTGACTCTCCATGGGACGTTAGTTGAGTCTAGATTTTTAAACTAAGTATCTTCTGCCCATCTTCTTTTCTGTCTGTCTCAGCTTCATCTATGAGTTGTTGGAGCGAGCCCATCTGACCTACAACACCAAGACAGCGGTCTTTGAAGCTCTGGAGCAGATCACTGGATACTTAACAGGACGTTAGTGTGGTTGGATTTCTTCATATTTTTGTTTATACAACAACAATTCTCTCCATACTTACAGCACATATGTGGTGGTAGAAACAGGCACTATATGTAAATGGATGGATATGTCTTGTCCCGATCTCTACATACAGACCCTGTTACAGTACAATCTCATGTGTAGTCGGTTTGTATAATGAACCAATGATTTGTGTGACACTCCCGTCTCTCATCAGAGCCTGGAATATTCCTGAACACCAGTGGACTGCAGAAGCTGGCTGATATCATACAGGTATCCTTCACAGTGATGTTGAAAGATAGTATAGTAGTTAGTTGTAGTTTGGAAAAGGCTTATTGTCTTTCTTTATGACAATGAGCCGTTCAGATGGAGGAAGCAATTGAGCATATTTTTCAAAATTTGTATTGTAGTCTACCGTTCTTCCTTTAGAACATTGAATCTGATTGTAGAACACATCATTGATCCAAGGCATAAACAGCAGTTAGTTTTCCTTTCACAGTTGCAGCAGTAATTCCTCCTTCCTGTCCTTTTCTTGTAGTTGGTGTTCTGTGGAGAACCATCAGAAAAAGACAGACAACAGCAGATGCAGGCCAACACAGCTCATTTTAAGGTGTGTGCTCATTAAAAGCCATGGGCATCCATATTGAAACAAATGTGCATCTCCACACACTCATTTATTATGTGTGTAGAGACATTGTCAGCTATCATCTCCATCTGTGTGGCTCAGGTTCATATCCATCGCGAGACCAGCTATCACAAGAAGAAACAGAGCTCTGATGTGTGGGCTTCATCAGCAGCAGCATCAAAGAAACAAGGTAATGAGATGTGGAGGGTGACAGTAGTGGAATCAGCAGTGGAACAGTTAGATACTAAACATCATATCATCAGCAATTGCATTCTGGTAGAAAGTTGGTGAAATAGTGGGCAGTAGCAGTTTCAGGCTTCAGCAAACTGCACAATCTTTCACTAATCTTTAGCTCATTTAAAAAATAATTCATGACTGCTGCTGTGTTTTTTGTGTGGATATTAGTTTCAACACTGTCTCTCACTGAGCTGCACATAGTCTGAGTAAACCTGGTTAAATGGACCTTATATGTTTCTTTGCACCTTGCAGGAAACATTCTGAGTTACTGGTGCTTCTCTCCTGGCTTCAGCATGCAGGACCTGGTGAATCAAGGTGTTCGCTGCATCATTCTGACCAGTGGTACCCTCTCCCCCCTGTCCTCATTCACCTGTGAGATGAGGATGTGAGTTACTTGTTGTTCCTCAGAGCTCATTTTACTTATGGAGGTTCACATTTACATTTCTTCACCACTGACACGAGTGATCGAGTGAAAACACTTAGTTCAGCACTTTAAACTACTGCTATCGCTGACTATTTCTTTTCAAATTACAACTCCTAGCAACAATGTGACCACGAGTAAGATGGTGTGTAGAATTCCTGGATTTCCAGTCACTTGGAATGAAAACCAAGGAGTTGTTTTCTGTTTTCTTGATAAATGGGTTTGCCCTTGAACAGCTAGAAAAGATATCTGGCCCTATTTCTTTCAACCAGTGTCAGCAGCACTCTGAGTCTGTGCTTGCACGATGCAAACAAAGGAAACTGGACTCGCGTTGAATGCTATAGACTTGGGCCAGAATCAGTCAAGAGTATAATAAAGGGACAGTGCATATGATTTACAAACTCTGAGGTAAGTCTATATGTTCCTCTTCTTTGAAACTGTTGTTCACTTTGTTGTATGAGCAGTCAACCTTGAGCTTGATCCCATGTATCTTGTTGCTGTTGCTATAGAGAATTCCCAGTGAGTCTGGAGAACGGCCATGTGATTGAGCGGGACCAAATCTTTGTGAGCGTCATTGACCAAGGCCCAGATGGAGTGCACTTAAGTTCAGCGTTTGATAGAAGGTTACTTTTACACTTTGCAACATATTAGTAGTTCCTCTTTTGTATTTTACGTTTGTATTTTTGTTTGTGGTATCTTATATTTCAGATTTGTTAAATCTAACATGGAGCAGTTGCTTGGACAGTGAAATCCTTCTACTCTACAAATGGTTTACCATGTTCATGTGATGATGTCAATGAAACTAATTATCTTTCCTTCTGTGACAGGTTTGTTCCGGAAAACATGGCATCTTTAGGCAACACTGTTGGTAAGATCACACAATATATGCACTGTGCAGTATAGAAAATGTTTTTATTCCACAGTGTGTCTGAAGACATTGGCAACATCATTATTTGTAGCTAAACTTTGTGGGGAAACAATGATTTCCATTTAGTTACATGTTGCACGACCAATTTGAGCAGGAGGCTTATTAGCTTTTTACCATCTTTTTGTGTCTGCTGTGTGATAGTGTGATGTTTAAATCATTTTTGTCTTGATTGTCACATTAATGTGTTGGTCACTGTTTTCTCCTCAGTCAACCTGAGCCGTGTGGTTCCTCATGGTCTCTTAGTGTTTTTTCCCTCCTTCCCTTTGATGGAGAAGACCCTGGACTTCTGGAGAGTAAGTGCAGATTCAGCAGAATCACATTTGTGCTGTTATTGTATATTTTTGTTGATTTGTTTATTTTGAATATTCCACATTATAACCGAAGTGTAAAATCAGGTATGTTCTCTCCCCAGACAAACGGACATGCAGATCGCATTGAGACCCTAAAGCCTATGTTTGTTGAACCTAAAGTAAAAGGCACCTTTACTGAGGTGAGTGTTTTATCAGATATATAATATGAATATACACATCTAGATGTCGGACTATGAAACCTTCATTTAGGCAATCTCCAGGTTTGTTTAAAGATAATCCAGTATTTCATGAGCTGAAACGTGTCCCAAAAGGACAAGAGCTGATATTAATGTCTCTCTGCCTGTTCTCAGGTGATTGATGGATATTACAACAAAGTCAATGATCCAGCATCCAAAGGGGGAACTTTTTTTGCTGTGTGTCGAGGGAAGGTGAAGTTCATGTCTGTCCATTGAAAAACCTGAAATCTTTGAAAAAATGCTATTTTTCTGAGTCTCCAAAATTGTCAGACAGAGAAATATATCAGGTTTATTTATACTACTCAGAGGGGAAATATGTTCTATGTGGCTCCATCACATTCAGACATTTAGCTCTCAACACTAAGAACGGAGTGGGCAGCACCGCAAAATAGACACAGAAACCCTCATCACTATAAGGCCTATTCAGATGAAAGGTAGACAGTCTACAGTGCTGCATGCAATGACACAGACAGGTGCCAAGACGTGGAAAACAGATGAATTTAACATTCTGACTTATTTCTTCATAACCAAACTTTTTATGCCTACACATACAAGGAATTTGACTGTTTTTCAGTGCTCTCAGCGAACAGACATACAGCAAGAAAAGCTGAGCCAATATAATGAAAGAATGGTCAAGAAGAAAGAATGGTCAGGATTGTAATTTACACTAGTATGCAAAAAAGATAAACAATAGCTGTTTTAGCGTACAGTATTCGGTAGTGCCCACCAGAGGGGAGGAATTGGTTGTGAGCAGGGTGTGATGGACCTGCAGTGATGTTTCCTGCTCATTTCCTGACTTTGAAGGTGTTGTGTAGATGCAGAGTTTAATGTCCTTTGCATCACATCAAGTGCACAAGCTGACCTGTAAGACTATTTCTCTCATTGTCTTCCTGTGTCAGGCCAGTGAGGGTCTGGATTTTGCAGACACCTATGGCCGGGGTGTCATCATCACAGGCCTTCCTTTCCCCCCTAAGATGGACCCTCGAGTCATCCTGAAGATGCAGTTCTTGGATGAGATGAGCCGGAAGAAAACTCCTGGGCTGAAGGTTAGAGGAAACAGCTCACAGAGCGTCACTGAAAAGGCTTGAAATATCAGTAGCTCAGGTTGTGTATGTTTAAGTGTGTGCGTGTGTATGTGTGTCCGTCCAGTACCTGTCTGGGCAGCAGTGGTACAAACAGCAGGCTTTCCGAGCTGTGAACCAGGCCATTGGGAGAGTCATTCGGCACAGGGAGGACTATGGAGCCATCTTCCTGTGTGATCAGAGGTCAGACATTGAGCAGTCATATCTTTACTTCCTCTGACACCTCATGCAAGAACCACTCATCCCAACAGATCTTAAGTTCTTAAGTGGCATGAATCTGAAACAATTAGTCAATGAATTGATCATCAGAGGCTTAATGTGCAACAAGTTTAATTATCAGTTTATTGTTTCAGTCCTTTTTCTAGCAGAAATACTGAATTCACTAGTTCCTGCTCTCCTCTCATAATGATTGCTTTTTCTTTTACTTTTTTTTACATTGTATACCATTTGGTTTTAGACAGTTTAAGACAAAACAAGGAATTTGAAGAATGCTCTAAGAATTTGACATTTTTCATATTTAACAATGAATCGATTAATCCAGAATAGAATCTTCATATTAATCAATAATGAATATAATAAGTATTTCCAGCCCTAAAGAGAATTTGTATTCCTATTGGTTTCATTCCTATATGTAGTTCCTACTGCACAGGAGAGTGCATGTGGATGAATACAGTGAATTGAAACAGACAGTCTCTCCGCTGTCTATTCATCAACACTTGCATTTTTTTGTTTTGTGATTTTTTTTTGTCTTGTGACTTTCCCCCCAGGTTTAAAAACCATGATGCCAGGGCTCAACTTCCATCCTGGGTCAGGCCTTACGTGCGTCTGTATGACAGCTTTGGGAATGTGGTGCGTGATGTCTCTCAGTTCTTCAGGGTTGCACAGAAAATGGTAGGTTCTGCCTAAATGAAAATGCTACGATTGCTTGCAAGAACTACTCACTGACTCACTGTCCTGCTGTAATATCACAAAACAAACAGATACATTTTGAAATATATTTCTGTGATGAATCGACATTCTGAAAGTGAAGGATGTGCCTGACTGTGCAGTTCAGTCCACTCGTCCATTTTTAGAAAATCAATTATTTGTCTCTAGAAAGACTAAAAAAAAGGTTATGAAATTATAATCTTACAATCAATAAAAGGACAGACACCTTTATATTAGAAAGGAAAAAGAGATGGAATAAGGGTGGAGCAGCGGGTGGAGACGGTGTCAGAAATACTGCTGATGTGTCACCACAATGTTCAAATTCAAGGTAAACAAACACAAATTCCCCACCTCCAGTTTATCTGATCCAGAATAATCACATGTCAGCAACAATTATTGCTCTCTTTGTCTTGATCAGTCAGATTCATATATATATCTGGACATAGTGCAGCTCTCTGGATATGTCTGTGGGGAGGTTAGTCTCTGAATGGTGTCATTGAGACTTATGTAGAATAAAGATGAACATATTTTTTTCTGTCCCCTGTTGTCCGTGTACATTTTAACTTGTGCTTGTAGTCATGCCTGCCTCGAAGAGGTGGAGGACTTTCCTGCAACACTGATACAAAATGATCCTCGATGGTTAACACAATCAACCTCTATGAGGATGTGTGCATTATATGTGCATACATGTATATGAATTGAGAGATGCATCCTGCAGACACTAAAATGACATATATTTGATACGTGTGTCTGGCCCTCGTTACCTGAAAGGTATTAAGCCCACGAAGGCCTCACGAAATTTGACCTTAATATGTATTGGCACTGTATTATAGATTCCAGTTAATTAGTCAGCTAACTGTTTGTGTTTGAATGTGCTAGAGGCCTGTGGTAGAGAAGAAGGCTCCAACAGTTGGCTGTGGGACAGTATGTTTATCAGACACTCAGTCCTCTGGCTTCGCTTCCTGCTCATCCTCCCAAAGCTCCCACACTCAGAAGGCCAAGGTGCTGGATGCCCACCTTCCCAGCCTGAAGAGGAGGAGACTCAGTAAAGATAATAAAATGATCCTGAAACATTTCTCAGAGGACATGTCGGTCCCTTGTTGATTGTGACCTGTTGTCTGGGCTTTGTGAGCAGATGAACACACTGGAGCCCATGGGATGGCCAGGATCTGTATTGAGTATGAGTGCGAGGTGCAGGAGAGTCAGAGGAGACCGGCCAGCCTGCTGGATGCTCTAGAGCGAGGTGACCACTGCAACGGAGAGGATCACGATGCTGTGGGAGAGGAGAAGGTAGCTTGTTTTCTGTGAAACACTGTGGTTTGTCTGCTCTCTTTTCAACCTGTCCTTGAATGGCTTTGTGACAAAATCTGGCCTGTGTATATAAAAGCCCATGTAATGTCTGCTCTAGTGCCATTTTCATTGAGAATCACGCTGTGTATAAGAGCCCATGTGTGAAGTGGTTCAGTACAACTCTTACTGATGCCATGAAACAACAATTGGAAAGTCAAAATAATTGTGAGGACTGTATTTATTTGTTCAATTTTCTTTTGAAGGCAAATTGCTTGTCCAAATTGTCCCTTCAATATGACAAGAGGATGAATGATGAATTGCGTGGAGGCAAACGTAAAATCAAATTGGTCCAAGAGCAGGTACGTGTTAAAGAACAGGGGTTTACATTTCCCATTTTTAGAGTCATATTCGCCACTAGAGCTGTTCTGAAGCACTCACAGCTCTATTGCAAATGTACACTGAAAATGTGAGCAGTGTATTTTTCTCCATCCTTGAAGAAAACGAGCAGGTCGGAGGATGTGTCTGAGGAGGGTAAAGCCAGCAGGGCCAAGACTTTCCTGGCAGAGATGAAGAAGTCACTGAGCCAGATCAGCTTTGACCGCATTGTACAGGCTCTGCAGACCTACAAGAAGACTGACGACTTGGATTTTCTGCTCACTGAGATATCAGTCTTAATTGAAGATGCTAATACTCACGGTCTGCTCCGGGGTGAGTCTTCTGCTCAACAACACAGCATCTTATGCAGCCTGCACATTTACACCGTGGTGTAAAACATCTAGTTTCTCACTGAGCTTTAAATTGTCGAAATGACAGGTTGCTGAAATTCATACTCGCAGTGTTGTTCTGTCAGACTGAAATATCTCACCAACTATTGGACTGAACAAAACATTCTGTTGAGAAGCAAGAATTCAATGATAATAATCAGAAAAAGGTAATGCAAGATGCAAAACTAGTGATATGTTTTGTCTTGTTTTTTGTCTGAGCATCCAAACTGTGCCTGTGTCCGTCTTTCCACGTCAACTTTGTCATGAGTTGATCTCTAAAGCAGCCACTGTGTCACAGGCATCTACCAGTTTGTTCGGCCACATCACAAGAAGAGGTTTGATGAGAAATGCCAGGAACTGACTGGACAGGGCTGCGGATTCACACCTTTTCATTCACTGGCGAAGGACAAGAGGAAAGAACTTGTGCTGCACAGTGGTATGAAGCCGTACACGTTATATGTCCGAAATGTGTTTGACAGGGAATACACTTTCAAAGATGCAATATTTTTTTAATAATCTGTCCTTTATATTTTCAGTTTATTTATTAAGAATTAAGTCTCTCAAGTTTCAGAAATTTGTGAAATATGAGCATCACTTCATCAACTCCAGAGTGACACCGTCAGCTTGCTTCATTTGTCTGACTGCCAAAGATAGTTCATTTGTAATGATAATATTGAGTTTCTACTATTTCCATGCATTATAAGTAAAGCTTTGGAGTTTTCAATCATTTTCCTCATCACTAGTTTTGAGACTGTTTTCCATCATCAGTCATTCTTAATTTCTTAAAAGCCAAACAGATGAACAGAACTTATCTCCGCTCAACTGGTTCCTACTGACATAAGAGTTAACTGACCGAAGAGAATGAAAACAGACTGTTACAGGATGTTTTGTTTTCTTGAAGCTACAGACAGACAGACAGCTGTGGGTCTGACCTCCTCCAGTCAGCTGAACACACAGCAGCTCAACAAAGGAGGACACCACCTCACCCAGCGAGGATTAGGAGAACCTCAGACTGGTGGGACATTACACCCTTACACCTTTCAATTCAGAAATTATGTGTTAATATTAATGATATCTCTGCCAATTTTACACCTGAGTGTGTATTTGCAGTTCTTGAGGAGTACGACTGCCTATCTTTTAAAAGTAGAGTAAATCCTTTAGTGTCTCCAGAGGGAGCTGTGTGAAGTCTGACACGTGTCCTCAAGTGATGTCCATCGAATCTGCGCTGGTTGGGTTGGGGAGCATAAACTCCAGTGTTCTCTTCTCCTGTTGATCAGCCTCTGCTCCAAAGAGTGAAGTCCATGCTGCCTTTCTGGCTGATGTGAAAAAAGCCCTTGGAGCAGAAAAATCAGCTCAGCTCTTTCAGGCCATTTACAGCTACAAGAAGTCAGACAACTACGAAAACCTGGTGACCACAGTGGTGAGCTTACTCACAGAGAGAGACGAGGACTTCAGCCTTCTAGTCAGTAAGTTCTTTCAAAGCACTACAGACATTTACATCTCTTGAAATTTTAAAGGTTTGAACAAGAAAATATCTTGTTAGTGGATCTCACTGTTCACTTCATCTTTTATCTTTCTTTTCTGCAGAATTTGGCATGTTTGTTCGTCCTCACCATAAGAAGCAGTATAAAGAGATGCTGGATGCTTTGGTTGGTCAGTCAGCCTCTGCTGCTGCTGATGTTGCTGCTGTAAGTGAAGAGCAGCAGAAATACGGTAAAGAATGACCCAGTCTATTATAGAATAATAGATATGTGTTTCTTACATCTTGACCAGCACTTTTTGTGTCTTCTTCTAGAGGTCACTAAAATCATTAGGAGTCATCCTCATGGATATTATTAATACTTTTAGAAGCTTTTAGTTGTCTAGTCAGTGGATGTCAGTGCTTGATGGTTATTGGTCATTTCAGCTTCATATTTTTTCTAACTTTTCAGACCTTTACCTTTACATGCGCAAAAAAGCTACACAACAATCAGTACTTGCTTTTGAGTATATGCAGCATTGGTCTGGGTCTTTTCAGGAGATTCCTTGACAAGAATAGAGAATCTAGCTGGACTTTCTGTATCAGCCTGCAGTGCTGTTTACCACTAGTTCTTCTTCGACACTAATGCTGGTGGGCAAAGACTTTGTGGAAGAAAGAACAATAGTGTTAATATTTATGAAACAAATAATATGAATATTGAATTTAACAAGACTCAACTCATTTTGCATGTTTTTTTTTTCAGCTTCATCGTCACCTACTTTGAAGACACAAAGCAAGATTTCCAGTTTTTTCTCAAGCAGCCAAGCAAAGTAGAATCTGAGTAACAGGAACCTTGTATATGTATGTCACAAAGCTCAGAACCGTAAATGAGCCAGGCTCTGTTCTAGTACAGTAATGTTACTGTGTCCGAACACTGAACACCGGGATGGACTAAATTAATGAACCAGGAACACTCAAGAGTCACCAACTGTACCCACAACATGATCCTGTCTTTTTCTGTATCAGGGAGAGAATGACACTCTCTCAGCAATGAAGCCCAGTTGATCAATAATTTAATGATGACTTTTAGGCATTGTAATATGTAACTGTAAGCATTTTGTGTATTCAATTAAGTGATGATATATGGAGAAATAAAATGTTTTAAATACTTTTAGCTCATTCAACTCATGGAATCGACATGTGCCTTTTCCAAAAAAAAGTTGGGACACTGGAAAATGTGGATAAAAACAAATTTGGATGGTTTGCAAATCAATTAAACCCTAAATTTAATAGATAACAAGCCGGTCGGTCTCTCTCCTCCTTACAGTGGAGGACGCGATGTCCATGATTTCCAGAAAGAATTTTGATTGGTCAGACCACAGGAGAGTTTTCCACTTCACTTCAGTTCATCCAAAATGTTAAGAGAAGTCGCCAGTGTCTCTGGATCATGTTTGTATCAGGTTTCTTCTTCGCATGGTTCAGTTTTAACCTGCTTAATGCAGAGCTGCCTGAAGATCTCATCCAGTATTGGTTTCAGCCTCATCCTTGTTGAACAGAGATTTCTCCAGATCATCTGAGTCTTTTAGTGATATTATGAGCTGCAGATGATGAAATCTCCACATTCTTTGCTGTTTTACACTGAGGAACATTGTCCTGAAATTGTTTAACTATTTGCTCAGTCTCACAGATGGTGAGTCTCTTCGATCTTCACTTCTGAGACTCAGCCTCTCTGATGCTCTTTTTATACCCAGTCATGTCACTATCCTGTTGCTAATTAAACTCATTTTTTGGAATACTTTCCTTCCTTTTTTTTCTTGTTTGTTTGTTTTTGAGCATTACACACCTTTTCCAGTGTTTTGTTGTCCTTTTCCCAACCTTTTTAAAAAATGTGTTGCTGGCATCAAATTTTAAATGAGCATATTTTTCATAATAAAAATCAAAAATTCACAATAAAATACTTCGTTTCAACATTTAACATGTTGTCTTTGCACTATTTTCAATTAAATACATGGTTTAAATGATATGATCATAAAATTCGGTTTTTATGAACATGAACCACGGCAACACCTGTATGTCTAAGATATTTCTTTGGCAGTACCGCAGAGGAAATTTCCAAATATAATCCACACAGCTGAAACATATTCAAAAAATATTATTTTAAAACGATATTATGTCATGTGACCTTCTCCAAAAGATACAAAGCCAAACAATCCTGTACACTTTATTGAGAAGCCATTGGCGTCACGCGGTCACCGTTCAGATATCGCGAGACTTCTGGTAGCTCAGTACTTCCATCATGGCAGGCAGTAAGTTGGTGCTGGAAGGAAGAGTAAGTATAAATGCGTTTATTTTGGGGCTCAGCGTGGTTGTAATTCCACTGATCAGGACCTGGTTTGGACATCTCGACTGGGTCTTTGATTATCTGACGGAAACTTCCGGGAAAATCGCGATCTGTGTCCACATTGCATTGATCAATGGCCTCTTGCTGATCATATACAGAGGACCTCTGTACAAGGTAAGCTTTGACGTTAGCTGAGCTAATGTCTGGTTTTCATCTGGTTCTGAGTGACAGGAGGTTTAATGTTGACCAGCAGGAGAAAAATTCTTCTAACACAAGCTAATGTTGCGGAGTCTGACACTTTGAAACTTGCCTGTTACACTGTTAATGTTGGTTAACTGAATCCTAGAGCTAGCTAACATTAGCCAGCTATTTGTGTGAGTTAATCTTATTAGCTAAAGAGGATGAGACAGCTGGTGTGGATGATAGACAGCCAGGTGAAGCTGCACAGGAGAACTCCCATCATGCCTCCTGCCATGGTTCATGCTATAAAGTGGCATGTTCTGTGAAGGACCTCAGTCCAGAGAAGTGTCTGTTCCTCGTTCAGTTGCTTTGTGTCGAATATAAGTTGCTTGAGGTGTTTAAAGACTGACCAGACTGTGTGAATCAGTGCTGTGGTCTGGTCTAGGCTCCAGATGAGGTGGGTTCAGTGTAGCTGAGGTTTGACTGTCTGAACTGTTTCAGGTTGCAGTGAGAGCCTGCTTCCTCGGAGTTACTTTTGGCTGTGGCTTGATAATAAGCTTCTCTGAGACCACCTGGACACACTTTGGCTGGTATGTATGTTCACATGTCACCAGTCACTTATTCATATTTAGCAGTTCATTCAGTGATGCTACTGATATATTTCAGTGTTGTAATAACTTGATATTTGATGAATGTAAGCTACATACAGTACCAGTCAAAAGTTTGGACACACCTTTATTTTTATTATTTTCTACATTGTAGACATCTGAACTATGGAGGAACACTTGTAGAATTATGTAGTATTGAAAAAAAGTGTTCAAGAAACCAGGATATGTTTTATATTTTACATTCCTCAAAGTAACCACCCTTTGCTTTGATGACAGCTTTGCACACTCTTGACTTTCTCTCCATCGGCTTGTGATAATGCCTTGATTCATTGTTCAGCTGTCCAGAGATACACAGTGAACCAGGGCATGTATCATACTTTGTAATCCAGGCCTGTTGCAGTTGAATGTGTGTAGTAATGGTGTTCCTCACGCAGGTACATGTGTTCCCTTTCATTCTTCCATTACTCTGAGTACCTGGTGACAGCCATCATCAACCCTCGCAGCCTGTCGCTGGACTCGTTCCTGCTCAACCACAGTGTGGAGTACACCCTGGCTGCTGTATCATCATGGGTGGAGTTCACGGTGGAGAAGCTGACAGTTCCAGGTTGGTCTGTAATTACTGACTCAGTCCAATCAGAGCTGTCAAGTGTATTATGTTGATGGCATCAGTGCTTTATCAGCATGTCCTCTCTCTCAGAGCTGAAGCAGCTGAACTGGTTGAGCTTCGTGGGTCTGCTCATGGTGCTGTGTGGTGAGGGCCTGCGTAAGGCGGCCATGTTGACGGCCGGCTCCAACTTCAACCACATCGTCCAGAATGAGAAGGCCCAGAGCCACGTGTTGGTCACCAGCGGAGTCTATTCTTACTTTAGACACCCCTCCTATGTGGGCTGGTTCTACTGGAGCACAGGAACACAGGTGAGCTACAGCAGCAGCACTCCACCTCATGTTCAGTTCATTCTTTAAGTGAAGAACAGTGTGGCTGTCATATATTTTAATATCACACAATTTTTAAGACACTCTGTCATCACAGTGATATGAATTAAGATTGGATAAGAAGATATTCCTTTATTAGTTCCACAATGTGGAAATTTAATCCTGACAAATACAGTACATCACAACATGATACAGTACAAGCTGGATTTTAACAGTAATTCCCTATTGTTGTGGTTGGCAAGATTTCCTCCTCTAGTACCGGCCTTTCAATTGTCACATTAGCCTTGTGTGCTTTACACTGAACCAATTAAAGCTGAAATCAGAATCTGATCCAAATCAGAGCAAAAATGTTGGAATATTGTTTCTGCTCAGATCCCTAATAATTGATAGGTGAAATGATAGTAATGCTTTGCTGCGCTTTGTTAGTGAAGATACATTTTCTGTTTTGTTGACTGTTGTAGGTCATGCTGTGTAACCCAGTGTGTATATTGGGCTACACGATAGCCAGCTGGCGGTTCTTCCGGGAGCGGATCGAGGAGGAGGAGCTCTCCCTGATCCATTTCTTTGCAGAGGACTATGTGGAGTACAAGAAAAAGGTTCCCACTGGGCTGCCCTTCATCTCAGGCATCCGTGTCAACTAGTCTTAGGAGCTGGATGCAGGACTTAACAGACTTAAAGTACTAAAGCAGGTCAGACCTGGTGGGTATGTGGCGTCTGCCATGGCAGCTGCCCTCCAGAGGGAAACCGTGCAGCTGGCTGAGAGCCTGTAGCTGGCAGAACGAGACCATGACAGCTGGGACGGCGGCAGGGCAGCAGGGCTGCTGTTTTTCTACCAACTTCCAAAATCCAGTTAAAGACCAGACAACCTCCACTGTACTACATTTATTCCAATAACTGCCACTCCATCTGTTTGAGTTGTATTTCTGTTTGCATGCTTTGACCTTGCTTAGTGTTTTCACTGATGACCTTTGTTGAAGAGTGATGCTGCACAGGACCTTTTCTTGTCATACATCAGCAGAGTTAGATGACCATTCTCTCAAGTTTTAATGATGGTAGATGTTTGATTTTCATATGAAATCCATTGGGTTCACCAGGTTTTTTTCTTTAAATGATAAAATTCTGAATATTTTCAAGACATTGTCACCACTCATCTCTCGTCTAGTCAGCAAACTGACTCAGTACTTTTCCCGAATTAAGCAATTTTAAAACAAACAAATGCTTTAAGGAATACTCCGCTGAAATTTAAAAAATATCCACTGTAGTGGAGCTCTTCACAGGTCCTCTCTGTATCTAGTAAGACCCGTCCCTGGAGACACAAGGTGGGGCTGCTCTAAATCATATTCAGTCTGATCTGTTCCGATGGGCTCCTGTTGTATTGCTGCGGGTCTCAGATTTGGGTCTCATTGAAATGAGGCCAGTAGAGAGGGTGAAATGTGCAGGGTAACATGTGTTTGTATCCTCAGGATGATTGTGGCTCTATTGGGTCTTTTTTTCTTTCTTTTTTTAAGTGCAGTGCAGTCCTGAGAGGCTTCTTTGAAAAGTTTGTATCTTGCTCATTTACAGAAGTAGGCAGCATGATCCACTCCAGTTTCTCCACACGAGCTAAATACACGACTTTATGTCATGCCAGTGCCTCCTCGTAGCTGCCAAGCTCCACTACAAGTTAACAAGTAAATCCAAATATTTTCAGTCAAGTCTTGATTTATGTCCCTAATAATTATATCCATTTTCAAGGTGGAAACAGAATGAACATATTGCATTTATTATTGAAGAATTTATCCACAGAATCATTATTTAACTATAATACAATGAATATAATGTTGAAAGAAAGTATCAGTTTCTGTCTTTGAGACTGTTAGTTCATGAAGAAGCTCCATCATTTTCAGGCTAATTTAATTGAAGGCTAGTAGTGGGCTGATTTATGCCATTTCCTCATTATGCACTCAGGCTCAACACTTCAGTCACAACACTTTGCCACGTTAAAGCCACATAAAGTGACCGTTCCTTGATGTTTCTGTCCTTTCATCAAGACATGTTTGTGCACACAGGAGCAAATGAGAGTTGGCTTCACCTCCTGACCATTATCTGCATGTTAAAGGAAGTGTTGACATCACTTCCTCTTTTGTTACCTCTTTTGTGTTTCTTTTTGGTTGCTGTTTAATGTGTAAGTCACGAGATGTCTTGTGTTCTTGTGTTGCGATCATTTACTATCCTGAACTGTGTCCGATCATTTGCATCAGCATCAGTTCATCATTGTTCTCCTGTTGACCTGTCAGGCTTTCACTTTGTGAAACCAAGCAAATGACTGAGATTTACGTTGGTAAAGGCGTTGAGAGTGATTGACTCTGCATCTCTCGCTCACACACACCTACACCTGTTTGAGTAGCTTCACAGTGCTGCTATACACTCTCCAAACCCTGATCTCATTGTGAGAAAGAGAGGATGGACAGTATAGAATTGAGTGAAATGAAAGGTTCCCTGTGGAGTTTGTGGAGTTTGAACAACGATCTTCTTATTCACACTGAAATACACCATGTTTTTTGGAAGATTGTCCAATTGGTCAAGTCCTTTGTGATTAACATCAACATGATTGTTTTCTACGGGAGAATACAACTGTATATTTATCTGTGCTAATGCCTGGGAGCGAACTAAAAGCAGCATGGTTCTGACCTAATTTTGACCGAATGCGTAGCACGCGCTGAAGTGTCACTCAACACAGTGTTTGATGACGTTAGCTTCGTACCTATCACTACACAGTGTCGAGCATAGAGCCTGCTAACTGCTACTAATCCCAACACTCAGGAGGAGAACACAAGAAATATTCAACTAATTAATTCATTTAAATTTTGACCAATGGCACAATCTACTAAATACTGTGTTTCAGTAATGCAGTTTTAAGTGTGTGGTTTGGGATGAAGACCGGTTACAGTCTGAATTTAAAGTGACACACTTGTAGCATATCTGTGAAGTGCACTGTATGGGGTTGAATAATTACATAGCTGTAAGGTGTTACAGGTGGTGATAATGAGCAGACTGTTGCAGCATGGCTCACCTGAGTTGACTTTTGGATATGTTGCACTTTTACAGTATAGAATACCATTTACCACAGGCCTGTATCTCACAGTTACTGAGTGGAAACTGTTGCCTGATTACTGTGCATTTACTCGCAAAGCAGATTTTCTCAACACCACTTGTCTGAAATAAAATCAAGGCAATTATTATTAAGGCTTTGTCTTTATTTCTCTCATGATGCAGAATTGAAGAGCCGATCATTGAAGGAGGGTTGAATCTACAGTGACTGGAGTTGGTTGTAGATACATTAAAAGGTTTTCAGTAACCCAAAGGGCTTCTTCAGTTCTCACTGTCAGGTGGGGATTCCTGGTTTTGTTATTTATGAAAATATATGGGATCCTCAAAAGTCAGAACTGAAGAAGTCCCTTGGATGAGAGGCAATGTGTTTGAAAATGTGCGCAACCAAGTTCATTTGCCCTAGATTCAACAGTCCTTGGGAAACTAAGACCTGGATGACTGAGAATCTGCACGCACACAAGGACCAGATTACCTGCAATGATTTACAAATGAGTCATGACTGGGGTTGAATTAGGTTTCTGGAAAGGTTGACTGATATTTCTCATTGAGTGTGAATACACAGTAGGCCTGTGGGTAGTTTGAGGAGCAGGATTATCAGATGAACCAGGCTACAGGAGATTACCTTGCAGGCAGCACAGATTTAACCCCAATTTTAAAGCATTACTATGTGACTTTGGAAATAAAAAAAAAAAAAAAAAACATCCTCTTACAAATGTGAGGTAGAATTGCTCAGCAGTAAAACTCTTGCATAGTTCAGTCCAGATGTGCACCTGGTCCAGGTGTGCTGTTTTCTATTTATACATCCATAGCTGCCATTTCAGTTCAGTGTATGTTCAAAAAGTACAAAGAGCTCTCAATGTGTGGCTTATAGCAGAAGCTGTATAAAAACAAACAGCATAATGTGTTATTGTATAGTTTGAATTCCACAGTATTCACAAAGATAAACAGAATTAAACTAGATTTTATATTTTTATTTTCTACACTGTTATTTCAGAAATGTCATTTTTGTTTAGGTTATTTCTTTCGCGCACATTTTCACACTTCACACAATCTTTTGCATTTTGCAAATAAAATGAGAAAAAGCTTAATCAATCTCAGATGCCTGGATTCCATCGATGATTCGGCATTTGATTTGTAAATGTAACGCATGCGCACAGCCTGCTCTTCCTTTCCGCTAGCTTCTCCGCCATGGCGCCTATTGTGAGTAAAATCGCGTGCTGATAAATGGAAGCAAAATCTCGATTTGTCCCGATAAAAGCCAGAGAAAACAAACTGCCGGTGTCGTTATAAGAGTCAGGGTGAAGATGCAGGGTTTGGGTTCGGCTTTGAAGTGTTTGAACGTACAGTTTGTAGCTGAGGTTTTCTGTGGCCTACAGCTAGCTTTAAGCTAACGTTAGCTAAATGAGCGATTCCAGCTCACCACGTTGTTGACTCAACGAGCTCAGGTCCATGTTGCTGCATGACAGTACTTTGTTTAACCAGCTGAACAAGTGATATCAAAGCGGGTGAGATCTAATGAGATGATAGTTTGGCCCACTTTTTTAATGTCGTAGCTCCGACGTCTGAATGACAGATTGTGTAAAAGCAGAGCTTGGCAAGTCAACGGGCCTGAAAACACGAAACTTACAAACAATAAAATAATTCATTTTCACTTCTTGGTGCGTCAGTTTCGTTGAAAACACATGGTTGCCGAAAATAAAGGTGTTTTTGGTTTAAGCAGCTGCTCTGATCTGTAAGACCTGTGTCAACAAGTCAGCAGCATTGTGTCAGGTAAGGCCTGTTTCAGTTCCATGTGTTATGTTGTGTTGGCAGAAGAAGCAGAACACTGGCAAAGGTGGCAAGAAGAAGAAGCAGGTCTTGAAATTCACACTGGACTGCACCCACCCTGTTGAAGATGGCATCATGGATGCTGCCAACTTTGTAAGTCCCCCACTCAGCAGGTGTTTACTGTGTTCACATAAATGTAAATACAGTCAATATTAATGTTTTTACTTTTCCTAGACATAAATGAAAGTCACTGTAATGTAAAAACTAACTGACTTAATTTGCTTGTGTCAGGTCATCCATCACATTGAACATGTGATATGTGCCTGAACATGGAGATCTCAGACCACTGGCTTTAGAGTGTGTGTGACGTTTCCACTGATGTGTTTGCAGGAGCAATTTCTTCAGGAACGCATCAAGGTGAACGGAAAAGCCGGCAACCTGGGTGGTGGTGTGGTTTCCATTGAGAGGAGCAAGAGCAAGATTACAGTGTCCTCTGAAGTGCCCTTCTCCAAAAGGTCAGAAATGTGTTCACCCTTTGTTTGTTTTTATGGTAAACTGTGCTGTGGACTCACAGCATAATTTTGACTTCAGTTCTACCCTAAACGTCCTGAGATATGCAGCATTCAGAAAAGTTTGGAGAATACCAGTGTATCTGTAATGGCCCACAATATCTAACAATAGGCATGTATTGTGATGGTCATGTAGAGCCTCTGTCCACATGGAATTAATATGCAATCTGTTTCTGGATACCCTGTTCAGATCAGATAAGACGTAGCAGCTGTAAATGTAACAGAACGCATAATTTAAATTCAGATCAACCAGGCTTGACCTGATTTCAGCCACATTGTCAAGAGAAAACAAAATTATCCCAACATGTTGAAAGGTCACGTGGCTTCAAGCTTAAGCTACCTAGTCAAAGCCGCAAGTAGCAGCAATAGCTTGCACGCCTTCCCTTGCCAAATGATGTTGACTGCGAGACTCCATGTTGAGATCTGTGAACAGAATGAAGATACTTGTGTTGCATACCTGGTCATATAAACTTTCTTCTTGACAGAAGCTTCACTCTGTGCTGTGCGATAAGAACCATCAACTGCAGATAAACTAGCTCAGACCTGTTGAATGATAATGTTTACTCTCAGAGAGAGCCCTTCCAGAGCTGCTGTAGCAAGTCAGTCTGTCACACTTTGAGGAGTTCATGTTGGATGTTTATTGAACAGTTTAACATTTTGGGAAAAGGTTTTACGGGCCTTCTTGATAAGCGTTAGATGTGAAGATTGATATGTGGATTGTCAATGTGAAGCTGTGTAAGTGACAACAAGACCATGGCCACGTAGCACATGTGACATGTATACATCAATACACTGCCTTGTATTATTTTTTTAAGAGAGGTTCAGTTGGTGAGCTGGTCACTGGAAAAGGCTTGTTATGATAATTCTGTCATTGAATTATCATACACTATGTAGACATGACCGTGGCCATTTTAGCTGTCCTTAATATTGCCCATTGTGTTTACATTCATGTTTGTTTACGTTTCCATTGCATTTTAGCCAACATGATGCCAGAAGAAAACAGAATGAAATATTTTTTCACACCTGAATGAACAAATCCCCCAAAAAACATGCTGAGATGTTTTTCTGTCATGTCACAGAAGGGTTTTCCTGACAACTGCATGATTCCAGGCAGAAAGGCTGGAAGTCCAAATGAGCTTGGTTTCAAAGCCACACTCTCCAGCTCCGGTGTGGTCCGGAGTATTTTGGGTTCAAGCCAAATGAGAGAGAAGGACACACTAACAGGAACAAGCTCGTGTGTTGAGTCTTTTTAAAAACTGTTGTCCACTGGAGTTCAGCTGCTGTTAGTGGAAACTATCTGATGTGTTTGATTAGAACACTGTCGCCCCACTTTACTTAGAAAAGAAGGTCAGGGAGGAAACTGAAGATGGAAAAATTGCCTTTGTGATCATGTGAAGAGACGAGTCCTAAACTGACTTTGTCTTTGACTTTCAGATATGTTCCCTTGCTCTACCTGTTCTTCGTACATGTATGTAACTCATGGCTGTTACTGTTAAGGATCCTGACCATTGATAAACTGGACTGAATGAAGGAGTCTGTCTAGGGCTGTACCTAATGTCACAGTCAGAAGAGTTGAAGACGTCACCATTGTCACCTTTGCTGGAAGTGACTAATCAGAAAGAAAATCAAACCCACTGCATTTGTGTCCTGTTTTGCAGGTACCTGAAGTATCTGACCAAGAAGTACCTGAAGAAGAACAATCTTCGTGACTGGCTGCGTGTTGTGGCGAACACCAAGGAAAGCTACGAGCTCCGCTACTTCCAGATCAACCAGGATGAAGAGGAGGAGGAGGATGAAGATTAAATTGACAATTCATCTGATTTTGTACATTTAAATAAATGTTGTTTACAGTACAGAAGCTTGTCTTGGCAGTTTTCTTTGAGATTTCCTGTCAATGTATCGACAAGCTCCAGGACTCATCTGACTTTTTTCAAAGTTTAAATATCCATGCACACAGCACCATGGAGCACATAACAAGGTACTTAGACATCATTGACATAAATACAGAAATAATGTAGATAATCAAATCTCTTCATGTGAACTTTTATTTAACCATTTCAATGGAAAAAAAAAACATAGCCCAAAGAAATTTCACCATAAAAAAAGGATGCAGTACAAGTAGGAGGAAAACACCTCTGCTGTTTTTTTGTTTTTTAAAGGACATGCCTTCTTTTCCAGCACACCTTGATACACTGAACCACTTCCACACATTGCATTGTTGGTTCTATAAGTTCTGACCTGCTTGTGAAACTACTTTGAGTATTGCAAAATAGTTACTGTTACCCAAATTAGCAAAGACAAGAGCTAGCAGACGCTGTGTGAGGTGTGCATCCTTGATCCAAATACTGAGAAGAAGAAAACAAAAGGAATGTAACAGTGAGTGGAGTGCACTAACTCAGAACATCTCGTTCCAAGTCCTGATTGTAATCTGTGGCAGTCGCACACACACCTGCGCATACTGCCAGATACACTAAATCAGACCGATTAGCTGATCCTCTGAACAACACAAATAAGACTTCCATATCCTGAACATACATGTAGAAAAAGGCACAGGTATGGAGTATTGGTCTTTGAAAACCCCTCAGTAGGAAAAGACTGAGGGTCCTGCTGTAGCACCCGTAAATGTGACAACTTATCATTTCAAATACTGCAACAAAGAAAACAAGATACAAGAAGACATGTATGTTTGGCTGTATTACAAAATAGAAAAGGTTTTTTGGGAAGCACTACTCTGCTAGGCGTGAAGTGCTCGGAGCAAACTGTTGCAGGTTCACTCGAAGTGGGAAGTGACGCTATCTTGACCGTTCATTCTGAGAGCTGGACCATCCAGAGGATCTGTCCGTCTCCAGTCCCAGTTTCTCTGATTTCAGTGTCCAAATTGGTAGAGCCAGTTTGCTGGTAGTTGAGATGTGTGGATATCCTTCGGACTTGTGAACGCCTCCCCCTGAACTCAACCGTCCCACCAGTAGACCACAGAGACCATCAGGTGTTCTGCTAAGCATTGCTGGACTCTGCTCCAGTGAAAGAGGTTGAGTGTTGCCATTGGAAGCCCAATCAGATTGTTCGGGGGTTGTATTCAGGCAGCTTTTTCAGTTTCTCCTTTTCCTGCTCAGTGTCCTGTCTGGCAATAACCAGAGAGTGAGAGTAGCCCATCACCACCTGCAAAGTCAACACAAAGTTCAGTTATGTTTTTGAAAGGACCTGCTGCTTCAAACTTCAACTCTGACAAAGCATCTCAGAGTTTCACTTTTTTTTTTTTTAAGACATAGCAATTGGTTGAACATTCATGTTCCTCTGAACAGAACTTTTCTGATCCTCTGATTTTTTTGAACAGGAAATATCAGATCAACATTTTAATTTATCCTTTAGTTTATTTTCAAATGCCTGCAAAGCTAAAGACATTGGGATGGGCAGATGGTAGTGGCGCTGATTGGCCTCCTGTGAAATCACTGGTTCAATACATTGCATCAAATAAAGAAAACCACGTGACTGAAGGCATCTGAAATTTCAAACTTCTGCCACTTCTTTCAGTTTCAAATTATGCAGCTAAACTGTGATCAGTACATGAGTAGGACACTGCAAAGACATCTCATCAGTATTAGAACATTTCCACCTGATACCATGTAATAATGTCCTAAAAGTAATGAATTCATGTAATTAATACTAGATCACATTGTGACTCATGAAACTGATATGTGCATTTACCTGCTCAATGTAGATGCCATCCAAAGTCTTGACCTCCTGAGCAGTGGTGGAGGATTTGGGTTTGTTGTCTCCATATCCCTGAAGGACAAGTGAGAAGATATAAATCAGTGCTGAGCTCTCAACTCTAACACAACAGCAAATACACCTGTGAACACTGTTATACCATTTTTAATGAAGAACAGTGTATCCTGTAATGACAATGACACGACTGAGGGCTCAGTTCTTACCAGCTCTCCAAACGTGGGTGAGGGACCCCAGCTGATCGTACTCTCATCTGCAGCAATAACGATGCTGCTCTTCCTGTTAAATACAGACAAATTAAAACTCCACAAAGAGAAAAAAACGTCGCACATGAATGCAAAGCTGCAAAGGGATGGGAAGGCCCGTAAACACCACTATATCCATGTAAACAGTTGTGTTAGAATCTCTAATCAGAATGATTTCCATGAGGTTGAAGACATATTCCATGTCCATGTAACAGATAAACCCACTGACTGATCTTCTTCCTCTGAAGCGTAGTCAAGCCTATGGAGGTCAGACGTTTGACCGCTCGTGAGCTGTCCTTTGAGGGGCAGAATGAAATCTCCACACGAATTAAAACCTCACAGTGGCACAGAGAGAAGAGAACAAGTAATGTCAGCACTCACCCACATGCCAGACTGCGGATCTTCCAGCCACAGAGATCCTGTACAGTTTTGGGGTACATGGTTGACTCTCTGGAAGTGTTTGTCACCCCCCAGAAAAACAGCCCCCCTGCAAATACAACAGTTATCAGACATCCACAACTACAGAAGCACATGATGAAGAGCATCATTTTTTATACATGTACATTACTTTGACTTGGTCCTTAAGTATTAAGCATTTATAGCCTTTGCTTGAACAATTGTGTCTGTGTCTGAGACGCTGTCCAGACATCTTAGACCATGCAGTGGCCTCCTTACCCATCTCACTGACAGCGAAGGAACACTGGTAGCCTGTACAGATCTGACTGGCACCACGTCCAGGGAAGTCAAACAGCTTGACCAGTCGGGGAACCATCTCATCCTTCTGCTCTGTGTGACCCAGACGCCCGTAACCACCAAAACCCCAGCTGAAAACTCGCTTCTGAGAGTCCAGCACCAGCTGCATGCAAGCAAACACACACACACACACACACACACACACACACACACACACACACACACACACANACACACACACACACACACACACACACACACACACACACACACACACACACACACACAGAGTTTTAAAGCTGATTGTGAAGGATACTGACATCAGTTTGACAACTCTGTTATCAGTGGAGGCCATGTTGCACACCCGTGGCACCTGTTGAATTACCCCTACCCCTAACTAAAAAAAGCTTGTTTTTACCACTGACAGGCTCAGACTGTTCTTCCTTGTGTCTGACAACATTATGGAAAGGGGATGACAGAGATGTTCATTGACAATAAAAGTATTTTTTCCTGGCAGAACATGTGAGTTGCAGTGACAGACAGTAACTATGGAAACGCTGTATAATTTGGTTTGGTTCTAATGACACTGCTGGGTGCATTTCTCACCGTGTGGTTAGCCCCACAGGCAACATCTCGGACCACCACATTGGGCACTGGCATGATCTGGCCATCCTTAGACTTCTCGATGAAGATGGCAACACGACGAGGGATGAGTTCGCAGTCAAACTCGATGCGCTGGGCACGAGCTATGAACTTCCCATCACTGTTGTGACCTGCAAAGACACAGATGAGGAGACAGTATTATTAATATAAAGACATAAAAAAGAATAACTTCACCAATTGTGTATTGTTAAGGCCTATATGAATGTCAGTATCTACAGTTTAAAAGATCAGATTTAGTAGCCAATGCTTTTTTAACATTAACGCTGCACATAAAAATACAATGCAACGTAAATAAATCATGATGATGTGACGGGGATGTTTTTGCATATTGGGAGCGTACCCAGCTGTCCATACTCCGGGCAGCCAAAGGAGTAGAGGTTTCCCTTACAGTCCACCACCATGCTGAATTCAGCACCACAAGCCACCTTCACCAGGGGCTGACCATTGTATGAAATCTAGACGGAGAGAAAGAATGTAGGCCATGAATAAGGTACAGTAACATGCCTACTGTGATGCCTCTGACAGGTCACACAAATCTACTATGATTCAAGATTCAAGAAGTTGTACTGTCATATATATATTATGAGAAACACAGCAGTTACACCATACAATGAAATTCTTGCTTTGTGAATTCCCTTCAGGCTAGTACAAAAATAGAAGGAATAAAGGTAATAAAAATACCAACATAATAAAAATAGCAATGTAGATATAAGAAATTTAATTATATAAGTTATAGGGTCTGTATTGTGAAAGGGGTCAGTGCTGCGTTCACTGTCACATTTCTGACTATGCTGTTGTATATTGCTGTGTCTACTGGTTATAACAACCCAACACTGACATCTTGTGGTTAAATAGTACAACGCTAGCTAATATCACAGTACAGTAGACTACATCAGTATGTCAAGTGTCAGAGGCATGTAGCAGCAGTATCATACAGTAGCTGAAGGTTGACATGGAACACAGGATATTTAACAAGACATGGATTCATGGACTGTTTAGTCTGCTGGGAGCAAGTCACTGTATTTAATATTGATATCTCTTTAGTATTAACTGTCACTAACACTTTATTCCTCCCACTGAGTAAGTAGGCAACTAATTCTATCACATTTGTGTCAGGCCCACAAATGTGATATCAATCAATTTCTCATGTGGCCCCAAGCATGGAAAACAACTGCCCATCCCTGTACTATGGTCCACTTTCACGTAACCTCAAAATCATGCTTTGCATTCCTTCTGATCCATAGCCCTGGCTGTCACCACAACTGGCTATTGCTATGTTCATGGTATTTCAATCAGCAACTGTACAGATATAAAGGATTTAAACAGGATGAACAGACTTGCAAAAAAACACCAGCATTTGAATGTTGATTTAGTTTTCAAATGTCAATATTATGAATGAAGCTTCAAACTCTTCGGCACAGCTTGACCACACTATGAGCTGAAACAAGCAGCAACAATATGGATCTGTATGAGCTGGATAAGTCCCTAGGCTTTGAGTGTGTGCTGGGTGTGACAGTGATGGTTTACCGGTGCTGGGCTGAGGACTGCATCAGTCTGGCTGCCTTGGCCGAGCTGGCCCAGCTTGTTCTCGCCAAAAGAGTACGCAGTACCATCCTCTGAGAAGAGACTGACCTCAGTTAACACAGCAACACATCACCCTAACTCTAACATTCTGTCCACTGTCGTTCACATTGCATTCGAAACTTAAAACTAATAAAACTTTGAAGTAATTTTGCATTGAATTACTATGTCTATGCAGGTTTTCACTATAACCAATGACTAAAACGACAACAATTTTGCCAATAAATGAACTAAATTACTGAAATGTGATGCTGGAGTGTTTGGCTGGAATGAAAACACAAACATCCCTGTTGATAAGACACATCATGGCTCAGCCTACCTGTGAGTGCCAAGGTGTGATTGCGTCCACAGGCTGCAGCAACGATCACATGATCTGCCAGGGCCTCAATCAGCTTGGGAGCCTCCAGACGTTTGGTGTCCCCGTGACCCAGCTGCCCTTTGTCATTACGACCTGAGGAAGCCAGAAACTAAGAGCTCAGCGATATACAAGGGTTTCCACTCTGGACTCAAACAGGGGGACACAAACCTGCGTACAAATCCCCCATAACCTTTGGGGGCGTGGCTTACACCATATTTTCACAGGAAAATCATTTGCACCTGAATGCAGTGTGTTACTTACCCCAGCTCCACAGTTTGCCCTCAGTGGTCATGAGGAGACTGTGAGCAGCACAGGGACCAGACACCACACAGCTAACCTGGACATCATTCAGACAGCCATAGCGGTGAGGGCCCCACAGATTTTGGCCCAGGTTGCGGAAAGCAGCTGGAAACACACATAGACCAACACATGACTTGTTACTTCCTTCATCCTCCTCCCTTATTTTGGTCCCTGACCAATGAATAAAGAGAGGAAATAGAGTGAACACTTTATAATATAATAAATCCTAATAAAACACAAACCAAAACCTCATAATTATCACAAATGCATATCTGACAGTCTCAAATGGATCAAATTTTTCTTTAAAATTAATTGATGCTATTTAGGCGTCAGTGATAGAGTCTTAAAATAATAATAATCATACTTTTGTCAGGTATTTTTGCTACAGAAATACAATATATATGACTGCAATACAACTCAACAATACAACACATTTCATCTGCCGTGACAGTTGTATATAGTCAGCTTCTGTATTCAATCTAAGCTATGGCTTAAAACAGCTGATCAGTGTCACTGAATGAAACAGACGTGCTGTACTGACAGATCAGTCAGCTCAGTTATATATGCAAGTAAACTACTGAAGCATTATTTGAATGCAATTTTTGGTGCTCTGGCAGGCACAATGTCTCGCCTCCGAGAGATGCTTTTTGTCTGTGCAGCTGCTCCTGCTGAGACCCCCAACCCCCCTCCAGTATCAACAAAACAGATTTATCAGTGTGTACCAGAGTGGCGAGGCAGGGATTGAACCAGGCAGCACAGAACATGCATACATATGAATAGACATTACTGTCACAATAAATTAATGGGATTTGACTGGCTTGAACACATATGCGGCCTGTGCATCCGAAACAAAGAGACATGTGTGTCTAATGTGTGGTCATAGTCATTTCATTCTCTGCTGCAGACACACTGGAAAACCTGATCAATCTTTTATTGACTCTGTCTGCTACATCTTATCTATACACCACAGTAAGTGATAGTGAAAATACACAAAAGGAGGAGAGAGAATCCATACATCAACGCAAAATCTCACACTGTCTCCTATAACTTATTACAGGTGTGATAGTCTTATATCTAGGAGGTCAATATTCAGAGTGCATCACAACATAGTGAGGAAACCATTAAGACTGAGATGATAGAGGTAAAAGTAATCTGTTACTAGTTGCATCTCATTCTCTCGTGAACTATTCACCTTGGTCTGGTGGTTACTTGGGTATTTATTACAGAGCTGGAGACAGGATGCAGTTAGCATAGCTTAGCAGGCTCTGTCCAAAGCTCAAAAATACACCTCAAAAACGCATGCATCGTTGTTGTGTAAATCACACACCAATTGAAATTTTAAAATGGCCATTTGTAGTTTAGGTGTGCAAGTTTAGGTTTTGGTATCTGGACAGACACGATGGTACCAAACGCGACGACACTTCAGAAAGATGCACACAGGCACTGCACCCAGCTGTTGAATACCTCCAGAAGGCAACTTAGAATTTGCTGACATACACACTGATCCTATTCAAAGGTGATAGCTGCACGCATTTTAGTAAAGTTTCAAGATTTGATCATGTCATGAACATAGTCACATTTCTCTCACCTAAGTACAGTTATACCATGCCAGTGGCTGCCTCCTTCCTTCTTACATTTTAAAATGATAATTGCAATAATTTCAAATGACTTTTATAAGTTAAATATTAATCTCTGTTAGTGTGAACGTGTATCAGTAATAAAGTATCAAAATCAAACATTTGAGATACATTAGCATTCAAAAAGATCAGCCACAGGGATCTGTCCTCCTCTATATCTGATGCAGCTATTTGATTTAAAAATATTCTACCTTGTTGTTTGGGCACTTCCTTTCTTCCAATCAAATCCCAGTTGGTTGCTCCAAAGATGAGCAGTTGACCTTTAACCTTTGGGCATTCAAGTTTCTGTAGAAACAACAAAATGAGGCAAGTGATAAAAAAGAAAAATACTTTTGTTTTCTAAAATCAAATTTGTCAACAACAGCTGAATCAAAGAATCAACATGACCACTGGTTTTTCAGCTAGCTGAAAATTCTAGGCTTGTGTGTCCAGAACTATATGAGATTAGCTGTGGCAAGTACACACACAAACGCATGAGCCACAACTGGCAGCGATAAAAAAGACAATTATATCAACATTTTAAATTACAAGCATTTACAACAAGCCAGTTAGTTTTCAGACTGCACATCAAACCCACTATTTTCTCTTTGACATCGTCCGCCACAGTCACCGGCTGGAGACCAGACTTGGCAGAAGGTTTGCCAGGTTTCTTGTTGTTCTCCTGCTCATAGTCAAACTCGTCGTCACTGCTGAAATCCCTCTCTTTCCTTTTGCCACTGGCCCTCTTCTTTTTCATCCCACCATTCCCTGAGACATCTGTCACCTTCTTGCGTGGCATTTTTCAATCGGAAGCTGTTTTTGTGGGAAAGAGGCAGTGATCAGTTCATATTGTAACTATACTGGAACTCAAGACACTGACACTGTGTGATGATCTACTGGGCCACAACAAGGAAGAATACCAAGAACAAAGGAGAGATGTCACATAGCATAACAAACATGACATGAGGATAATTTAAGTAGACTGTCTCTGAGGTATAAATATATGAACAGAGTAATTCATTTTTGAAGAAGGGCACAATGAAAAAAGCCATAAACAACAGATGATGAAGATATAAGCTATTAGATCTGATGAGCAGGATGTGGAAGACTGAACATTATTGAAACTTTCAAACTTGGGGTTTTTCTTAAAATGAATTTCAACAAGTGAACATTTCTCACACACACAAACACTCACTCATGACTGTGTCTTTAAATGGGCTAACGTTGAAAGAAGCAAGTTTACTAGCTGTGACTCAAGCTTAGCCCCGGTTTCCTCCATTGTCAAGTAAGTTACCAGCTAATTTAAATATTTTAACTTCTTGAGTGTCAGTCTAATGAAGAACCAGTGGAAAAGAGAAATGAGAAACCAACAGCAAAGTAAACCGTGTGCCGGTGTCCGCCTGTTGGCTAGCTGCTAGCTTCATTAGGCTAAGCAGCTAGCCACTGTGGTTCTTTGTTCACATAATGGTTGGGTAGCAAGCTAGCCGACGTGCTAATACACAACTAGTGAAGTTAGCGGCTACACAAACGAGCTGGACAAAGTTTGTTTGTCGTACAGAAACTGTGTTTAACCCGCGCTGGAATCACTTTGAAGTTTAGTGTAAGATTTCCTGAACAGCTGTATGACTGTTCTTCATGCTAACATCGCTACTGTAAGCTAACAGGACTCTAAATAAAGACACAAACGCTCAGGAAACGATGCTACAACAACAAAAAAACTTTTTCAATATTTTCTTGATTGGAGGCGTTTTACGTTTCCCGCACGTTCAGCCTCTGTGATTTCAAATTAAATGTGATGGGCGGTTTGATAAAAGTAAGAATAAATAGATGTACCGGTGATTTCCTGATTCAGCAGCTCTGCCGTCTCCGGTTTGATTGATTTGAACAAAAGAAGCTGCAGTGTGCTTTCACACCACGTGGTTCGTATTAAGGATTCATACAGGAAACCGAGCGCTCACGGCCGACCGGGCTGTGACGTCACGGCAGGAGCTCACACCGCTTTGTCTTTTTAACAGTTGACAACAAAACAGTCCATTATAACAAAAAAAAAAGACAACAATTCTACTGAGAAATGAAAACACAAACCCAACCCAAACAAAAATAAAAGTCACAACAAACACTGATGATTTGTCAGTAACAACTATTAGATAAAGAAACAAACAAGAGTTCGAAAAAAATGTTCTTTATCACACGTTTTGAGAATTTTCTTACAGATAAAAATTCTCATTGCTGAAATATATTGTCAATATTCTTTTGTACTCCAATACATTTATCTGGCTGCTGTGGCTACTGGTTGTATTTCAGTTCAAGATTTTACCTAAAAAAGCACTACACCTATTTAATAGTTAATAATACTAAGTAATTATAATAATGATAATAATCACAGTAATAATAGTAGTAGTAGTAATAATAATAATAATAATAATAATAAATGACTCTTTCTCTGATCCAACACAGGTCGGCTGTAGCAGCCCTGCAGGACACTCACTCTGCAAAGGCCTCAGTCACTGGGTTTTACAGAAGCAGCCAAAAAGAGGACCACTCAATCCACCAGGTGACCTTAGATCAAAAGGGCTGATCTGTGGACAGTTGCTGCTGGGACACGAGTCAGGACCTGATCAACCCTGGCCAGGTCGCCTGGGACAGTGCGTCTGATGCTGTGAGACCAGAAATACCTGAGGACCCCAGGTCACATCACTGAAAATGCGTCCCAGAGCATCCAAAAGACGTCTCTTGCATGTATGGAGTCATGTTAAAATGCTGTGGACTGAACTTGAATATAAGTCATGTAAAGAGCCACTGTATATGGCTACAAGCATGAGCTTAACCATGCATTTAAAAAAGTATAATCAGACCTATGCTTCAGACAGATCATCTTTACAAATTGTTGATTTCTGACTTCTGAACAGTCGAGACAATGGCTGAAGAGAAGTGTGCGTGTCCAAAAGGCCTCGCTGACAGCGCCATTCACGCGGATGTTCAAGATTATTATAGCAAGGTGCTGAAGAGCAATGCTGATCTGAACAGCAATGTCTGTACAACTCCATCCAAGCCCATGCATGCCTGGGCAGTGGAAGTGGGAGAGACTGCTACATGCTGAGTCAGCTGGTGGGCGAGAAGGGGCATGCCACTGGGATTGACATGACTGATGACCAGCTTGAAGTGGCCAGGAAATTTGTGGACCATCACATGAAAGAATTTGGCCTCAAGAAACGCAATGTCAATTTTGTCAAGGGCTTCATTGAGACCTTGACTGAAGTAGGTCTGGAAGAGAGCTCATATGATACCATCATTCCCAACTGCGTAGTGAATCTCTCTCCAGACAAGAAGTGAGTACTGGCTGAAGCCTACAGCAGGCTCAAGGATGGTGGTGAGCTGTATTTCAGTGACATCTACACCAGTGGAAGACTTACAGAGGAAATTAAAAAGCATAAAATCCTATGGGGTGAATTATAAGGGAACATAAGAGGAGTAGAGGAAACCTTCCCGTTTGACTGTCACTACACTTTCAAGGCCGATAAAATGGTGGAGGTTGATGGAGAGGTAGCCTCCATCCTGACCCATTCCAGATTTAAGGACAGCTTCACTTTCCAGCTAGCAGGAGGCCCCTGCGAGCCCTGTAAGAGAGGCACTGTGGATCCTTTCAAGCTGGCCCTTCAGCTGGAGAAACAAAATCCAGGTTCAACCACAGGGGGATGCTGCAATACAAATTCTTCTGGCTGCTGCAAATGATGTGGGAAGAGCAGCGAGAAATACAGGCCCAGCTTCATAATGTTTCTGCAGAAATAACAGTAGTTCAGATTTACTGACTTAATTTTGGCTTATGCAATGTCATTATTTGTGTCTTAACATTTCAAATGAGATTTCAGCAATTTGAACGAATCCTTACTTAAACATGTCTTATAGATGTTCCTGCCCATGCTTATTCAAGTCCATCTCCTCCACTGGTGAAAAAGAAAAACACTCAACGAATATATTTTTTTCAAATGATAATGTTGTATGAATTAAATGACTTTGGCTTTATTGCGTTGTTATATTGCCCCTCAGGGACGAGTACAGTTATTTGAATTGAATTGAATGTATCAAGACAAATGTAGATAACTAAAAATTCTAAACTTGTACATAATCTATAACAGTGTTGGACACTTTAAAGAACTTCTTCTGATGCAGCAATTTTTTCCCTTTTGTCTACATCTGAATTTAACACCCATGTTATTTGCACCTTAATCAAGAGTTTTCTCACCTTTGCCTTAAATAACCCTACTTTTTACCTCTGATACCTCTAATTTTATTGATTTGTTTCAGCACTATATTGACAGATTTTGCTTTAGTTTGAGCTTTGCAACAGTATCATCAATAATATGTTACTCATGACGTGCTATTTCTGTCATAATAAATATAGGCAAAAAAAAGTATAATATATAATAACATATGTATAATCAATCACCACCAATAGATTGTGATGTGCTCTTTTCTGGCTCAGTTCACTTTACAGTCTTTGTTTTCTCTGCCTTTTTGTAAACCACTGCAATTACATGTTATACGTTTCAAGCAAGACATCATTCAACAACAACAATATGTTATATATGAAAAACAAACCTTTTTATTTAGACAATGACAAAACCTGCAGACCTCAGCAAACTCTGTGCTACTGCTGCGGGAAGTAATGATGAGCCTTGTGTTTCAGGTGAGGTGTGCCAAGATGTGAGAAAGGCTCAAACATGCTTCTGTATCATGATGACTCTGCTGTTACTCAAGGATGCCATTGGTGGAAAGTAAAGTGATAGGTGGATAAATGCGTGACGGTGGTGCCTGGTGGGCCTCACACCTGCCTCAAACTGGTTCCCATATTCCAGGATGGGGAGCTGACGTTTCCAGCCCACAGTGCATGAGAAAAATAACAAAGAAGAAACTGACTTTGCTATTCACAATTAAAATATTTATGAAATAATAGGCCACGTTTAACTAATCATCAGGAACAAAGGGAAGTTTATAGGAAAAAAACTGGAACAAAAGAAAAAACCTAGGACAAGATAGATTTCAAGATGAAAGAAAGATAAAAATGTGTTCAAGAAATCTGCTCCAGTCTACTGAACCACGACTTTTCTAACATGACCACAGTCATAAAACTCAGAACTGTTGAATACTACCTTGCGAAGATGGGGTCACCCTGCCAGCCGCCGAGAGACCGTCGTCAAGCTGAGGTGGGAACCAGAATGCCTGAAAATGCCAGACAGCTCCAGGAAGGAACAAGAGGAGACATATCATCTGGCCAAGCTGCCACATGGGAGCAAACACAGCTCAAATGCTGGAGAGGGGTTTGGCTTTTCCTCCTCTCCTCCAGAGCAACTCCTTCCCTGTCAGGAGAAGCACCAAGTGAAACAAACACTTTTCTTCTCTTACTGGAGTTGATGGGGGGCGTGGTCTCGGGTGCTGGGGCCCTCAGTAGTTCACAGCTGTATCTCATCTCACCTGGTCACTGGCAGCTTTAAAAGACTTCATTCAGTTCACCTGTCAGCTGCCAGACCATCCCTTTCAATGCTCCCTTACTTTCTCTCTAGTCTAGTGCTTTGTGGGTTCCAGTGTTTCCCCTTGTCTCTAGTGTTCCCCAATAAGCTGCCTGATTGCTCCATCTCCTAGTGTTTTCAGTCTTTCAACTGCCAATGTCTCCATTTCTGGTGTCTCCTGAGCCTCACAACTTGCTCCACCACTGTGCCTCCTGCCCTTCAGCCTCAGTACCTACCACCCACCACCCAGCCTCTATCCACTGAAGCTTCTCCGATCCACCTGGACTTCCTGTGTTCAGTCAGCTTTTTGTTTTTCTTGTATCCTGGAGCTTCTTTATTTAATAAATCCCTCTCACCCCTTCACCCTCGACTGTGTCTTGCTCCTGGGTCCATTTAAGAAACAACAGAAATCATCACATCTAATTACTTAAGATCTTTTTTTGGCTTCCAATACTTGCACTTACTTGCAAATGTTCACTGTTTAATCTTAAAGATATAATTCACTTGGGGTTCTCTTCACTAATTATTGCACCTGATTAACTCCACTCCATTGACTCCACTGAAACTGCAAAGACTAAAGTGGTGAATGATCTTCTGAATGATTCTTCTGCTTCTATTACTGGGTCTCAGTGTGGCTTTTGACGCTACAGATCATTGTGTAGTCTTATACTGACTGGAAAATTAATTTGGCATATTTGGCTCTCGCACGGTTAAAGTCTGACCTGTCTGAAAGAACACATTTTATTTCCTATTATAATAATAGATCAAAAATGTTTTGCTTCTTTAAGTCTCTTCCTTGCTCAGCAGTTTGTGCTTGTAAAGGCAGATGTTAATTTAGTTATTAAATTAGAAACCTGTTTTTCTGCTGTGAAATCCTGGAGGTCTTGTCATTTCCCAGCTCCTATAAATTCTGATGGAACTGAGATGCTATTCATTGACCCTGTTCAATATGTAAACACTAGTTTGATCAAGAAATTGTAACTCTCCACATTTGTGTGGTTACTCAGAGTTTGACAGCCACGAATCTTGCTGTTACATTTGATTCCTCTCCTTTGATCAGCACATTACAGAAATCACTGAGATCATCTTTTTTTCACCTACACAACATGGCTGAAATGAGGTCTTTCCTGTCAAATCTATTCTAAACAACTCCATTTCTCTATGTTGAGAATGTTGTCGACCTGGAATAAAAACCTGTCATTAATATAAATTATTTAATTTTAGACTATGAAAGCAATGTAATTGGGATTCATAACCACAAATATCCAGCAGGGGGCTCTCTGTCCTGTCGTTATCATATGATTTCTGTCTTTCATTGTACTAGTATTTATTTTATATTGTATTTTGTATGTTGTATGTATATTGTATTTATATAGTACTTCTGTGTCGAACTGTTTCAGTGCTGCTGTTTGGAAGCTGCAGTCTCCTCCTGGGGCCACGAAGGTGTCATCATGTTGATTTTGTATTGCTTATTGTTTACTATTGCATTCAGTTGTATACATGCCAAAGAGGAAAAACAAATGTTCTTTTCATTAGGCTAAAGGTTCTAAGTAAATTCAATGTAAAGCTGTATTTTATTGACAAGTCTCTGATGCTGTAATGTTTTGAATCCACTTGTCACCTCCTCCTCATTAACTGCATTGTGAAGAAATGTCCCTTCCTAATGCACTTTCTAACATCCGCATTAAAAGATTATGGATCAGTGCTTATTTGACTTGACATGTGTAATTTTTTAAAAAAATGCTGTGATGTGTATTTCATGATTTGCATCTTGGCATTTAACCTTTTGTTCTACAGGCCGTCCAACACTGATTGAATACTTTCCCAGTTGTTGCTCATGGAATGGTGTGTTTCAAGGATTTTGTTTGATTATTTTACACATAATGATAAAGAGTGACAAATTTGCACAAAAGCATCAAGACAAACAAAATGAAATTCCATTATTTAGCATTATTTTTGTTTGCTATAATTGTCAGAATGAGTAAGGACCTGCTTTGCTTTAGGTATGTCAAACAGTTGTCAGACTCTCAGAGCTGTTAAATCCACTGTGTGATTGAGCTGCATTTTGAGAAGCAATTCAATTCAATTTTCAATTCAATTTTATTTGTATAGCGCCAAATCACAACAACAGTTATCTCAAGGCACTTTACATACAGAGCAGGTCGAGAAACCCGACAACATATAGAGACCCAACAGTTCCCATCATGAGCAAGCATATGATGCGACAGTGGCGAGGGGGGGGGGGGGGGGGAATTAAGACCAACTGCAAATATACATGAATGTACATATCCTGTCACATCACTGGGGAATTTCACACCCCTGCTGGATTTCTGTGGTTACAAATAAATATATGTAGGCAACATTTTTGAGCATTACTTTATTTTACGGAAGGGCTTTAGTTTTCTAACCATTGTCTTTTGACCACAGCAGTTTGTGTGAGTGAAAGATGCGTTTGGAACCGAAAGGTTCAGAAATGGATCTGGTTGATGAATTCAAATCTTCACCTGTTTCAGGTATTATTCACAATTTGGAACAGGGGTCTCTCTCTCTTTCTTTCTCACATACACATTAACACACACACCAGCGCTGGTTCTTTTTCATTTAAAATCATTAATATTAAGTTTTATACAGTTGGGAGCTTATCAGTTGGTATTGAGAGACTGAAGTAGAAGATATAAAAAGACATTGTCTCTGGCCACCATGCTGCTTCATTTTTCAGCCCTGGTTTGGCAGTGCTGATCACAATGCACAGATTTGATTGGGTGAGCAGCAGCAGGTGAGATAATGTACATTGCATGAATTAAAAGACATATCACCATCATGGAGGGAAGTCTATGGGCTTCTTCTGAAGTGCTGTGGTCAGGTACATGTTTTTTCTGCTGTTAGAAGAGACAGAATACTGCTGCTACTACTTCAACCAACTAGAGAGATGCTCTTATCTTTTTCACTGTGCGACAGTCAGTCTTCTACAAGACAAACACAGTTCAACAAAGAGGGGGGAGCACACAGAGGGAAAGAGTCAGAGACAGAGACACGGGGGGAAAGGCCAACGTTACACCTGAGCAATGCTAACATTAAGCTAGGCTAAAGTTGGCTTAGGTTAGCCCATTGCGAGGAACTTACAGAAGACAACCAGAATCTAGGCGACACGAAGCTGATCTCGCCATTACGAGCTCTGGAAACGAAACAATGTGTGTAGTTCTCCTCCGCTGCAGAGGTGGCGCTGTTGGCATAAAGACACTATGGTAGAGTCAACTCTGACAACAGCAGTTTACAAGCAGCACTCCCACTACTTTTGTCCTTCAATAGTTTACAGTTACACGCTGCTGTCAGATGTGACAATTTTCACCATCTTTAACATCTTTTCATATCATGAATAATAGATTTAAAGTGAGACTGAAACACTCCTGAACACATTTATTATTCAAATTCTGCTCTGTAAGTTCATTCTTTCACTGTACTTGGCTTTTTTTCAGCACTCCTTCTTAAACTAAAAAATTGTTAGACATGATTATTAATTTTGCTTATTGAATTTTTTTTTTTTTTTTTTTTTTTTTTT